>JAJMVL010000189.1:0-44858 GCA_023082095.1 Dothiorella sarmentorum | reverse complement strand
CTACCCCCACCCCCCGCCCCCACCTTCACCCCCTCCTCCCCCTCCCCCCTCCCCCTCTCAAACCTCCTCCTCATCGCCCCCACCCCACCCAACCCATTCCGCCCAAAAATCACCGCCCCATCCCCACCCCCCACGAACGGATCAAAAAACCCCCCCTTCCCCCGCACCTCCCTCCCCCCCACCCTCTGCACCCTCGCCCCACACGCCACACCCCCCCTACAAGCCCGCCACCCCGACTGACACGCCCCCCAAGCGCGCCGCTCCGCGTGCCAGTACACCCCCTCCGCCAACTCCACCCCGCCCTCCTCCCCATCCACCGAGCCCATCTTCTGGCAGATTTCGCGCAGGAGGGAGAGGGGGGCGGCGAGGTATTCGTGGGCGGGGGGGAGGGCTTGCCAGAGCTCGCAGAGGGTGGTGGTTCCGCCCGCGGGGTTCGGGCGGAGGGGGTTGCCGTAGCCGCGGGCGAAGAGGGTGAGGGCGTTGAGGGCGGTGGCGAGGGGGAGCCAGGTGGGGCCGTTGGATTTGAGGGGCGTGGTGCGGGGGTGGAGGGTGCGGGTGCTGCGGGTGAGGTCGGTGAGGTCGAAGCCTTCGAGGCGGGGTTGAGCGACTGGCGATTTGAGGGCGGTGGTGGTGGTGGTGGTGCGGGAGAGGGTTTGGCGGTCGTGCATGTGTTCGAGGAGGTGCCAGGTTTGTTGGACGAGGTCTTTGAAGGTGTAGCGTTTGATTTTTGTGTGGAGTTCTTCGTGCGGGGGGGAGGGGGAAGAGGGTTGGGTGAGTTCGCGGCTGATGGATTCGGTTTCTTCGAAGATGGGGAGGGCGAGGTTGTGGGGGTCTAGGAGGGCGTGTTTGGCCGAGTCGGGGCCGCCGTGGGGGTCGGCGTGGTGGAATTGTTTGATGTCGAAGAGGCAGGGGTCTTCGCCGTAGGGGGGGGAGACGACCTGGCTGCGGACTATGTGGAGCAGAGCGCTTGCGCCGTCGACGAGCCAGCCCTGGCGGGTGCCGGTGTCGTAGAGGATGACGTACATGTTCCTGGCGTTGTGGATTTGGGATCGGTAGGCGGGTGCTCTCAGGAACTCTGGCTTGTCCTTTTTGCCCATGACGAAGCTGGCTCCGATGGTGACGTACTGCCCGGCTGAAATGGTTACCTTGTCTAGGAGACATCCCGCAGAACATTTCTTGGCTCCTGCGTACGTGGTAGACTCGTAGTCAGCATCTTCGGTACCTGCAAGCCACGTCAGTGCTGTGTCTGGTGCACCCTATTCAAGCAGCACAAACCCAAATGCCTTGTCACTAACGAAGTCCAGCCGACAAAATTTCGAGTGGCAGAGTTCGACAAGAAGTCCAGGTTCACTTCATCGTTGTGAAGGTACTCGGCGCACCGCTTCGCAATGCCATGGTAGGAAAGACGGCTCCCATCATCGTTGAAGAGGAAGTGCCAGGTAATGGACCTATCCGCATGTGCCGTTGGCACGAAGAGGGTTGAGAAGCCCTTCAGGACTGATGAGCCGGCAAACGCGGTTGCGTACGGCGCCTCGCCCAGCGCGCTCATCATCTCGACCGAGAGCTCCAGGCCCACCTCATCGTGTCTGCGATCGCGTATCGGGAAGCCGTCCACCAATACCGGATTTCGGAACATGTGGTGCCAGCAGCTTCCGTTTGCCTCGGCTTCGACTCGCCAGAACGAGAAATTGATTCGGGCTGCAAAGCTCGGTGTGACGCGTCCGCTGCGAAGCTCACCGTGAGCGTTGATCCGGGGCGTGAGTGCGATGGATGGCGTGCAGTGGACTGGACCGGATTGGATTGGTGATGATTTCAGAGCCGCGCCAAGCCATGCAAGCTGCTCTCCAAGCTCCGATAGTGATGGTTGAAGCCCGATTGCTGTGATGAATGCGTGGCCTGGGTATAACCTAACCTCTAGTTGTGTGCCGTCCCATAGGGAGCCTGGACTTCTTCAGCATTGATTCCAGAGTATTTGGTACGTCACTGTGTTACCTTTGCTTGTGTGACTGTCATTACCAACGGCTTCTTGAAGAATGTTCAGTAACTCGTGTCCGCCAGAGGGCCAGGTCTGCTGTAGATACTGCAGGCAGCTTGTAGCCTGTGCTTTGACAGGTGATCCTGTGAGCGTTATCACACGGCCCAGCACTGTGTCAACATTTTCGTACTCCTCGTCCCTTAAAAAGGCGAGGAGGTCCCATTCAACATCAAAACAGATCTTGCAAGAGGTTGGAGCGAGTCGAGCCCGGGCCGTTCGTGAAGACACATAGGAAAGTGCCGCGTCTATCTTGTTGGAGATGTCTTTTACCCTGGTTCCTTTCCTGTTGGTTATTGCGACTGCTGCGTAGATATTGTCCAGAAGTTGTTTGTAAGCTCTGCTGTTGCGAAGCAACGCTCGCTCTTGGGAGAAGTTACTGTTCTCCGGTTCAATGGACTGTGGCGAGTGTTGTTCGTCAGCATTGTCTTCCAGTGCGTCCTGATCTGTTGGCAAGGTGTTGAAGCTGTCATTCTCCTCAGTAGGTTGGGCCTCGGCATTTTCCCACATAGCAATCTTTTCATCCTCGCCTATCTCTTCAGAGAGATGGATCCGGGAGCCTGTGTCAGAAGCCATGTCGGATGTCTCTTCATCGTTCCAATAGTTGTCGAAACCATGTTTGCTTTGCCCGTGCTGGGTGATGTCTCCGAATCGTCGGGTGATTGAGCTATGAGAAAAGGCAATCAGCGAAACCACATTGGAAATAGCCGAACCAACGCGAGTGGGAGTGTTTTATAACCAAAGCTAATCTGAGAAATGGGCAGACGTACTGTCGATTCTGCAACACCAAATCGATTGAATCGTGCTCAGTTTTTGTCTCAGATACTGCTCGGAACCGTGTGGAGAAGGCTTTGAGCAGGCCTGGGAGGCTATCTTGGATTTTATCCTGGTGTCTGGAGATGTCGGCCGTGTGCTCCAAATCCTGGAAAAGGTCGCTGGCGAAGGCAGAGCTGAATCCCAGGTTGGTATTCGAGCCGTCTTCCATGTCTTCCTCCTCGGAAACCGGGGTAGCGAGGGGTCTGAGATCAAAGTAGCTTTGCTTATGCTCGGGCCTGCTCACCGAAGCATATCCAGAATCTGTGAAGGCTGCTTTGGTTGCACTGCCATGGGTGTACTGTTCGAAATTGTAGTCCGGTGTTGTGGAGATGCCTGAAAGAGTACAGTACGCCGAACTGACATTGGAGCAGGGACTCTGAACGAACGACTCCCAATCTTTCCGGAGATTGTCGGGAATCTTCTGATACTCGTCCTCAAAGTTGTTGAGCTTGACTGCCGATTCTCCGCTGGTATTCAGTGCCTCGGTGTTCAGGCGAAGCAGGCGACTGATTGATAGCTTGGCTCCAGGCTGCACATCGGGAACAGAAGACCTCTTCGGCGCCATTTCCTGATTCGGCATGGCTCCGACAGGGCTGACTTTGTGCGCCATGATGAGGCGGCGATGGTAGAAGACCGAAAGATGGGTGGATTGTAAGGCTCTGGTGACTTTACGAGGCTCGGTGCTGCCTTATACTAGCAGGCTGACGGCATCAGCCGATGATCTCCACCCACGCAGCCGGGCGCAGTAGGAGAGTTGGACCCGCAGGAAGCGGGGATCTCGGAGGCTGTGAAGCGCTTGTGAGACTGGCCCCCACGTATGTCATTGCGCTACAAATCCACTGTATACGTGTTTCTGAGGTTGGAAACGTTCGTCTTCAGCTGTGGCCCGTGATGGCTTCGGCAGCGGCTGTAGAATTCGCCGGGTAGGTTGCAGCCTTACGGCGGATACAGTGAGACTCTGAACTCCAATGTATAGTAGAGTGAGCCAGCTAGCACCTCGGCAGGATCAAAGATACCAATGCAACCTCCCGTCGCTTCGCCTTAATTCTCACACTGGCCAGGTGCCTTGATTCGCGCCGAGAACATAACATCTTCCCCCTGTAAAAGAATTGTTTAGACATCCAAACTGCAGTTACTCAGTCTTCAATTCAGGTAATCAAAGCTGACATCCAACTGGCCCCTTTTAGCAATCGTGACCAGAAACAATTAGCAAGTGATGAACCCTGGTCGAGAGAAGAGAGCGGATTCGTGCGCACCGAGTGAATCTCTGAAACTCTTCAGTTTGCTATCCGAAAAAGACGCCAAAGATCAAGACACTTCCGCATCAAAAACCCGTCTAACAGACCTCTGTCAACTTTTTGTCACACGATCACCGCACTCGCGCCGCTTCCTCACTCTCCCTCAACCGCGCACGCCCACCTCGAGCCCCATTGGTCATCTCTCATCCCCTTCACGCAAAAAGCCGACAGCCACCGCCACCCACTGCAGCGCTCCCTCCCCCCCAAACACTTATCCACCCCTCTCCCATTACACCGAATCACCACTCCCCCCACTCCCCTTCCGCCTCCTCGACACCCCCGGCACCAGCCTCTTCAGCCCCACCCACGGAGTATTGACCGGGCTATCGCCGTCGTTGAGGAGGAGGTCATACAGGAAGCCGCCAAAGGTGCAGCCCAGAAACGGAGCGACCATCGGGATCTGGAGTCGTAGTTGTCAGTGAGGGAGTGAGGTCAAACGTGGGCGAGGTTTTGCGTTTTACCCAGAAGTAGTACTGCCCGGCGCGCCAGACGTTGGGGCCGTAGCCGAGCATGTAGGACATGAGACGCGGGCCGAAGTCGCGGGCGAGGTTGATGGCGTAGCTGAATGGGTCAGTCACGGGTGGGGGAGGGTTTTTGGGGAGGGGAAGGCTTACCCGGTTTCCCAACCACTAATTGTTCACGTTAGCGGTTTCGGCGGCCAAGAGAAGGAAGGAGGGGGGGGCGGCGTGACGGAGGCAGCAGCGGACTTACAAGCAAGCGCCTATCCCAAAGATCAGGAAGAACAGGGCCAGCGGGGTGAGCGGGCCGGCGCCGATGTTGTCGTCGTCCTTGAGCGCGAAGATGACGAGCATCAGGATGGCCGAGGCGACGAACTCGGAGAAAAACATGCCGGTGCGCGTCATGAAGGCGGCCGGGTACGTGCAGAAGATGCCGGCGCTGGACGTGTTGGAGTAGCCGGGCACGGTGCGCACGCCGTAACCCTCGTAGTTGTCGATGGCCGAGTTGTAGTTGCCGTACACGACGGCCGACGCGCACATGGCGCCCAGCACCTGCGCGGCGGTGTAGATGGGGAATTTCCTCCACGGGAACTTGCGGAAGACGCAGTTGGCGAAGGTTACGGCGGGGTTGATGTGGCCGCCGGAGTAGCCGGAGCAGTACACACCGAGCATTACGCCGAGTCTGCATGGGGCTGTTAGAGCTATATGTTGTTGAGAGGGAGGGAGGTGGAGGCTGCTTACCCCCATCCCCAGGAGATGGATTGGTAGTCGCCTTTTTCGCCGTTGGAGAGGACCACTTGCGCGACGACGCCATCACCGAACAAAATCAGAACAAAGGTGCCCAAGAACTCCGAGAAGGCTTCCTTGTGGATACGCCTGATCCGACTCCAGAGGAGCGTGGAGTGGATTTCCTTTACAATGGCATGCTGGTCCTCACTGTTGGTCTCGATGGGGATCTTGTGGTCCGCTCCATACTCATCATCACTCTTTGGCGGAGGCCCCTGACCCCTGGAAGGTACGTATTTCTGGGTCTTCGTGGCTGGTGCAGCTATATTCTCAATATGAATGGCCCCGAACCCGGAGTCTGGGCTTCTCTGGAGGGTGATCTGGCTTTCATCCTGCGGTGGCGCCATGGCGAAGACAGGAAACACGAGTACTGAAAGAGCAAGTACTGGGGACTCGGAGATTTGGATTCAGTACTCAAAATCCATCTACAGCGGCAGCATCCTGCGTTTATAAAGCCCTCGCACAGCAGCGGACAACTGCGGATGGGAGGCGACCAAGGCGCCCCCGCACCACCAACACTACTAATCCAGTCATCCTTCGAACCGTACGCTGCTGCCGGTGATGTCGGAGATCGGCATCTCAGAACTCAAAGAGGACAGCCGTCAGACGATGGGAAGGAGGGTCGTCAATGGGTGCCAGCCATCGCCAATCCAACCCTCATGCCGCCAGTACGTCAATGGTGATGGTGCCCGTAGCCGAGGATAATGCACTTACCTTTGACCGACGATGAATGTAACCTGTGCCGTGCGGGAAAGGAATGCGGGGGAGTAGTGAGACGAGGGAGTTACATAGATGTGTTCGTGGCAGCGGTCCGTGGTGATTGGTCCATCTAGCTTCCCCTCTCCCATCTTGTCCCCCATTGCACGGCATTAGCCTCTCAAGACAGGAAGACGATGGGAACACCATGTAACGGCTTCACCGAGTGGTGTGACAGTTTGTGGCCAGGGGTTATGGGGTAACGGCGTGGCATTGCCTTGATCGTGCTTTGACCGTGTCACCTGCCACTCACCACTGAGAGAGCATTACTGATACCGTAGACTAGGCTGTCAGACTGTCAGACCTGCAGGCGTTCAAATCGAGAAGGCCGTCTACGTAACCCCCCCTTCAGCATCCCGATGATGCTCATCATCATTGGCGAACGGGCCCTTCGGGCTGAGCAGCAAAACGTTACGCCATGCTGAGACGTTGAAACGGGATGACGGCTACCTGCCGCGTCGTACACAAAGTCTCGACGCCATGCCGAGGCTTCCGCGCAAAAGGAGGGCGTCGAAAAGGCGTTGGTGAGCGGAAAGGAGAGCGAAATGGCTTGCAGCGATGCATCCAGAACAGTCGGAGCAGGCCTTCGCTGGACGATGGCGTGGTGCCGGGCGGAGGGGTGCGGAGAAGTGTTTGTTTCTGAGCTTACGGTACTTGATACCTCCGGGAATAGTCCCAGCTGTGGACTAATGCCGTGCTGTGCTGGTGACAGACCAGGGCATCAAGGCGCAGCATCCCTATATGCTGATTAGGGTTGGCGCCAAGCTTTGCGGGGAACGGAGATCAGGCGCCAATCATTGCTGGGCGAACACCCCCATAATCCGTCGCGTTTGTCCGACCCCGCTGACATTCGAAGGGAGAGGGCGTTGTTGTGGCTTACGGAGCCCCTCTAAAGCTCCTGCTGCTGCTGTTCCAAATGCTGCCTCACGCCCCACTGCTCTTTCTATTTTTCGCTGTCTTCAAAGCTCCAATCTCTGATACTCACCCGCCCTGAAAATGAACGGCAACAACGAGAATGTCTTTGTCGGCGCCATCGACCAGGGAACAACCAGTTCCCGGTTTCTGATCTTCAATCCTTCTGGAGAGCTGGTCGCGTCGCACCAGGTCGAGTTCACTCAATACTTCCCCAACTCAGGGTATGGCAGCGCTCAGAAAAGGCTGTAGAGCTACAGCTGACGACCTGCAGCTGGCACGAGCACGACCCTCTCGAGATTGTCTCCAGCGTCGAAGTCTGCATCGAGGAAGCCGTCAAGTCGTTCGAGTCCCAAGGCTATTCTCGATCTGCCATTAGAGCCGTCGGCATCACAAACCAGCGCGAGACAACTGTGGTGTGGGATCGCGAGACCGGACAACCGCTCTACAACGCTATTGTCTGGACCGACACTCGAGCGCAAGGGCTAGTGCGCGAGCTCAAGGCACGTCCCGGGGCAGATAAGCTTCAGCCCATCTGCGGGCTGCCACTGTCCACGTACCCCAGTTCGGCGAAGCTCTTGTGGATGTTGGAGAATGTCCCTGAGGTCAAGGCTGCGTATGACGAGGGGAGGTTGGTGTTTGGCACCGTTGATACATGGCTTGTGTACCAACTGAACGGAGGCGCTTTGAACGATGTTTTCGTGACCGATGCCACTAACGCTTCAAGAACCATGTTCATGAACATCTCGACCCTGCGCTATGATGACACGATGCTGGACTTTTTCCAGCTGAACAGAGCAAAGATGCACCTGCCAAGGATTGTTGACAGCATCGATGCCAAGGCATATGGCACCCTGGCGTCTGGAGCCTTGAAAGGTACCGTCATTGCAGGCTGTCTGGGAGACCAGTCTGCTGCTTTGGTTGGCCAGAAAGGCTTCTCTCCTGGCCTTGCCAAAAACACGTATGGAACAGGCTGCTTCCTGCTCTACAACGTTGGCGACGAGCCAGTCATCTCCAAACATGGACTGCTGGCCACGATCGCCTACGTCTACCAGGGCAAACCGGTGTACGCACTCGAGGGGAGCATCGCCGTAGCTGGATCCGGTATCAAGTTCCTCCAGAACAACCTGAACCTGTTCAATGAAGCCAAGGAGGTCAACGATCTTGCGACATCAGTCGAGGATAACGGCGGTGTCGTCTTCGTGACGGCATTCAGCGGTCTCTTCGCGCCGTACTGGATCGACGACGCCAAAGGCACCATGTGTAAGTTCCACAAGGAAAGAAAGACATTTTTAGACTCGCGTATGCAACAATAGGAACGATAACTGACAAACACACTCACAGTTGGCATCACTCTCAACACTAAAAAGGGACACATCGCTCGCGCCACGCTGGAAGCAACCTGCTACCAAACCAAAGCCATTCTCGACGCGATGCAGCTCGACAGTGGCCATGCTCTTGCCGAGCTCGCTGTCGACGGTGGCATGTCCAACTCGGATCTGTGCATGCAGACCCAAGCCGATTTGATCGGCATCCCCGTGTACCGGCCCAAGTACGTCCAACTAGATGAAATGGAGGAGCACTGCGCTGACACCAACCTACCCTTACAGGATGCGTGAGACAACTGCGCTTGGCGCGGCCATCGCCGCCGGCCTCGCTACGGGTGTCTGGCGGAACTTTGCTGAGCTGCGTGACGTTAACCGCGCCGGTGGCACCGTCTTCCAACCCCGCACTTCCGCTGCCGACCGCGAGGAGAAGTTCGCGGCCTGGACCAAGGCCGTCGAGAAAAGCAGGGGCTGGGTCGACGTGCCCGGCAAGGCGAAGGAGGAGAAGGCCTTGTCCAAGCCAGAGGCATCGACGTTCCGGAAGCGGATTGACTCGGTGGTCAGCGATGGTAACGATGATCTTGAAGGCATGGATGAAGATGACCTGCAGTTGGAGCTGAGGAAGATTGAGATCCTGCAGAGCTTGAAGAAGCTGAGGTCGGGGCGCAGAAGCCGGTTGTAGAGAGTCAGACACACGAACTACCTAGAGTGGCACGGACAATGGCCTCGACCAGAGTATTGATAGGCGTCCATGATTCGATTTTTCTGAGATGATTCGTTCGCTCCACTGGTGCCGGGTGCGCTGAAACACAATGCAGCCGATCAGACGTTGTCCGAGTGCGACACTCTGGATGCGCTAGGTGGTGAGCTCGGAGGGCCAATGACGGCAGGACCAGGCTGGACGTTAAAGCAGGCTCAGGAAGTAGGCAAAAGGCGCTCGGCTCAGCGAGAGAGCTGGATGAGTGGTTTGGCTGAGCGCTCACCTCTTGCTTTTTCCCTCCTGCACGCTTCAGCCAGCCGCGTCACGTGCGTCTCGGCTAAGAGGTATGGGGCTGCGGCCGATGACGCCGGAGACGGCATTGGTCCTGCACAGCTTCACGCTTCTGGCCAACCAGTGCCCATTCTGCTTGCACCTCGATCGCACGCACCGCCGATCGCCCAAGCTTCTTCAAGTCCCCCATACCTCGTCCGTCTTTCCACTCAGCCAACTCCAACATCACACCATTGTCACTCCAAATCCATCTCTCCCCTCCCCATCTCTCAAGCCAGCGCGCGCATCAATCTTCTCTCCCCCGCCGTCGCATCCGCCTCGCGACTCCCTCCATCCAGCTGCCGCTCTCCGCTCCCATACACGTGCACGAGCGCTAGCTACTTAGCTCCCTCCAGTTCGACGCGCATCGCAATACACCATCACCATGTCCGAGCAGGAAATCCAGAAGGGCGACGAAGGTACGCTGCCCAATCGCATCCACCCGGCTCCGCGCATTGCGCGCGCTTCCCCATTCGCGTAGCCTCGCGTCTGCACGCGTCCCCCGGCCCTTCGGTCCCGGTCGTGCGATGACGTATGCGCGCAGCGACCATTCGCAGCCCTCAACAAAATCATCTTGCCGTGTTTTGTTTATTCCAATCCCGCTGACGCGTGCGCAGTTTCGTGGAAGTGGGGTAGCGGTGCGCCTGGCGGCACTGTTGCTGAGGTCGCCAAGGAGGGCGAGGTCGCTGTCGAGTCGCATCGCGGAAACACCATCAAGAAGAGCGCTGAGCCCGACAACCCGGCCGTGCATGTCGAGCGCTCCGGCAACGATGTCGTGAAGAAGGCTTCCGAGCTTCAGATCGAGGACAAGGCCAATGGGTCCGAGGATAAGGCCGAGGACAAGAAGGAAGACGACAAGGCGGACAAGGAAGACGAGAAGAAGGAAGAGGCAAATGGTGAGAAGAAGGAAGAGCCTGCGAAGGGGTCCGACGAGAAGTCGGACGAGAAGTCAGCCGACGAGGCCGAGGACAACAAGGAGAACGGCGAGGCGCAACCTGGCGACAAGCGGAAGGCCGAGGAAAGCAACGGCGCGGACAAGGACGACGATGACAAGTCCGACGAGAAGGCCGAGGACAAGGAAGACGGCAAGCCACCGGCCAAGCAGCAGAAGACGGATGCTGAGGCCAACGGCAAAAAGGGCCGCGGCAGACCGAAGAAGGCCGAGTCCGGAGAGAAGCCCAAGGCGAAGGGCAAGCCGAAGAAGCAGCCCAAGAAGGCGGCCACTGAGACTGGCGAGCCCAGGCGTAGCGGGAGGAACAGATCCTAGTCGAGTGGATTGACGTCGATTGATCGCTCGTAACCACCGCGAGTGAGCTCAGAATAGGTAACCAAAAAGAGCTGAGCATGTCAATATTCGGCGCACTGGATTTGTTGCAATTGGAAATTCTAAGCATGGAATGTGAAACGGTGTCCTATTGCTATATATATGTCGAATTCGTACGAGTCGAAAAATGGACGCATCGGTGGCCTCCTGCGACGGAGGCGCCCTATATGTATATCGTGTACGCCTAGTATCGGTCTTGCTGGTCAGCATGCGGTGGTAATGTTGAACAAGCTGGGAGCTGAAAGGGTGCAGAATTCAGAGAAAGGTGCTCATTCATAGGGAAGAAGTACGAAGAAATCCCTCCGATCCGTCTTGAAACTTAGAATGAATAACAGGAATCATCATGATGCTGCGGGCGGGTGTAAAGAGTACACCGCGAAAAGTGATGACTTGCCGATGAAAGCAGGGCGACACAGGCTGCAGCCAAGCTCATTGAACACCCGGGTCTGAATCGGATCCAGTAGCCGGTTGGCTGGAAATCTCACTGCATATGGGTAAGCACTCTCAGTACATCACGAGCATTCGAGTGGCCATCCCTGCGCACATCGCAGTGGTTGAGGTGGGATAGGTGTAGCGGTGTTGTGAGACGGGGTTTGCGACAGGCAACCTGGAGTGCCTGGGAAGTTTTCGCAGCAGGAAGCAGGGCAGGGCAGGGTGAAAGCCAGGGCAGGCAGGCACGACGCTCGGCAAGATCCCTGTCCGAGGTTCACACGCTCGTCACTTTCCAACCACAACTCCTCAACCTGCACTTCCTTCATCACTGACTCGTTTGACAGCGCGTTCTTCTCCACTGCTACAAATGAATAAGCGCCAGAAACCCGAGCTTTACCTCATGGAGCTTGGGCAGGTGAGCGCACGAAGCGCGCCGTCAGGCTGAAAACCGCATTTAGCTATCTTTAGCCCGGTGGCTTGCGCCGGATTACTGCCTTGGGATCTTGCTACCCATGGATATCCCCACAGCGGTCGATGACACCGGAGCGAGCAGCTTTCAGCTCTCAGCTCCCCGGATCTCCGACACGGCAAGCCCTAAGGCTCAATCACGAGGCCTTTAATCTGCCAGCATGGCCCCCAAGCTTGCGTGCTTGGAACGCTTTCCCCTGCTACCTTTGAAGCGCTGATCGCAAGGCTCTAGGCGCCAAATGTTGGGGGCTGAGAGACACAGCCTGATGAGATTGGATGGTTCCTGTACCGCATCCTACCGCTACCCGCTGTCCCACAACCCAAAAGGCTGGGCTAGGCGCGCATTCCACTATCGTGCCGCTGTCTGTTTTGGTTCTCCTCTCTCTCATTGTCGCTCCTTCATGCTCTCCTCCTACCTTCCCATACATCTACCTCGTGTATGATTGGAGACCACTCACACCACGACGTGCCGCAAACTCAGCCGCCGCGCAAGTCCATCTCGAGTATTCAACGACCTAGATCTAATGGATAACGTTCCCGCCTCGCTGCGCGCTGGATCCCCCACAACTCAGAGGTCCAGCCCGTTCTCAGATTGCAATACCATCCAAGAAGAAACGCCCACTCCGCTGCAAGATCAACCACCGAGTTATTTTCCACAACGCCCTTTATTAACATCAACACACCGCGACTCCCGCCAGCGCTATTCCTCTGTCTCGTCCATTTCTTCTGCAGACAATCCGCCTTTCGCCGTCCCAGACGTCCCATCACCGCCATCTTTCTCGGGCGCTACCGCCTACACTCCCACGTCAGACGCTTTCACACAGTCCAGCTATGCACCACCCCGTCGGTCCAGCTTGTTCAGCAAGCTAAGCCCTCTCAAGTCGCTACGGCTGTCACGGCGATCTAGATATGGCAAACTAGAGGACGGCAACGACGGCGGTAGCGTGGATCTGGGGAATAGCCTGAACGATGTCGAGGAAGAAGGATACGAGGCAGGCGTTGGATTCGACATAAGCGCATTTGAGGGCCCAATCGCTCTCCGCAAAATGTCTGTGCACAGTGAGACTGGAAAGGACGCTTCGGAAACCAGAGGGGCATACGCAGGCTTGGGCGACATTAAGCAGAGACGAGACACCAAGCGCAAATCTGGTATCCTTGGAAGTGGCATGCGGGGAGTTCTGGATGCGTCTGAACCTATCCGCAAGGCAACAGTCAAGAGAGGGAACACCTCTGCCAAGGCCCAGCGGAATGAAGCTCGGAAGGCAGCAGAGCAGTCTGGTGAAATCCTCGCCGTCGACACCCCGGTAGTAGACCTCAGCAGTTTTGGCGGCACGGACTTCGAATCCCGCAGCATTCTGAACAAAGTCGCGACTGGAACCGATGGTCGTTCTGAGACAAGCTACTTCTTCCCTCCAGACCCTGATATGCCGTCCTGGAGGCCTATTTCGATGCGCTGGTGGTACATCACGATCCTCATTTCAATCGCCATCGGGCTTGGTGCGTTGCAAGAGCTACTTTGCCAGACGTCTATGCGGAAAGAAATGGACCAGGATGGACTACTCAGATTCCGACAACCTCAGGACCTTACAATGACACAATACTTCACGTGGAAATACGCCCCTACGATTGTTTTGCTGTCATACGGTATTTTGTGGCAAATCTCCGACTTCGAGGTGAAGCGCCTTGAGCCGTACTACCAACTCTCCAGGTCGACTGGTGCAACTGCGACGGAAAGTCTGAATATGGATTATCTAACAACCCTGTCGTACCTCATCCCCATCAGAGCTGCACGTCATCGACAATGGGCTGTCCTGCTCTCTTCCCTGGCAACCCTTCTTTCCGGTGGTCTTGTCCCTGTCCTACAATCGGCGTCGGTGAAAATGCACCCTGATAAAGATCATCGGTTGGAGCATGAAGACAAAACTATACTCATAGTTCCAGTTTGGTCAAGGTTGTTGTCGGGCTGCCTGTTCATCGTTGCACTGTGCGGTATTCTTCTTCTCTTCCGGCTTCGGAGAAAGAGCGGTCTCCTCAGCGATCCAAAAGGTATTGCAGGCATCGCAGCCATGGCCACGCAGAGTCACATTCTGCAAGACTTTCAAGGGCTGGACGTGGCGCCGCAACATGTCATTCACAAACGGCTAGCCCATCGTCGCTACATTCTCCACAAGAGCTCGCTCTGGCAGGGTGAATACATCCGCAACAGTGGCACAGAGAATGCAAATGAAGAGTTCGAATGTCCGCACCCGCTCATGCTCACGCTCAAAGGCGGGATTCCGTACATCATTGGCATGATCATTGTCATGATCCTCCTTCCTATCTTCCTCTTCCAGCCCCATGCCAACGTCGTAACGGAGAAACTCCCCTTCCTCCTTACTGCATTAGGAACAATCATCAAGCTCCTCTGGGGAACGCTGGAGATGGATGTTCGTATTGTTGAGCCTTTCTACATTCTCTCCCGTCGAAACGCTCCACCCAAGACTCTTACACTCGACTACACGGGTACAATATGGGGTTATTCCCCTGTCAAAGCCTTCCTTAACGGCCATTATCTCGTCGCTCTGGTCGGTGTCGGCGCCGTAATGTCCGAAGTCCTGACTGTTTGTATGTCTTCATTCTCCGTCGACGGTCAGAAGTTCATCGCGGGAATGGGCCATGACTCTTTTGCCGGCGACGACGACAATACTAGCCGCTACAACACCGATGAAACGTACAAGTCATTCTGGGTCTCGTTTGGACTGGCTATCGGCATCTTGGTGTTCTTGTGCTCCATTGCGATATTGGTGTACGCGAAGAGGAGACACTACTTCCTGCCTCGCCAGCCGGGCACGATCGCGTCGGTACTGGCGTTCATCCACCAGAGTAATATGCTGATCCACTTTGTGGATACGCAGAAGAAGAACAGCAAGGAGATGACGAGGTACTTGGAGGGGATGGAGGGGAAAACGTATGCGTTGGGCTGGTTCAGGGGTAGAGACGGGGAGGACCATTGCGGAATCGACGAGGAGCCAGTTGCGGCTGAGTACAAGCACGGAGTTGATTGGCGGAAGGGGAGAGTTACAGGGGTGCAGACTTGGGATGTTTATTAGGGTGGTGCGCAGACATCGGTTCTTTCCAGTCTCAGACCACGAAATGCAGTAGGAGGAAGGTGTAAGCAACCCGCACAACCTCACCTTGACCGCTCAGATGCAAGGAAGACCAGACACACCTCCGACATCTCCGTTACGACAGTCTTTGTAGCTTATCATCCACGCAATTATATGGCTAAGCAGCAAACACATCTCCACCATTAGCATCACCGACACTTTCACCATTCAGCGCCGCGGAGTTGATATCTGGTGCAAGGACCTGTATTTCTCCCCCGACCCGAGCTCCAATCGCTTCCAGCTACACACTCACTAACCAAAAGTTAGCCTAGCCCTCACCAGTAGGATATACTACCGTTATATCGACCGACGACCCTATCAACTACTACCAGAGTCCTTTCAGCCATGAACCCTCAGAGGTGGCAGCGCAGGTTACCATCACCAGCGACCTCTCCTAGGACAGATAGCTCTGACAAGCAATCCTTACCCGTACCATGGGATTATGCATTTGTACAGTGGTTTGAAGAGCCACAACGGAACCCGCAACACTTACTTCCATTGAGCACTCTCGAGCCACCCATACTTACTCAGCGGCGCCAACGAGGTAACTCGCAATTCCTTGAGCCGTATGCGGCGACGCAAACTCGCAGCCAGAACGGAGAGAGAGGCAACATGGTCAGCTCCTCGTTTGGAACTCCTACGCGTGGAATGGGGAGCTTCCAGGATCCGTATCTCGGTTTTGATCCGCCACCCGTGCTTCCTCCAATAATCGAACAGAGACAGCAGGTCGACCCGCCTCCCGTGCTTCCTCCAGTTATCGAACAGGAACAACAGGTCGACCCGCCACCCATTGCTCCTTCAATTTACCGGGACTCCTTGGATCGAAGGGAGACAGCATTGGCAGAAACCAATTCGGTCGGAAATCAGAACTCTTTAGGCTCTCTAAGCAACGACCAGACAAACCAAACTGGTACCAAGCGTAAACGGAGAATTCCCAAGGAGAAGGTTCCAATTCCGGCTTTTAGTGACAGTGAGGAGAATGCCATGGCTCCAGTAAGCCGGAGAGAGGGTGTTATGCCGCAACACAACAGTGACAGCGCTCAACGGCCGAAAAGCCCGAACACTCAAGGACAGCCAAGAGCAGCACTGCCACAACCACGCACTCCTCTTGTGCAATCCAACGCCCAAGAAGTGCTATCCAGACAACAGATTCGATCGAATAGATTGAAGTCTTTCCTTAGGCGTTCGAATGCGCCGGTTGATTCCTCCCTTGGGCCTATGCTTGGAGATGCACCAGCCACCGCCCTTGCGCCACTCAACAGCCGTCAGCCAGGATCAGACGCTCTTCCAGGCCAATCCAACATAGCACCCTCAATTGAAGAGTATGAGATATCAACCAAATCTCCCAGAAATATGACTCCTGGTCCTCTACCAGATTTGGTCCCGACATTGGTGAGTGAGGCATCACATCCCATACTTGCCCTCAAGCCACGGCCACATATCCTGGCTCCGTCAAACGGCCAGGATTCCTTCGGTGGTGATGACGCTGGTCCTTCCCAGCACGCAAATGCCGGCAAGCAGTCCGCAAAGCCCAAAACGCTGCTCGACCGATACATTGACATGGAAAGCACCGACGAAGAAACGGCGGACCCCTCGGGCGACTTGCAAGGCTGGGAACTGGACAATCTTATAGTGTACCGCGTCTGGATGCGGCACCCCTTGGTGCTGTGGTCTTGCAATCTCTTCATCGAAACGCACGAGGACGGCTCACGAAGAAATAGCGACGGCTCGTACGACCGCGACATGTCGGACAAGGGCAGCGCCGGCCATGGGCGCTACTACAGCAAGTATGCCCATGGCAACTTCCTCTATTGGGATTATGCCCCGCCACCGGAAGAGTGGGGCGAGTGGAGGCCATTTGATCCCCATGTAGGGTGCGGAAACGTGTTTATGTACAAACAGGCCGTTGGGCTGTGTCCCAAAGGCATGCTGAAGTACGTCCTCACAACGCTGGATAGGGTGATGGGGCCGTCAAATATGAGTGGCGATTCGGAGGATTGGTTCCACAGGGCGTGGTTGGAGAAGGCCATCAAGCGGTTGAAGAAGCACCATTGCTTGAAGCCGCTATCGTCGGGGGACACGTCGCAAGCTGCGGGCGCGTAGTTCTGGGGCGGTTCTGGCAAGGTTGATGTGCGTGGGCTGCACCGGATCGGATTTACGGAGGGAGGGAATGGGGATGGGCCATGGTGGAGAACCGGGGTTTTCTCTTACTTCTCTCTTCATCCGGGCTTCCGGATAGCGGGTTTTCGTAACAGTCGAGGTGATTGAGACGCTTCGCCGTGCGGTGGGTTAATTCTTCTTCGGCGCTCAGATTTGGAGCCCGAGCTGAGAAGAGGTACAGGGACGTGAAGGGGGGAGGTCAGGAAGATGCCGGATTTTGGCGCGACCATCTGACTGGCAGCCACCGCTAATGAATGTCATTATTCAGCCAGCACAAGCTATACAGCTGCCAGCTAAGTGAAGTATCAATACGAGCGTCTCCACAGACCGTTTTAAGGTTTTGTTCCCGCCGCGACGGTTCGAGGCTGGTGTTCTGTAGGCTGTTGCCGTCCACGATGGAAGCACTGTTTGAAGGCACTTCTCCAACATTGACTGAGAGGTATCAAGGGCAGAGCTGAGGGAGGCACTTCAATATTCTCTCCTCTGGAACGCCTGACCACCGTAAAACGCCTCCAAGAAGTTTGGGCGCCACGAAGGCGGCGTCGCAAAGCCAAAACCCACCTCAGCCAGAACCCAAAGAGTGCGCCACGTCTTTTTCCCCGCAAACTGCAGGGCCTGGAGCAACCAATCGGGCTCCTGCGGTGTGGCTCACACACATTGACATCCAACACGCAGATCATGGCTCAACTGCCGGCGCCAGTCGCAAATGCCGGCGATCTACTTGGGGGAGACCTATACTGCGATTTAATCTTTCCCATTCGTCAGCGCGGGTGCTTGCTTGACAGGTCACTCCAAAGAGTCTTGCTGGCTGATGGCGGCGCTGCGGACTCCCCACTCAGTCCCCATGGGGAAAAGCTTCAGCTCGGGCCATTTGCGGGGAAGGATTGCAGTGAATTTTGACGATTCCAGAAACTCTGTTCTCTTCAAAAGGTCACGGCATATCCACTGCGTGCGTGTTTGTTAAAGGTCTTCCGAACTGGCAGGGAGAATAAGGATGCGTGTGAGCGTCGCAGGAGAAATGCAAAATCCAAGCTAGCCAAAAAAAAATTCTTCTATTCCTGAATCGCAAACACTCAAGCCAAAACGAGGGGAAGCAGAATGACGTCAGCGGACTGCACGTCGCACAAGCTGGGGGATCGGCCGGCTCGCCTCTAGATTTTGGAATAAAACGGCTTGGGGGAGCGGGGAGGGGAGGGCGCCCTGCGAGAGAGTGGAGAAGAAAGAGGCGTATCGTTCCCGTCTCTGGCATCTCGCGACGCCTTCCTTCCCTGCCCTCAACGACACACACCCTTGCAGACCACTTATTCGAACCACACTCTCGTCCCCTGGTGCCCGCCGCCCCACTGTCAGGACCCTGCCCTGGGCGTCGTTGAGGCCGTTTTCGGGGCTTTGCGGCAATCAGCACGAGCTCTGAAATAGCCGTTGCATTAATATATCCGCCGATAGCTACTGTCGGTGTGCTGCTACAAATAATCCTTTCGTCCCCAGCGCTCTGCAACGTCTCTTCGTGCAAGTCACTTCTCTGCTCCGCTTTTTTCCTTTCCACTGTATCTTTAGACCAATCCCGCAAGCACCATGGCGCTTCCAGACCCCACCGATCCCGAGACAGAGACGAGGGACGAGAAGAACAGCCCGGCCGAGCTCTTCGAGGACGTTCGTCGACCACCTTCCAACGACGCAACCAGCGAGGAGCAAGAGAAGGTGTCCATCTCGGCCATGATCGCCGTCTTCGTAAGTGCAGGCTCCCCCTTACCCGCCTTCCAAAACCGGCAGTGCCCAGAACCCTTGAAACAGGAGATGCTGAGATAGCCGACCGCCCCCTAGTTCCTGGGCATGTCATTCGTCGCGCCTGTGGCGTGCGGCTACGTGCTGGTCAATGGCATCCTCAACCCCATCGGCACCGCGCTGGGCGACGCGGAGAATACGGTGTGGATCGCGGGCGGCTGGAGTGTGGCTTCGGCTGTGTCTTTCTCTATCGCTGGGGGTTGGAGCGATATTCTTGGTCGGCGGTGGGTTGTACTGTCGGGTCAGGTCATCACGCTCATAGGTGCGGTACGTTGGCTCTCTGTTTCTGTTTTTGTTTTGTTGTACGTCAGTCAGTTCATGTACTGCGATGCATGGCTGGTTTCCTTTCCTTCCTACCCTTCACGGCATCGCTTTTCTCTCTTCTCCAGAGCTGATTGGTTGGCTGGCGGTCTAGATCATTGGAGCAACCGCTCAGAAGACGACGACGGTGGCTGCAGCCTCGACAATTATTGGCTTTGGCGCTGGAGTTGCCTTTGTTGCCTATCCTGGCATTTCGGAGCTCCTTCCCAATAAGTACCGGTACGTACTTTCAACTTATCTATCGCTATCCAACTTGCTCCTCGAATAAAAACTGACTTCAAGGGACAGTGGCATCGGGCTCGGCTGGACTGAGTTCTGCATCAATCTTCCCTGGGCATCCCTGAATGTACTCATCGCCAACAAGCTAGCCGAGGCAGCGACATGGCGCTGGTGCTACTACATCGCCATCATCTACGCGACCATATGCACCGTCGGCATCGCTATCTTCTACTACCCACCCTCACGCCCCCGCAAAGACTACGAAAAGTCACGATGGGACGAATTCAAAGAGCTCGACTGGATCGGCCTCCTCCTCTTCACCGCCGGCCTGACCATCTTCCTCGTCGGCCTCACATACCTGGGCAAAACCTCCTACTCCAAAGCGCTCGTAGGCTCGACCATCACCATCGGCGCCCTCATCACCCTCTCCTGCTTCATCTACGACTTCACCGTCCCCGCCAACCCTCTCTTCCCCCTCTCCCTCTTCCTCATGCTCCGCAAATTCACCATCCACCTCCTCATCGTCTTCGTCTCAGGCTTCATCTGGTACGCCATGACCGCGCTCCTCCCCCAAGCCTCCCTCTACATGTACACCTCCTCGCCCACAGAAATCGGCCTCATCGCCATCCCCAACGGCGTCTCCGGCCTCGTCGGCGGCTGGCTCATCCCCTCGCTCCTCCACCGCATCAAGCACGTGCGCGAGCAAATCATCCTCGCCCTCGTCCTCCAGACCGTCTTCACCGCCTGCTACGCCGCCGTCATCCCGCACAACAAGCCCGCCTGGATCGTCCTGCAGTTCTTCGGCCAGGGCTGCTTCACCTGGCTCACCACCCTCGCCTACGTCACCGCCGGCCTCTTCGTCCCGCAAAAGGACCTCGGCGTCGCCTCCGGCCTCATCGGCACCTTCCGCTCCGCCGGCGGCTCCATCGGCAACGCCATCTTCTCCACCATCCTGCACTCCGTCGTGAACACCCGTCTCGCGCCCGCCATCGCCGCCGCCGCGACCGCCGCGGGGTACACCGACTCCGCGAATCTCCCCCAACTCATCGCCGCGGTTAGCGAGAACGCGGTGGGCGTTCCGGACGCGTTCGCGATGGTGCCCGGGGGTGGGGTCGAGGAGGCGGTGAGGGATGCGACGGCGGCCGCGTTTAGGGATACGTACGCCCGTGCTTTTCGGATGGTGTTTTATGCGAGTATCCCGTTTGGCGTGGTGACGACGGCGTGTGCGTGGTTTGTGGAGGATCCGAGTCCGTTGCTGACGGATCATGTGGCGGTGGTGCAGGAGAGGGATGTGTTGGCGGGGAAGGGCGTGGCGGTGCATCATCATCATCACGGGCATGGGGGGGAGGGGGAGCATGGGGAGGGGGTGGAGAAGGGAGGGGCTTGATTTGTGCGGTGGGGTTTCGGGGGTGGGTTTGGTAGTTTTGGGGGATTTGATGCTTGGTGTTCTTGGTTTGGGTTGGAAGGTATGATGTTTGCGTAGCTGTGGGAGGGTCACTGTGATGGTAGGCTACTTATATTCGAATGATAAGCCGAAGTCAAACTCAACTTTGCTTAAAGCTCACAAAGTAGAGGTGGCACACAAGGTTTCGAAACTGTTGGTAATGCATGAGAAATATTAGAACGAGTGGGAACCTAAGTACGCAATATTGTAAACCCCAAATAAACGAAGGTGCCCATTACCGTCTTCCCTACGCTACCCAAGGGTTTTCTGAAAGGACTGCGTAGACTACTACCATACTATTGAATCCAGTGGGGCACACAATCAATACAAGTGTGCGTAAAGTAAATGGGGAGAAGACATCATGATACATGCGGGAAATACGAAGACCAGTTTGGTACAGAGAAGACCGAGTCCGGGAGATAACCAATTTGAATGAAGCATTCAGCAAACAGATATACTCTTGCAAAACAATAATTTATCGTTAGAGGCGCGAAGAGAGTAAGACAGGCATAAACTATAAACGATTCGATGGGACTTCTGCATCCTGCGTCAGTGTTTACCCAACAGCACAACATACAATCAGCACGCGACTTACTCCAAATTATAATTTTGCAAATGATCACTCAAATTCAACAACAAGACAAGAACCAGACCGGTTGAAAAGACGGTAATGCTTGAAAGTTGCCAGAGTATCCGCTCAACAGACGTGGGAAACGGTGCTTTCCAAGCAGTCAAATGGAGACCACCGTAAATGAGGCCTGCAAGGATTAAGCAAGTTTGAAATTCCCAACCTTCGATATCGAAGCCCAGATCGTGCCAATCTGATGCATGCGCTCGCCTGGGAAAGATTTCTTGACTCCATTTGTGCTCAAGCTCAGGGTCTCGTTTCAGAGCTCTAGCGGCAAGTTTCCAGCGCCGGCATTCTACTGGTGTGATCGTGATAAACGGACGCATAATTTTCAAAATGCCCCCGTCTGGCCTAATTCGAGGGTACAGTCTCTGATGTCGTACATTTGGGAGAACAAAACCGTAGAAGCTGCAGTCGACGTACCACTGCTGGTCTTCTGCACGGTCGTATTCGTCGAAGCAACTTTGGGGAGCCATTTCCGGGGTAAAAGGTTCAGGGTTCCCATCACGTGGGGCGTCGAAAAACCTACTTTTATGGCTGAACAACGCAACGAGCTCCACGGCTTCCTCGTTACGGATAATAGTCGATTGTTCAATATCCAGCGGTTTGTCCCACCATAGAAGGTATATCAGAAGTGCGCAAAGACAATGGCCAAAGGTGTTGAGCTCCAGCAACGAGATAGCGACCCCTTGGGCCATCCTCGTGATGCATTGAGCACTGAACCAGAGGGCTTGGAGACAAACCAGCGTTTTGGCCAGCCAATTTGCTTTGCTTTTATCTTTGATATCCTCTTCTGAGATGGTGGGGATTGTCTTCGGGTAAAGATCGACCAAGTGTTTGAAAACATGGGGGCGAACTACAAACCGCTGAGCCGGGCCGGAATTATTGACTCGGAACTCGGCAGCCAAGCCGCCCATGGCGATGTAGTGAGCGTGGGTCATGGTCCAAGCCTGAAACTGAAAAGTCTCCGAGAGGCCAGTAGATGAAAGCTGAAGGGTAACAATTAGCACAACTGTCTCAAATCGGTTTGCAGATATGATAACCATGCTAACCTCTATGTCGGTAGTTTTCTGCTTCTCGTGCTTCAAGAAGCTCCACAAGGCTCTACGCCAAGCCGGAATAACTGGTTGAGATCCTTTTCTTGCAAAAGACAGAATCTCGGAGGCCTTTCTGTACTGACGGTACGCGGTGAAAACCACCTGCCTTACTTATTAGAACAGGTGACATGAGCGTATAGCCCGTTTTCTATCCTACTAACGTACCAGTTCCGGAGCGAAGAATCCTACGACCAACCAGGCTAGCTTGTGCCATTTCTGCATGTGCGCCTTGCCATATTCTGGGATGTTGAGGTGGAGAGCGGTCCAGACACAGAGAAAAAGTGTGATGAGACAGGAGGAGACGAGGCCAAAGGTGCCCCGATGGGTAGGCTGCGGTTCCCACGACGTCGTATTGCTGCTGTTGCCGAAAACTGCGACCATTTCGGTTTGCGACACCAGTGGCGCCAGGTATTTGTATACAAAGTTGACAGAGTGCGGTAGACTGGGGGAAATGGGTAGGTGCTCAATGAAGTTGCGGTGACAAGGCTGTGGTGAGGCGGGGCAATAACCCTGCATTAATCCTGGTTGAGTAAGTCGCATGTCACTTCGACTTGGCGAATGAAATCCACGATCCAAAACACTGACAAGTAAGCAATTGCTATACTTATCTAACTCAGTATGCAGCCATAGCGCTGCGGAGCTTGCGTGCGGGAGCGTCATACTGCACAACGCTCCATTGCCATTGATCATCAAGCAGTTTTAAAGAAGAGGTTAAAGAGCGTCTTACTTCTTGAAGACCTGATCACCCCGGAAGTTTAATCCAGTAGGACCTTTCTCACTTTCTTCGAAAGGTGTGTGCCTGGTCATATGCGTTGAAGTCTCACTCCCCCTGGCAGACTTGGTGATATTTCTCTTCCACTGACGAAAAAGACGAAGAACAACCTCATATTCGTTCCTTCAAAACACTCCTCTGGAGTAGAACAAACCCCACCCTATCAACCCCGTCCTCGCACTGAAGCCTTCCCTTCCGATACCCACCCATAATGCCCATTGAGCCTCAACGCCATACCCTCTAACCCCCATCCATTCCCACCACTTCCCCCGTTACCCCATGAACGAAACTGCCGTAGCAAAAATAAACAAACTCGTAAGAACGTGGCGCTTCGAGCCTTACGAAAGAAAGACAAAAGCGAAGCAACAACCAAGCACCGAAAAAGAAACCCACAAACTCTGACACTTTCCCACAACCATCTTAAGCAGGCGACAAAGAAAAGAAACACCACCCAACAACGCTCCATCGCAAAAATTGCCACCTTCCTCAAACAAGCCTCGCCGGCATACTCCGCCTATACTCCGACTGCGACTGCGACGGCGGCGGCGGTCCCCGACTCCTACTCCCCCTCCTCCTCCTCGTCGCCGTCCTCTCCTCCCTCACCACCTCCTCCTCCTCCTCTTCCTCCTCCCCCCCACTCCCCCTCGGCAGCACCCTCCCCCTCCCCCCCGGTCCCCTACTCTTACTCCTCCCCCCACCCCCACCAGCGCGCCTCCTCCCCCTCGTCCTTGGCGGAAAAACCACATACTCATAAGTCTCGGGATCGCGCTCCGCCACCTCACGCTCCAACCGCGACAGCGGCGCCTCGGGCAAGATCTTGGTGCTGACCTCGCCGCCATTCTCGCCGCCTTTGCTGCGCAGGCGCCAGAAGACATCTGGGCGAGGAGAGGAGCGGCGGTCCCGGTCCGGGGGCTGGTCGCGGTGCTCGACGACGAGGCGCCACGAATCTAGCGGCTCCGGGTCGTACTTGCCCTTGTCCTCGGTGCCCGGGCCGCCGAGGCGGGCGCGGGCGCGCACGCTGGCGTGCATGTACTCGTGGGTGTCGCGCAAGGGGCGGCTCGTGGCGCGTCCCGTGTGCGGGTCGCAGACCGTGTAGCGGCCGGGGGTGCGGACGGCGTTACCGGCGAGGGCGTAGATGCCGGATTGCGAGTTTGGGATCTTGCCAAAGGACCAGGGGCGCGGGGCTTCGTGGTGGCGCTTGTAGAAGCGGGCGTTTTCGGCGTCTTGGTCGAGCACGTACTTGAGCTTGAAGTCAAGGAAGGGCTGGAGCTGCGCGACCATCCAGGCGAGCGTGATGTTGGCGAGTTGCTGGTCGTCGTAACCGCCGCCGACGTTGCTGTGGACGCCGGGGAACCAGACTTGGCGTAGGATGGTGCGGTTGTCCCGGCCCTTCTCCCAAATGGCTGGAGAGAAGGAGGAGCGGCGCTCGTCTAGGGCGAGTGCTTGGAAGGCGTGCTCAATGCAGTTGGAGAGTTTTGTGTCGTAGAAGGACATTTCCCTCGATTGCATGGGCTGGAGACCGACTCGGGTGAGCCAGCCTACCCTCGGCGCACCAAGCGAACCGACTGTGTCCCAGACACCGATCGCCTTGATCTTGACGCCAAGTGTGGTCATGCCTCTGACCTCCAGCTCACGACGGTACGCTGGGTTGCTCGCATTGGGCTTGTCGGGGAAGGGGATGTCTGGGTTGTTGTCCTTGTAGTTCTTGTCTCGCCGGTGCCTTACATCCTCGAAGATAGCCACAAAAGCTCCCAACCCCTTCTTTGTCAAGACCCCTATCTCTCCGATCAAACCTGCGACGCTACGCGCGGTGAAGGCGCCCCGTGAGAATCCGATCAAATAAATTTCGTCGCCCGGCGTATAGTTGTTGCATAAGAAGGAATAGGCTTCGCGCACGTTCTCTTCAACCCCGCCGCCGGTTGAGCCGTTGACTACTCTGTTGACGATGTTGCCTCGGGTCCCAACGCCAAAGTGGTAGTACACTATTTGCGGGATGCCGTCCTTGGATATGGGCCTGATGGCGCGTGAGATGCGTGTCACGTTGCTGGGAACAGCGAGCTCTCCGTTGGCCATGCCATTGTCCGAGTTCAGCCATGTACCTGCAGTCCTTGTCAGCATTGAATGAAGCGCTAACGAACCAATCAAATAGTCAACTCCGTTCCGCACCCTACGGACCATGGGCTTGGATTTACAAAACGAGACAGTTCAATTCAGAGAGCGGGAAAAAGAACGCGCGGTAAAAGGCATTTCGCCGAAGCATGGATGATGTTCACGGTCATTGTAAGCAGACTTAATGATACCGGCCGGATGAAACGGTAACGGATAAGACGAAAGGTGAAGCCCCTTGGAGAAAGCGTCCCCAGGAACCTCAGGGCCGAAAATTCCTGAAGATGAGGTTTTGTCATGAAGTCGTCACGGTGGAAAGGCTGGTCTGGCCTTGTTTGATATGTCCATAGCCTGGACATACACTCTATCCAATGTGGAGTAGGCAGCAGCAGCAGCAACGCATGAGGAAGTATCAAGACATTGAACCGGGAGAAGAAAGAGTGCAAAAAGACAGAAAATGAAGAAGAAGAGCACTCGAACTCACCATCACAAGCAACAATCAACCTCTTGAACGGCGGCGGGCTCCCCGCCCCCCTCATATCCAAACTCGCCTTCCTCCTTGGCCCCCGGCTCTTACTCCTTGCCCCCCTACTCTTGCTCCTCGCCGGCACCGGCACCGTTACCGGCACGATCTCCTCCACAATCTCAATCTCCGGCTGCTGGGCCCTCACCACCAGCACCCCATCATCGCGCGTGTACACGGGCGCCTCGTCCCCCCACCCGGCTCCCGATCCCGGCGCGTGAACGATCTCGTACTCCGACCTCCTCGCCGACGACGACTGTGGCTCCAGCTCCGACGCGGTCTGATCGGCGTACTCGTAGACGGTGATTTCGTCCGCGCGCGCTGGCGAATGATGATGCTGCGTCGACGCTGGCGGCCGGTGGTGGTGGTGGTGGTGGTGGTGGTGGGAGGAGTCACGGTGATGGCGGTGGTCATCGACATCGACCACCACCTCCTCCCTCCTTTCGCGGTACTCTCCCCCTCTTGGCCGCCTGTCCTCGTACTCGTCATAGTCCTCGTAGTCGTCCCCCTCATCGTCGTCGTCAAACTCCACCTCGATCATCCGCTCCTCACGATACCCCCGCGCCGATGGTGACCGCGGCCGCCGCTGCCGGCGGTCGTCGCCGTGGTCGACGTCGATCACAACCTCCCTCCCCCTCTCGCGGTACTCCCTCTCGCGGGGAGCGTGTGGAGCAGCATGCGCAGGCGGAGGTAGTGACCTGCGGTCTCGACCGTGGAGGTGGTCTTGGCTCGCCGGCTGCTGCGCGTACATGGACACGGGACGCGGGCGCGAGGCCGGCGGCGGTGACGCGGTGCCGGTGCTGGTGCTGTGAGGGCGGTCGACGACGACATACTCGTCATCGTAGTAGCCTCGATCGTTGCCACGGCCGCCGCTATGGTGGCCGCGGTCGCGTGAGTAGTCGCGGTAGTAGTCACGGTCGCGGTTACGGTCGCCCATGGCGTTTTCCTGATTTGGAGAGGACGATTGTCGGGATGTTTGGCTCCGGGTCGGTCACTTGCGGCCGTATCCTAGAGCTCGGATGGTGTTTTGGTTGGCTGGGTTGGTTTAATTTTTTTCTTTGCCCTTTTTTCTTTGGTTCCCCTCTTTGGTTGGTTGCGCTAGCGGGCGCGAAGTGCTGGTGGTGGTGAGCTTGTCGGACGGCAACGATCCGTAGGGCTGAGACCGAGCTGCTGGCGGGCGGATGCGAGCGGTAGTGTTGCTTGTTGCTTGCTGGGTTGTTCTACCGTGCGGACGGGCAGATGCAGATGTCTGGGAGGGGGAAGGGCATCGACGAGGCCGGGACCCAGCGCCAGCACGTCCGAGGATTTGGGGAATGGATCAGAGGGAAATCCCGACCGGAGTAATGTGACCACTGCAGGCAGCAGGCCAGGGCTGACGGCGGAAAACGTAAACGTAAACGGTCGGCTTGTGGCAGTTGTAACGGGTTTGGGAGGAAAAAGAAATGGAAAACAAGGTTAGGCTGTCACATGTCTTCCCGCTCCACTGACAGCAATTGCAACGCAGTGAAAACAACAGCTTTCAGAAACAGGGAACTGTAAGGGAAAGCAAGGACGCCAGGCCGGCCCGCAAGTATCAGAATACAGTTTGTTTCGGGGTTTGAAAGTGAAATGTTTCACATGCCAGTGCTGGGTTTGGGCGTTGGGCTGCTCTTTCCACACGTTTCCTTATCGCGCGTCTGTCGGCACTTGAACGTCCCTTTGTCGCGACGTGGCACGGGTTGGGCATGGAAAGGCTGCGGCTTACGGTGCCTGAGGCAGTGATGAGTTGTGCGTGTTCAGGCCGGCTGCGCTGGTGCACCGGGCATCATCTTCGTGACTTGGCAGAGAAGCTGTGGCGCCCGAGGTACCCAAGCGTTCAAGGGTCTCATCAGGCACATCAGGGTCTTTGTAGCCTGGTGCCTGTGCTTTGCCGAAGGATGGAAAACTAATAAAAATAAACGAAGTGCAAAAAAGCAAGCAAGCGGCACGGAAACAGTGGAGAGTGTCTTGGTGTTGATCCGGAGACAGCAGGTGCTTTGACGTGATCCTCGCACTCTACCGTCCGTGTTCTCCTGAAGATCATCAACTCTCCCGTCAAATCTTGCGAATCCTGTTTCCTCATCCATGTTGACTTCCCGGCCCTGTGGTTGATGATTCGTCCTGCCTCCCCGGATCCTCGGTTGCCCCGACCCATTGCCTGCGCCTGCGCCTGCAAGGTGCGCTGCGAACACGAGTGGACCATTGCTCTTGTGCTCACGTACCTCTTGCTCGCCGAAGCTCAGAGTCACAGCACCAGCGCATATCGTGGGAGCGAATCAGAAACCGTCTTCGTGTCTAGCCTAGGCTCCCATCCACCCTCTCACATATCCATACACGTATCGGAACAAGGGGTTTTTAGCAGACATGATCATCCGTCCTCGCCTTCATCTTCATATGCTAATTCTACAGCTGCCAACATCGACGAGTGCGTAAAGCAGTCTCAATCTTGCGCCTCTTCCCTCGTAAACAGAGCTTGACCAAGCAAGCCCACCACTATTGCGATACAGCAATTCAGCGCTATGCCACCCCAGGCCGGACACTAGGTCTAGCAAAGAAAGTAAGAAATGTAAAGTAGACAAAAAGACAATGTAAGAAAGAGAGGTGGTATGAGATACAAGAAGAAGTGCGAGATGAGAGGCTGCCAACGGTAGGAAAATACTCCGAAATAAACATCGAACTC
Organism: Dothiorella sarmentorum; assembly: GCA_023082095.1. Classification (NCBI taxonomy): domain Eukaryota; kingdom Fungi; phylum Ascomycota; class Dothideomycetes; order Botryosphaeriales; family Botryosphaeriaceae; genus Dothiorella; species Dothiorella sarmentorum. The sequence goes on along the minus strand of JAJMVL010000189.1, from coordinate 16,322 downwards.
CCATTTTGATCCATGCGCCTTGAAAGTCTTTTAATTCTCAGAATAAGCAAAGACGGAAAAGTTAGTAGTCGCCGAGAAGATCGTCCAGCTCGTCCAATTCAATGGATTCTGGGTTCTTCCACTCGGACCAGCCCCAGTTGTCGTCGCTGACGATGCGGACGTCCTCCATGGCGTCCGTTTTCTGGCTCACGTCGTGATCGACCGGTTTGAGTACAGGGCTGGTGACACCGAATTCCATGTGCGAGGCACCCGAAGACGAGTTGCTCTCGACGCTCTGACCGAAAAGGAGAGCTGCGGCCTCGGAATTGCGAAGAGCAGCGCTCTCCTCGCTCTCGGCCTCGTTCTCCACATGGTGAAGGTTCTCGTCTTCAGTGCTACTCGACGAGGGAGGAACATCCGAGACGAGCGATCTTTCCGACTGCATGCTGCGGCTGCGCTGCTGCAGCGACGAAGCTGTTGCGGTAAATTCCCGCTCATCTCTCTCCAGGGGTGGGCTGGCCGCGCGGCGGTTGTGCGCCATGTTGTTGGTGGGTTGCACATCGTGCATCAGCGAGCTGCGGCCAGAGAAGGTCGTGGTGTCGCTGTCATTGTCGAGCTCAGGAGACGAAAGGTCGACTTCGGGCGAAGGTGACATGGCGCAACGAGCGCGCCTGTCGCGATCCTCTTCCTCGGAGTCGTCCGCGGCGGAGGAGAGCGAGGGCGAGATGATGCGCGAGGGAATATTTGCGCTTGCCGAGGCCTCGTTCGGCTCAGGAATGGGCTGGTGGGGCGTGGTGGTGAGGAAGAAGTAGATGCGCTTGGGGTGCGTGCCAACGAGTTCTCTCCCCACTGGGCAAGGCGACAGAGCGGTCCAAGGCCGGCGAATGTAGGCCGTCAGACGCGAGGAAATTATGGCGGAAGGGTTTGCGGAACTAGACAGTTTGTTAGATATGGAAACGAAATGGACTCGGAATGCGCACCTCTCAACGATGGGCAGCTGCGGCGCAAGCACGGCGGCGAGCTCCTTGAGCAAGTGAGGACGGTTACCCGTCTCCTCGAGCTGTTTTATCACCGCGACAACGATGTCGTCGTTGATGCCTTCGGTGTCGATTTTCGAGACGCCCTCAGCACCGGGCGACGGCGGCGGGGTGTGCTCCACGGGTCGGGCCGAGTTCTTCGGTCGGTCATCGCGGAACTTGGGTGCAGCAGTGGCAGGCGGGCTGGGTGGCGCAGGCGATGTGCTGGAAGTGTGCGAGCGCTTGATTTTCTTCTGCGGTGGTTGCTCGGCGGCAGACGCGTTGGAAGGCGGTGAGCGATGCGACGAGGCTCTCGAGCCGTTTGGCAGCTGGATGCCGAGCATGGGGAGCGACAGCGACTTCCGTCTGGTGTTGTAGCCCATGGTGACTGATTTCCGTGGGTGCAAGATGGAGTGCGAAGTGGCGAAGTGTTGCTCGGGCGAGACAACAATGGTGATGTGGACGAGGGTTTGTTGTGGCTATTCCTGAAAAATGGAGGCCGCGGGAGAGGCGGTGGAAGAAGTCCTATTGGGCGACGGCCAGGGGGGTGGAATGCAGTCAATGCAAGACGGTGAGACTGCTGGCACGGCTCCTTGCCTGAATGGTCAACGGCGCATGCGACGTGGTACAAGACTATGCGGAACGGCTAGTAGGTTTGTGCGGAATAGGCTGCAGCGGTGGTGCTGAGCGATGCTTTGGTGAGCAGCGAATGCGGGCAGAGATGATGTTTGTTGTGTCGTGTGTGGTGGTCCTCGCGGCGCGTCAATGCGGCGTGAGACAGGGCGATCGAGCAGCAGCAGTGGCCAGCAACAGCAACAGGGAGCTCCGGCGCAAGGGCGGCAAATAATACAGGGTGCAACGGGAAAAGAAAGCGCGATGTGAGAAGGATTGCAGGCAGCGGCAGAGGCTTGGATGATATCAGGTGGGCGGGTGGTGGCAATGGGAAGTGACGAAGAGATGGCTGGTTGGAGTTGGGTTGCTCCAGGCCAGAGAGAAGGGGCGCGCGATGCTTACGGAGTAGACGGGCTGCCCCAGCAGCAACCGACAGGGATGGTACTCAAGCTGCGCGCTAATCCCAAAACCCGTTCACTTTTTTTTTTTTTTTTTTTACTCGTTATTTTGCAGGGGCAAGGCGCAGATACGTTCACCCCACCGAGAAAACGCAGCACCCGAGTGTTCCGTTGACACCCGCCTGATGTGCAAAAAAAGTTGGCCGTTGCTGTGGCCGACTTGGAGGAGGCGCCCAGCTGCGTCACTTGCACGCCGGCCCTCACTGATGACGCCTGCCGCGTGCTGATCCTTGGTCTTGCACACGACTGCACTCTGGCAGCCAGATCTGTATCTCACCAGCGCTATGTATAACGCCGGGGCTCGGCCGATCGCTAAGCCATGCGACGGCTGCCCGCCAGAGCCCGCCCGCCGCGCACGCCGGCGTTGTTCAGTGGGCGAATTTTTTGCAGTCTGTGCTGGCGCAGGGCCGCGAGTAAGCCCGACGTCGTGCGTCAAAGACACATGGAAAAGGGCGATCCTCGCAGCCAGCTTGAGATACAGCCGAGAAACGGGCTGCGCTACGGCACAATTGGGAGTAGTTTGAGATTGAGCTAGCGGTCTGAGCCCCTAGTGGCCCGGTGGGTCTCCCTAGCTTAACGCTGTTTGTTTTTGTGCGCCGGCAGCGTGCATTTCCACTACGTACCGCTCAGCCCCAGCAGCCCAAAACCGCGGCGGCCAGACCACCCTCACAGGTACGTATTCACCCGGCACTGGAGGAGATAACTCTGCGGAAACGACGCTCCGGCCTCGGCTGTTCCTGGGTTGACTGGAGTTTCATGATGCTCAAGAAGCCTGCACGGCCGCGAGGGGCATGGAGGCCGTGCAAGTGCACTCTGATACATACCGCATCAGAACATCGCTACGAGAAGCCCCCGTGCTACTAACCGCTCATTACTCCGCAAGCCGCCCGTCATCGTCGACGTCAGGCCTGAAGAAGCCAAACCAACGCATGCAACACCTCACATCTCGCATCATGGGCTGATGCGCAGAGCAGCAGCAAACGAACAGAGTGCGACACGCCGCTGCAGAGGACGACGAAGCCTGAGAAAGCGCACCAATGACAGGCGGCATAATCGCACCCCTGATTCAGGCATCCGCATACCCACCCGCATTTCGCTGCCCCTCCACGCCAGCGCCATGCCTCGCCTGTCGGCGGCCGCAGCAGGTGGCGCTAAACACGGCTGCAGGAGACAGCCGCCAGGCTCCACGCGCAGATAACTCCGGCCGAGCTAAACTGCTTTGCGCCGCGCCGCGTTCGAAGAAGCTGGCTGGAAGTTTTTTGTCTGATGCTTGCCGCGTCGATCAGCCTCCCATGTGCCATGATGCATGCAAAAACTTGTTGACCGCCCACCGCCATCTGCTCATAACCGTAGCAACAGCGTCAACACCGCAACTGTTGGCCGCCCGTGTGCGCTGGCAACTGCGGAGAACTCCCCTCCACCCTCCACCAAGAGGCTCGTGTCTTGCCATGCCACCTCCGACATTGCATACGCGAGTAGGCCCGATATTTGCCCTGCAACTCTCAGGCGACCCTTTGAAATTGTCAAATTACGAGAGAAAAGGAATGCGGGGATGGAGGGGGAGGGGCAGCCAGCCACGACGACATAGTTGCGATGTCGCGCCGATATTCCTGCCTTTGGATTGGACTCGGCTGGAAAACGCGCACAGCTCGGCCACAAGTCCCGTCGGCCTCCCGTGCCTCTAGCGACTGTTATTATTGTCTGTTCCGCAATCGGCCCAGAGCATCCTTCCGTTGCGCCGCGCAACGTGAGTGGCGGGGCTCGTGCTTCCGATGCCGTCGCGCGGCTCGTGGCTCGTGGCTCGACTAGGTTGTTGATGACGCGAGGCTTTCTCCTGCCGCTGTGATTCGCGAATGGCTGTCAAAGGTTCGGAGGGTGCAAGGGATGCTGCTTGCATTGGTGTTGAGGCGGCGACACCATAAACTCTATCCATAAATCATCTTTACTCTTCCATCAAGCGTTTACGATAAATGTGCGTCATGTCCTTGGAGACTCGTACGAACCTTGGCGGCATGCTCGTCCTGATGCTCGCCCATCGCTCAGAACCGTAATATTACGCTGTCTCATTAGCTTAGGGGCGATGCAGCTTAGGCTTTTCATAAACTTTCGCAGAATCACTAGGATGCGATGCTTGCGGATGCGATGGCCGAATTAGCTAGTCAAACCTCATGACTATTCATAAAATCTTACAGATCTCCAGGGCAACAATCTCGAATCTGTCAAGTTTTTCTGCCCGTGCCAAGGGTGATCTTCCATCTCGGGGACCCAATCCATGACAGGAGGTTGATATACAAGCTCGTGTGTAACGTTGGTATACGGATTTTGAGTAGGAGCATTCATCTGGACAGGGTTGTCGTAGCCAGCTGTGCGCATTTACATCCGGATGGATGCTTCAACTTTTCGTGGACAGCCATCCAGCTGTTAACACTTTGCGGGACGACGTCTATCACGAAGATCTCCACACTCCCCACCAACTGCTCTTCCCGCTCGGTAGAGCTCCGCTGGCTGGCAAGCCCCGCGTTGCCGTCTCCGCCTCCGCTTCAGCCTTCAGATCTCTCCGTAGCTCGACCCACCATGTCGTGCCAAGGTGATACCAGGGCCTGCTAATCTGGACGACCTCCAGCCCGCTCTTCTCCACTATAGCGCCAATATCTTTGTTCCACCAGCAGCCATGCTTATCCGCATGTCCTGGCGCAGCCTTGTCCAGGAAGTTGTTCAGCCAATCGTACGAAGCTTTCCCATGCTCCAGCAGCAAGATCTTCCCGTCGCGCTTGACAACCTCGGCCATGCGCTGCAGCAACTTCTCCGGCTCTGATGTCGAGCACAACCCCATCGTCTGCACAATCGTATCGAACTTGCCCGCCTCCCCGTCCTTGCTGTCCGCCTTGACCCCCTTCGGGCCCTCAATCCGCTCCAGCGCACTCTGTGCCCTGAACTCCACATCTCCAATCTTTTCCCTCACCCCCACCATCGCTTTCGACTTCTTCTCCCTCTCCGTCCTCTCCTCCTCCCATTTGCGCCTTGCCACCTCCAACATCGGCCCACTCCGGTCCAGCAACACCAAGCTCCTTACCCTCCCCCAGTCATAGAAGCTCGTATTCCTCCCCGTGCCCGCGCTCACCTCCAACACATCACCCCGCGCCTGGCTCACCATTTTCTTCCTTAACCGATTGATCCCGATCCCTTTCTCCGTGCCGCCCACGAACTCGTCAAACCTAGCGGCCGTCGCATCATACCGGTCCGATGTGTCGGCCGGAACAGGGTGTGTTGGCACGTACGGGTTCGCCAAAGAGTAGCCGAGGCTCGCGATGTAGAAGGCGATGCCTGCGCCGACGAAGCAGGCGCCGATGAGGGGGATGCGCCGGCTGCGGTGGTTGGGCGGGGGAGAGGCGGCTTGCGCGGCGGCGATGGCGGCGGCGGGGGAGGGGAGGCGCGGGGCGCGGGCGCGCGGGGTGAAGGCGAGAGGTTTGGGTTGCGTTGCGGAGGGTTTGGGTTGCGTTGCGGAGGGTTTGGGAGGCTGCTTTTTCTTCGAGGGCTTCCCCGCCCACGGAAGCGGGGGCGGCGGGGTCGCGGATTTGCTGCCCATGATGCCCTGGAGGGTTTGTCTGGGTTGATTGACTGGAACGGGACGTTGTCGAGCTTTCGGTAGTCAAGGCCGGCGTCGGAGCGCGGCAAAGGTGCCATTTCTCAGGCAAGCCGACATAGGCCGCCGTGGACGTGCGTCACACGCTCGGCGCGCGGGCGCTCCGCAATTTTTCTTTTCCCTCTGCTATACAAAAATCTCCCCGACCTGGGTGGGCCGTCTCACGCGATCGGACGGGAACCCGCTACTGAGAGTCTTACGCCATAACTTGTAGCTCCCTTTTCCCACGCCTCCATTACATTTTCCTACACGTTCTCGCTACTTTCGCCGTTCAATCGGAGGTTCTCGTCTGTTCTTTCTCTTGCTTCCCCAATCCGGCCTCGGCTATCTGCAGTCATGACGAACAAAACACCCTCTTCGATCCTCATCATTGGCTCTGGCGCCTTCGGCCTGTCGACCGCCTACTCGCTGGCCACGAACCCGAAGTACAAGAACACGACCATCACGGTTCTCGACCGGCAGAGCTTCCCGTCCCCAGACTCATCCAGCGTACATACATCCACCACCGCCAGCCCTCAAGGCGCGCCCGCAGCAAAACAGCAGCTAAGAACGAGACAAACCTGAACAGATCGACACGTCGCGCATCATCCGCCCCGACTACGCCGACCCCGCCTACGCCGCCCTTGCCTACATCGCTCAAGACCTCTGGCGCACCACCGAATGGGGCGCAGAGGGCCGCTACACTGAAGCCGGCCTCTGCCTGACGGCCGGCTCGAACGGCGCAGACTATGTGTCCGAGTCGCTCACGAATGTGTCGGCGCTCGAGCCGGCCGCGAGGAGCGAGCGGGTGACGCTGCCCGCCAGCCTTGGACACGGACGGCCGAAGATCGAGGTGCTCGAGACTGAGGACGAGGTGCGCCGGTGCGCCGGCACGGGCGGCGCCAATGGACAGCAAGGTTACGTGAACTGGACCTCAGGCTGGGCCGACGCCGAAGCATGCATGCGGTACCTCTACTCTAAGGTGGTGGCGACGCAGCGCGTGCACTTCGTTATAGGCACCGCCACGCGCCTCGACATCGACCACAGCACGCCCAAGAAGCTCGCGCGCGGCGTCCACCTCGCCGACGGCCGCACCCTCTCCGCCGACCTCACCATCGTCGCCGCGGGCGCCTGGTCGTCCGCGCTCCTCGACCTGCGCGGCATCATGAAAGCCACGGGCCAAACCCTCGCCTACGTCCCGCTCTCCCCCACCGAGCAAGCCGCCCTCGCCAACCACCCCACCGTCCTCAACCTCACCACGGGCATGTTCTGCATCCCGCCCTCCCAAAACCTCCTCAAGCTCGCCCGCCACGGCCACGGCTACACCAACCCCACCACCATCCCCCACCCAGAACAACCCCCAGAGACCGCCACCCCCATCACCGTCTCCCTCCCCCGGACCCACCTCACCACCCCCGCCCTCCCCGCCCACCTCCCCCACGAAGCCACGCGCGCCCTCCACCAGCTCGCGCAGGACCTCTACCCGCCCGGCTCCGCCCCGCACGACGCCTCCTTCTCCCCGCTCCCCATCGCCGCCCGCCCCTTCACCAGCACCCGCCTCTGCTACTACGCCGACACCCCGGACGGCGACTTCCTCATCGCCCACCACCCGGACTACGCCGCCTCGTCGCTCTTCGTCGCCACGGGCGGCAGCGGCCACGGCTTCAAGTTCCTGCCCGTCATCGGCGACAAGATCGTCGCCTGCCTGAGCGGCGAGTGCCCCGGCGAGTTCACCGACAAGTGGGCGTGGCCGGCGGCGCGGCAGCTGCCCGAGGAGGCGTGGGCGGGCGATGGGTCGAGGGGCGGGGCACGGGGTATGGTGTTGGAGGAGGAGTACGGGCGCAGGGCGGCGAGGTTGTGAGGAGTTGGTCCATGTGGATGAGGAGGAAAATACTTTGGAAAAAAAAGGATCGAAGGGTAAGAGTGTTTCTGGGTTTTTAGCTGTTGTTTCAATTTTCTCCTTTTGTTGTTGCCGGGATTTCTGGATTTATTGTGGATAAATAAAAAAGTGCGAGCAGACAGATGCTGCCTGTGTCTTGGCGAGCGGAGCGGAGCGGGGCAAATCTAAGTAAATAACCACCGGTACATACATACCCATGGCGGTGAGTATTAGATTTTAAAGTTGGATTTAGACTCAAAGACACAAGGTGTAGATACGAACGAACGGACAGTGGAGTAAATCGATTCATCTAAATACGAGGTCAGATCGCAAAGCGGTCATGCTTTGATGGAGGTGAAGCAGTCATCCATCCGTCTTGGCTCGACTGCTTCACTTCCGCATGCAGTTGCTTGGGTATATTGACTATGCATATGAAGTGAGAGCGAAGCCTTGTGTGATCGTCACAATTGCATGAAAGAAAAGTTTGCTCGTGGAGTTTTGATGATACCAACTACGTATCTACCTGATCGGCTCCGTGCCGCTCCACAACGCTGTCGTTTTTTTTATTGGAGTATTTTCTGGCTAAGCCTTGATGTCTAAGACCAAGGTGAGGAGCCACGACTTCGCAAAGGCAGTCGTACCAGGCTCTTCGTAAGAAAATCCGTCATCCATCGTCAAACCCGCCAACCTCGCCACTATATCGTTTCCCGGAACCTCGTCGCAATTTCCGCCCCAACGAGAAAAAGCATTGTGTATCAAATTAACCCAGCAAACCCTTGGGCCATAGCCGTCCGCGTGTGGGTTGCTTCCTCTAAAACGTGTTCAGAATGTGAAAGGGGGTAGTAGAATTTTGAGAAACCCAGAAGCCTCAGCTAAAGCTGAAGACTCAAAAGCGAAAAGCCCACCGAAAAACACCATGCAATGCCGCAAAAAGCACAAGACGCAAGCACGAAGCAGGTAAGTAGCCGTAACCGAGACTTGGTGAGCCCGGGGCAGGCGTTAAGAATCGATGCCGAACCTCGACGATCGATCTGCTGTGAGGAGGTGTATATTAATACAAAAACAGTCGAGAACTGGGTCGAAGGCTGTTGTCACAGGTGCCGGACGTGAATGATCTGGAGGTGAGTCGAGATCGATCTTCAGCATAGGCATTTAGCTCTTGCGAAAGTCTATTCAAGGTTAGTAAAGCACACAACAGATGGAAAGAATCCCATCGCATACCAGACAACACCGGGTAGATCAGCTCGAAAGCTTGGTAGATCTCCTCGCGGACCTTGGCACCAGTAAGGACAATCTTGCCCGAGACGAAGATCAAGAGAACGATCTTGGGCTTCATCATGCGGTAGATGAGACCGGGGAACAGCTCAGGCTCGTAAGAGCTGAAGTTGTGATGGCGGCTGGCCAGGCCCTCGAGACGAATGGGGAACTTGATGTCGCAGGAGCCGACGATGTTCTGGATCTTGAAGTCCGTGAACTTTGCGTTGAAGCCGAGCTTCTGAATGATACGGGCGTACTTGCGCGATGCAAGCTTCGAGTCATCCTCGGACTTGGCGCCGGTCACGACCATCTTGCCCGAGGCGAAGATGAGAGCGGTGGTCTTGGGTTCGCGAATACGCATGATGACGGCCGCGAAACGCTAGAGCGACAAAGTTCAGTTAGACCGTCTTTCAAGAACCAAGAAGTCCACTGAATGCCAGTACCTTCGGGTTGTACTCCGCATTGCGAGCGTGCAACGCGATCGTCTTGAGGTCCAGGCGACAGTCAAGGTTGACGGTGGCACTGTTCTTCGTCAACAGCTGAACACTAGATTCAGCGCAACGGTACTTACACGATGTTCTGCAAAGTGGGGACGATGCCGGAGACACCGTTGGCGGCAGCACCGGGAGTCGCGGCGGGCGTAGCGGGCATCACCCCGTTGCCGGCGTTGTTACCGTTCTGGCTCTGCTGGACATCCTTCTCAGACGACGGCGGGGTCAGGTCGCCAGCGCCACCAGGGAAGGACAAGCTGCCGGGGGCAGTGAAGGCCTTGGCCTGGGTGGGGTTGGACGGGTGGGTGGTCAAAGAGTCCATGTTGACAGCAGACGCGGTTCCTCTGTTTGTCTGTGTGGGTTGCGGTGCTGGCGATCTGGTGCAGGTCGCGTTAGAATGGATGGTGGGGTAGGGTGGTGGAGGATCGGCGAGGACGAGGCTCGTGGACGCAATGATGTGCGGCGTCGGCGACGGGCTCGAAGGTTTGCCGGATCCGATGTGAATGTGTGAGGTCGTACCGTCAGTGGGAGATGAACAACCAAATGCCTCCCCTACAGTCGATGCCAGGTGATGCGCAAGGGTTCACGCTCAATCGCAGCCCTTCAGAGGACGACGGCGACGGTGCTGTTCGATGACGACGGTCGCGACACGATCAGAAGCGAGGCCAGCTAGCCCCTGAGGTCGTGGAGAGAGGAGTGAGGGTTGCGACGGGGTGTTTGTGGTGGAGTGCGGCTGTTGCTTGACCGACGCGGTGCACGGTCGAGGCGGAAGCTGGTGCGGGTACTCGTAGAGAGTGTCGCAGTGCGCGCAAAGAGCACTGGAAAAGTCGCGGGAGTGTGGGGAAAGGCGCGCAAGCCGTCGACGTGCAGATCTTCGGATGCGCGGGCGGACGTTGAGGTGGGTGTTGACGATGGGGGTATGGCGTCAGCAACCGCGAAAGGCGAGAAATTGCGAAAGAAGAGGGCGAGGGGGCCGGCTACTTATAAGCAAGAGGCAGGCGCAAGCAAGCCCTGCCTCCGTGCATTAGCCGAACGCGCTAGTCCCGACGCGGCCACCAAGCCTGAGTCACCGTGCCCATTTCCGCCACTCAAAGCTGTTTTTTTTCTTTCACACGCCCGCCCGCCGACTTCGCCGCTCTCGTCGTCTCGTCTTTTTGCTGCCAGCGCCCTCACCCGCACTCTCTTGCTGTGCTGCGCTGCGATGCGTCGGGCCGTACGGGTCGGAGCATGGCGACGAGGGAGGCTGCGTTTGTGCAGGTGGCAGGAAGCAGGCAGCAAGACCGGTGTGGTGCAGGGGATCCGAAACTGTCGCCAAGCCAATGTGCAGTCATGGGCAGCCCGCGCCTTGCTTTGCGGCGCGGATCTGCTGCACGCCGCGACCGCCTTCGCACAGGATTGAAACACCACGCGTCCTCCGTCATTTCACCAGCGCCTATCGCCATAGCCCGCCCCCTGAAGCGACGTCGCGACTCGCAGCACCGCCCACCCCGGATGTGCACCAAGCGACCGCACAACCGCCGGCCTCCATCCCGTCGTTCACGCCTCTGTGGCGACTACGGCGTGCCCGCGAGGCTAGGGTGAGCCTAGCTGGTTCAAGTTGCCCCAGCATGCCGGTGCTGCCCGACTGCGACGGCCCTGCTCCTTGCCACGCCCATCTCCAAAGAACACGTTATTTATTTTAGCTTCGTCCACTATCTCCATCGCGGTCACTTCACCGACGCCGGCCGCTCGCGATAGTTTTTATGCGCGACCCACGGCGCGTTGTCTCGAAGCTTCTACGCGGTGGGTACCACTGGACACAGACTGCCAGCGCGACGCTGACGCGACGCGGCTGAGAACGCGGCGGGGAACGCGCTGCATTTCAGTGCTTGGATGCTTCGGTCGCGGGGTGCGGGGCGCGGCACCCCAAGCATTTCTCTCTGCCCGACCTCCTGCGGCTTACGGCCTCCCATGCCACGGGCGATCAATCGCATTGGTTGGCTCGCATTCTCAGCCTGATGCACCCATTCACAACAGCCCCTTTCTCACGCAGCAAAATAATAATGGGCTTTGCGATAAGAAGGCCTGTCCTAACCGTTTGGAGCCTCTGTTTGAGCACCGTTTGGCCGCTACTTTGACGCGCGCGTGGTGGGCTTGCTTTTATGCCATCATATGCAAGTATTCCCGGGAGGCTTGGTTTGCCCATTGATGCAGCGTTTGCTGGGAAATTTGAAGCACTCGTCCGGATGTCTTGGTCGTACATGCCTTCATCCAACTGAATGCTTGAACTGCTCATATGAGAGATACTTTTTTCTTTCTCGGGAATCCGGCCACGTGTAAGGCACGCAGTGCTCGCGTTTTTCGATAGAACAAGCTTATCGGTTGCGATCTGTGCTTTTTAGCGGCTGATATCACGGTGACGTTGCTTGATTGAGAAACGATACCCGATGGACAGAAAGTTTATTGACTTTTCAATCTCATGGCGGCTGGTTCTGCACAAGCCATGGCTTCAAGTTGAAACAGTCGCATCATTAGTGCAAAAGAGCTAGGAATCCTAGGTTTCGGCTTATGAGTTTGGGACCGATGGCAAAACCTCGCAGCACTTGTGGCATGGAGAGGCAAGCTTCTCTTCGGCACGGCTTATGCCACCCTTTATTCTACGCGGAAGCTTCGACTATTTGTTGCGTTGAGATGCCCCAATGTTTTCATTGTTCCAACAGGAATCTGCCTAAATAGTTGTCGATGGGCTTTTCCCTTAGCGGATCAGCCTCGCAACAGTCTTGCGACGGGCTAGCCACCAAACTCGAACTTGTCTCTCCCTCGTCTCTCCAGAAACATAACAAACCCAGCAGTGGCTGAGCATGCACCAAGCCTCCTGGATGCCACGATACATGCCTACCAAAAATTTCAAGAATTCTCAGTGCCCGTGACGAATGCGAGGTCCCAATCTCACTCTGTAAGAGACGGAGACAGTTGCCGGGCTTTTCTGGCCAAATCCGGCATGCCTTTCCATCCGCATGACGGGACTTGGAGCAAATGAGAGCTTAGTGCTACCCCAGGTTCTCCGCGTAGATCCCGAAACCATATCCTTATTAGGTCGTCGCACGAGATCTATCGCTCAGCCTTACCGACGACCCTTATCAACGACGTTCCTTCAATAAAAAGGACCGAACCGACAATAGTGAATGTCCGCAGAATCCAGTCAAACGTCAGGGAACGAATGTACAAGAGTAGATGGACATGCAAGGAGTAAAAGGCAAAAAGGGATTCGAAGCGCCGTATGCATGTTGATGCAGGGCAGCAATCTCTTATACGCCCTCTTGCAGCACTTGACGCATGCAACCGCAGTTCTTATCTATTGCCAACCGGACCATCCCAAAGCACCGGTGTAGCGTACCCCTGTGCGCGTGATGACATTGCGGTGACGGCGTTAATGTCGGGCTTGCCGACGATAACCGTATTCGACCATCAACTGCACCAGTGCAGCGAAAGTTGTCTAATGTTGAACGATAACAAGCTGATTTGAAAGTTACATTGTTCTGGAATTGGTTTCATTACTTCAGCTGTCCTGAAGGCCTGGCAGTCTGAAATTCGCAGCAAGTGCAGACGTCGTCGAGTTCCTTGGCGCCACTGCACATGTGTGTACGGGGAAGTGGGTGGTTGAGATGGCGATTGGCGGTATGGTACGGCTCGTTGAAGCGTTTGCCGATAACCGTCTTGTTTGGTTTGCTGTTACGTACTGATTTTCGAGGCGGGTTCTTTGTGGAGGGGGAGGCCGGAATGTTTCCTATCACCGCGTTTTGAGGCCGGAATCAATCCGGCCTCACGATATAAGCAGCTCGTCCGTCGCTCTCTTCGCCCGCAACACAAACCCAACTCCCACACACAATTTCATCCATTCCGCCATCCCCCCTCCAAACAAGCCATCATTACAATGTCATCCCCACCTCGTCTCGCTTTCAATGTCCTGACGGACACCAAACCCAATGACAACTCACTGCCGGCCTTCATGGTCTCCACCACACGTGGTTTCCTGCCCCGTCAGGACCCTGTTGCCAAGCTGCCCGCGGACTTCGACGCACTCGAGTCCATTCTCTCTCGCATGCCCATCAAGACTCTCTCAGGTGCCCCGGGCCTGCTGGCAGACTTCCAGCTTGGTCCCACTGTCCACAAGGAGCTCCCAGACTTGTCAGATGCGATTGAGAAGTACAAAGACAACCTACCCTTGATGAATGCCCTGTACCGCGACTACTCCTTCCTGGCCTCTGCGTATCTCCTCGAGCCTTGTCACGAGCGCTTCATGCGCGGCGAGCCTTATGGACTTGGCCGCCAGAGTTTGCCAAGCAACGTCGCCCTTCCCATCACCAAGGTTGCCAAGTTGTGAGTTGCCCTGTCTCAAAATTCATCTGTATTGCATGCTGACATCGGTTGGTAGCGCCGGTTTCATGCCATTCATGGAGTATGCAGGCTCATATGCGCTTTTCAACTATCGTCTGGAGAACCCAGCGCTGGGGCTCGAGTATGACAACTTGCGTCTCATTCGCGCTTTCGAACTCGGCTTGGACCCGACATCCTCCGAGGCTGGTTTCGTGCTTGTTCACATCGCCATGGTCAAGAACTCTGGCGGGTTGGTGTCGGGTGCTGTCGAAGCCCTCAACGGCGCTCTTGGCAAGGATCGTGAGGCGTTCAACGCGGGCATGGCAGACCTCGTAAAGGCATTGGACCTGATCAACAAAGTTATGAACAGTGAGTTTGATGTTGGGTTGCCAAGCTTCAAATACGCATACTGATTTGTCCGCAGCCATGTGGACGAAGAGCAAGCCCAGCGGCTACACCAGCTTCCGGACCTTCATCTTCGGTATCACCTCGCAGAGCATGTTCCCCAACGGCGTCGTTTACGAAGGCGTCAGCGAGGAACCCATGTCCTTCCGCGGCGAGTCGGGTGCGAACGACAGCATGGTAAGTGAACATGATATGAATCTCGGCTTCACTGAACCAAAACGGATGGCTGACTTGTGCAGATCCCACTCTGCGATAACCTACTTCAGGTCTCGATGCCCGAGACTCCTCTCACGGATATCCTGAAGGACTTCCGCCAATACCGCCCAGGCAACCACCGCGAGTTCCTTGAGGCTGTGAAAGACTACTCGGAGATGGCGAACTTCAAGGAGTACGCGCTGTCCGACCCCATTTCGGCCTCGTTGTACCTGCGTGCGCTGGACCAGGTCCGCGACTTCCGCTGGCGCCACTGGTGCTTCACGCGCGAGTACATTCTCAAGAACACCTCGCACCCCACTGCGACTGGCGGCAGCCCTATTGTCACTGTAAGTCCTTACACCCTCTGCACCGAATCCCCACAATTTGCCTGGCCGCAGCTGTTGAAATGAAGCTAATCAAGTTCTTAGTGGCTCCCGAACCAGCTCCAGTCAGTCATGGCCAACATGGTCGCGGCTTACGAGTACTGCACCGACGTCTCCGGCACTGCCGACATCATGGACGTCGTGCGAGCGCAGCAGGACACGTTGGCCAAGGAGGTCCAGAAATACTGCGCCGAACGCAGTGCTGCGTAGAGCCTGCTCTCCTACCCACTCATTTTCTTTCCGCGTTACGATTCACTCTTTTACTACAGTACTTTGCATAACCTGGGAAAGGGTTATGTAAGCAACGAGGCTATGATGGGACTCTGCACGGCTTCCGAGGCTGTGTGAGCAACGAGGCACCACGAATTCCTTTGGTACTCTGCATGACGCATTTTTGGGACTGGGCGTTATGTGAGCAACGAGGCATAGATACCCTGGGTCGTCTTTTATGGTACTCTGCATGACGGATTACGGCGTTGTGTGAGCAAGGAGGCATGGAGATACCCCTGGGACTTGAGCAAGCAAATGAACTTCTTCTGTTTGAATTTTCAGTTGCGATTTCGATTGTGAAGTGGTGGCTGCGATGGTTGCGTTGGGAAGGCTCAACAAATAAAGCCCCAACACTACGCAGGTGAAATTTCTCCAAGTCCCTGAACTACTCATTTCGACGCTCGAGAGATGTTGAGCTGCTGGTGGACCTTCCACAGAAGCAGCGCTGAAAAGAGCATCTGGACTCAATCGAGGCAGCTGGTCAAGTGTTGACTGTTGGTGGAGGTCCTTGTTTTGGCTTAGCGCGTGTTGTAGTCACTGACGCACCCCTTCGGCGGCTGCAACCTCATAGACAACACAACACCTTTTGCGCGCTCTATAAGTGTCCTTCGGCCAAAGCACGGTGGCCTTCTCAATACAGCCCGTACAACTTTACCGGCCTTATCCCGGTATGACAAGCAGGGTGGCTCATTTCTGAATCTCGATTGGTACAAATGGCCAAAATTTGAACAAGAACTTATCTTCTTCTCTTCAGTACATGATTACTAGTGAGTTACGGGGTTTGCAAAACAATACAACCAGAATAATGGTGCAATCTACAGTACTAGCAACTTTTTGCTTTTTGGATTTTTGATTTTTGATTTTTTCAGCGCGAGATCAAACTGTAGAGAGTTTCAGGCCTCAACATTGCTATTGACGTTTACTGCAAATTCTAGCCTTGGTAAATCAGCTCAAGGGGCGCAGGCACCTTCTGATGTAATGATAGGTTGGAGCTACAACATCTCGACAACTTCAAAGGTCTGGCAAGATAACGCGATCTCGATCTGCAGCCATGCGGGGAAATGCTCAGATCCCTCATGTGCGTCATCCCTTGGCAGGAACAAGCTGCCAGGAACCAAAAATCAGGGTTACGAATTGTCAATGGCAGTTGAATGACTCTCAGGAAACAACCCGAATCCCCACCGTGGTTTTTCGTTCTGTTAAAGCCTACTCCGGCCGAGAGGGGTAAAACCGGACAAGCCGCCATCACCGTCAAGTAAGTCCCCCTACTAAACCTGCGCCCCCTTACGCCCAAACCCTCTACCCGTCACCTTCATCACAGAGAGGGGGGGGGGGGGGGGGGGGGGGGGGGGGGGGGGGGGGGGGGGGGGGGGGGGGGGGGGGGGGGGGGGGGGGGGGG
>JAJMVL010000188.1:0-45346 GCA_023082095.1 Dothiorella sarmentorum | reverse complement strand
TAGCCGTATGACCTATCACAGGAGCAAGATCATCCCACCCACGTCCAACCCCTCCTCCGCCCTCACATACGCCCCATCACTCCGATCCGTCAAAATCCTTAACTCCTCCTCCCCCAGCAAGCCCTCCTTCCCCTTCACATCCCACGCGACCCCATCCTCCCGCCTCAACAACCTCTGCAACTCCTCCAACTCCTCCTTGCCCTTCCCCCCGCCCCCGCCACCCTCCCTCAACCCGCCCTTCCGAATCACCAGCTTCTCGAGGCGGCGTTTGCCCTCGGCCGCGTCGAGGAGTTGCGTCTCGACCGTGTTGCGCGTGGCGAGGCGGTAGACGAGCACGTTGTTGGTCTGGCCGATGCGGTGGGCGCGGTCTTGGGCTTGCAGGTCTTGCTGCGGGTTCCAGTCGCTGTCGAAGAGGACGACGGTGTCGGCGGCGGCGAGGTTGATGCCTTGGCCGCCGGCGCGGGTCGAGAGGAGGAAGAGGTTGGCGGGGCGGGGGTCTTGCTGCTCCTCCTCGTCCTCGGCTTCTTTCTTCTCGATGTTCGTCGGCGCCAGTTCGTCGGGGCTGGGGGAGCGGGGAGCGGGTTTCTTGGTGGAGCGACGGGCGGGTTTGGCCTTGGGTTTGGGTTTGGTGGGGTTGGAGGGGGCGGTGGCGGTGGCGGGCTTGTTGAAGGCTTTGATGAGGCGCTGGCGGTCTTCCTGCTTGACGCTGCCGTCGATGCGGCAGGTGCGCCAGCCGCGCAGCTCTTCGGCATAGGTCTCGAGGAGGTCGAGCTGCGTCTTGAACTGGCTGAAGATGAGCACCTTGTGGCCTTCGGCGAAGAGCTTCGGCAGCAGTGCGTCCAGGAGCAGCATCTTGCCGGAAGACGTGACGAGGGTTTCGTCGGGCGCGCCGTCCTCGCCGGTTGCGGGGTTGATGAAGGGGCTGAAGAAGTTGTAGGGCGAGTCGCAGCAGAGACGGAGCTGCATGACGGGGTTCTGCAGCTTCTTGGCCCCGATCTGGCGCTTGGCCATGGCGAGGGTGGCGGCGCGGATGTCCTCCTCCTCGACTTCGGTATCGGGGGTGGAGCCCGACCGCGGGGAGGCGTCTGAATCTTCTGTTGCTTCCAGCTGCCGGAAGTATTGCGCGTCGCTGACCTCTTCGTACGTTTTGCGGCCAGTGGCTGCACGTCGACGACTGCGGGCGCTGCTTGCGACCGAGGCGGGCGTGGCCTCCCGGCTCGTCTTGGTGCTCTTGCTTGGAGTTGCCGCACCGCCGTCGAGAGCTTTCCGCTTGAGGCTTGTGGTGCTGCGAGAGCTTCGAGGGGTACCAGCGTTGCTGCTCATTTGTTCCACTGCCTTGTCCTCTAGATACTGTCGACTTGTTCCATCGAGAATGGCTTGGTACAACTCGCGTTGCAGGGGAGTGAGTGGTGCGTAGAGCACGTACTCGCGCTTCCGAGGCATCAACTTCTCGACATCGGCCTTCACTCGTCGTAGGAGGAAAGGCTTCAGAATGGCATGTAGACTGGCCACCAAACGCTGTTTCCGTTCCTCGGAGAAAATTTGCTCGTAACCCTGGCGGTCTTTAAGAGCAGAAAAATCGAACCATGATTCGAAGGACTCGAGTTTGTCGAAAATAGTAGGCATTAGGAAATGAAGCAGAGACCAGAGCTCCTGTAAGTTGTTTTGCAGAGGCGTGCCGGTGATAAGAAGACGATTCGCAGATTGGTATGACTGAAGCTCACGGATGAGGCGACAGTTGAGGTTCTTAATGCGGTGACCTTCGTCGATGATGATAAACTTCCAGCCAAAGTTTGCTAGGAACTTCCGGTCGTTCATGCAAATCTCGTAACTCGTGATGACGATTGGGAACTGTGGAGAACCTGGGCTCTTCAACTTCTTCGTCCGAATCTGTTCACGCTCTTGCTTGCTACCGTGGTAGAGGACGACAGGTATAGAAGGCGCCCATTTCTGCACCTCTTCTACCCAGTTCATCGTTGTACTCAAGGGGGCGGCGATCAGGAAGGGTCCGTAGACGCCCTTTTCCCGGAGGAAGGCAAGGAAGGAAATGGTCTGGATGGTCTTGCCCAAGCCCATTTCATCGGCCAGAATGCCATTGAGGCCGTTTTCATAAAGCGAAGTCAGCCACTCCAGCCCCTCAAGCTGGTACGACCGCATCGTGCCGCCTGTGACCAGGTCCGGCTGGCGTACCGAGCGTAGATTCTGGATGCCGATATCTGACGGCTTCACATCCTCCTCGACCGCCTCCTGCAGCGCGTCGGTTACGCTCGTCTTGCCTGCTTTGGCTTCGACGTCCTCTTTCTTCAGGTAGTCAAGAATCTTCCGATTGCCGTCGGCCTTCTTCGGCTTGCCTTTGCCACGCGTAGGAAGCTTCTTCCCAGGCTTCAGCGCCAGCTCGACCTCCTCTTCCTCCCCCTTCACGGCATTTCCAGCGCCCCCTCTCGTGGCGCGTCTCTGGCCAGCCTCGGCGACCTTCTCGGCCTTCTCCTCGCGCTGCTGGGCGCGCTTCTGTGCCTTCTCGTCCTTGGCTGTCTCCTCGTCTTCCTGGCGCTGCATCTGGGCCAGCATGATGGAGCTGTACAGCTTGCTCTGGCTGAGCAGGAACTCCAACGCCTTGAACTTTGTATCCACTGCTTCCTCGCCGCCTTGGATGTCCTTCCGCCGTTCTTTGGCGAGGGCCTTTTCGCGCGCCAGGTCCGTCTTCTCGCGTGCCTGGCGCATCTTCTCTTCCTCGGCCAGCATCGCGTCGGAAACAGAGTGATCCATGGTCGATCGGTCGGTGCGCAGCGGGGAGGCGGTACCGTTGGTGGTTTCGGATGGCATTTTTCAGCGCGTTCGCGGGTGGCGACGGACAACGATGCGTGCCGTTTTTTCTGCTTTGCTGCAACGCAAACAGAGACCTGAAAGCGCTCGGATATCGCGGTTTCACGCGTAAATGGGCGAAAGAAACACAATAAAAAGTTGTGAGGGAACGAGCACCAGTCAAGGCTCCGAGGGAGTGGCCAATGATGGCTCTAATTAGGCACGAGACGCGTCGACGTCACGAATTGCGGAAGACGCGACGCAGATTAGCGAGATACCTTGGCGATCGGGCGCCCATTGATCCACAAGCTGCATCGAGTCCCTACAGCCTCCCATTGGGCCCAATCCCTTCTAGATGTATGCGTCGTTCCTGATTTTCACTGCTAGGACGCCAGTCGAACAGCCACGCCCATCGTCTAAAGCGGAACCATCATGCCCAACGGATATAGCCACCAGCCACGGAACCACACCATTGTCAACGCTCAGAGTTGGGGTTCATGTAGAATTAACGCCGATTATGCCCTATACAGTCTTACCTGCCGTATGCCGAACCCTGCCTGCCCGCTCAACTCCGCTTCTCGTCTTCTATCTGCCTCTTCAGATCCTCCAACACACCATTCCTCGTCTGCAGGTGCTGTTCCAGACCGTCAATCTGCTCCCTGACCGTCTGGATCTCGTCCTGCATGCCCTTGAGACTCGCACCCTCCTTGGCCTGGCCCTCGCCCAGCTCGAGGTCGCGCAGCTGCCGGCGCTTGTACTCCAGTAGCTGCTCGAGCTCGCGCTTCACCAGCGCGGGCTTGCTGTCCTCGCGCCTGTCCCTGCCCTTGGCCTTCATCGTCTGCTCGACGTTGGCCAACTTGTCGTCCAGGTCGCGTAGCTGCTTCTTCAGCCGCACCTCCTCCCAGTCCTCGGTCGTGTTTCCAAAGTCGGTGCCCTTGGGCGCGTACCGGCCCCTGTCGCCCACGCCCAGCCGGCTCAGATACGTGTCGCCGAAGCGGGCCTTGCGGCCCGTAGTAGTGTCGTCGGAGCGGTCCGTGGCCCAGCGGCCGCCGCTGGGGCTCTGCACGCGGTCGAGGTTGTACTCGATGTTGCCCTTCTCGAAACTGGCGCGTAGGCTGGGCGGCACGAAGCGCGGGATGCGGAAGCCCTCGTGGCGCATGTTGAGGATGTGTAGGAAGGCGAGGCAGGCATCCTTGCCAATCTCGCCATGGCCGCGCCCGTTGACCAGGTTCCAGGCGCTGCGGATGTCCGTGTCGGGCACGTCGAGCGACTCGTACAGCGGTTGTAGCGACTCGAATGTCACGTCGCCGCGGTGGTCCTTGTTGGCAGAGTAGATCTCCTCGTACTTCATCTTGTCGGCCGGCGACATGTACCAGTCGAAGCCATCCTTGAGCCCCGGTGTGTCGTCGTCGTCCTCGACTTGCTCGAATTCGGGCTGGCCGCCGGAGATTGCGCGCGTGGCTTGCACCAGGTGGGCTTTCGATTCGGGGACGAGCCAGTCGGGAAGCGTTTGGGGCACATCGTTGTATTCCTTTGCAGTGTCAGCATCCAGACGCGCGACTCCTCCCCCTTCCGGGGCTTGGTGCCCGAAGCGGCGCAGGGCGGACGACGTACTCCGTTGACAAGGTCGAAGATCAGGCGCATGGCAACGCAGAACTCTTCGAAATCGAGGCGGCCATCGTTGTCGACATCAGCCAGGTCCCAGATCCGCTCGAGCTGGTCGTCGCGCAGCTGGCTGTTCTTGAGCACGGAGGCAGCTTGGTTGCCGTCAAGGTGGGTGCCGCCTTGGGAAAGGGAGGCGAAGATTTCCCAGTAACGCTCGACCTCCCATTGCTCTATCCGCTTAGCTCCAGACATGGCGGCGGCAGCGGTGGTGTGGGGGGTTATGCGTAGGATCGATTGCGGTGATGCGGCGTTGCGGAGGACAACCCCCGGGGGGCTGCGCTGGGAGCTGCGCTGCCCGATGAGATGCGCCAAGCTTTCCGCCATGGTCCCGCCGCCTCTCCGCCCGGAGCTGCCCTGCTCATCGTCCGTCCATCACGGTGGAAAGACTCAACATCCGCGCTCACGTAAGACACTCTTGCCTGATCATCACAGGGAAACCCCAACGGTCAGCCAGTTGTACGGAAATGGCCTGGCCATAGGGAATCCTTGCAAGTCAGCCTTCGTCACTCCGCACGCTTTTGCTCCTTCGCATGTCGATCTCTCTTATGTGGCTTGCGATGTTCAGTTAGATACAGGTGTTACTCTCAGGTCAATCCCATGTAAATGGCATGTTAACCATACACCCACCCCATCCCCACATGTTCAACCCGAAGCTCGACCATTGATACGAAGACACTTTCATCCAAATCCCGTGGCAGCTGGGTGGACGTTGATTAAGGTAGTATAGAAAATGCGGACCGTAAAATTAATTGCTGGCGATGGGATTGTGTAGGCTTAGCAGGCAAACGCTGGGGTCGTTCAACATAGCTCTACCTCTCAGTGACCCTCATATGCCATGGTGAGATGACGCACCGCATTTTCAGCTCCAGCAGCTATAATCTGGTTAAAACTTGCTGGGTAGGCTGGATGCCGTCGATGGCTTTCTACGTGCGCCTACGCATAACTTAGCTAGACAGAAGCAGGTCCTACAGGATGTATGCTCTTATAGGTCCTTAGCCAAACATGGTAGCTGCCAATCACTCGCCGGCCAGCACACCGACAAGCTATTTTCCCGCATCTCAATATTCATGGTTGTAGCAGCGTATGACCCAACTTGACTATAACTAAAAAGTCGATTAGCCAAAGAATAGTGCTAGCGAACAAGCACAACGCCCATTGTTTCGCTTTGCCAAATATAAGCGCGAGGAAAGACTCCTAACTAGAAGGATACTTGTAAAAGGCTTCCCCGCGAAGAGCGAGGGGCATTTCCAACCCCCCTACGTTCCCATCAAAACGACAAACAAAAATAACACTCGTCTCGTGGCCTAAAGATAGGCGTTTGACTTCGAATCAAGAGACGCCAGGTTCGTTTGAGCCCCGGCGGGGTCATTTTCCTTTGCTCTTGTCCCCTTCTTCTCCTATCCAAACACTCCCTGCACTAGTAATAATGCAGGGGACCTCGAGAGGGAAAGGTTGTGTTGTCAGTCCGGGTTCGGTTCGGCTCATATTCGGGGGGCGGAACCACGGTTTGGATATGCAGGTGAGTTTTTTTCTCTCGCTGCCGGCCCGATAGCCAGGGGGTGGGCGGGCGGGAACTTGGCGGATGACGGAATATAGGGGCGTGGGGCCGTGACGTCAATGTGGGAGAGAGGCTGTCACAGTGTGGGTTTTTTTGACTCGTGAGAGGGGGAAGATGGGGAGGAACGGTGGGATGCGCTGTGCGATCTTTTGATTCGGATGAAGACGCTGAGCTCCCAGGTTAACACTACGTATCTGGGCTTGAGCATGCAGAGAAAGAATACAATCTGAAAGCCTCACAAGTAGTTGAAGACATACCCAGCGCTTATTCTCTCCAAACGGATGCACATTCAACAAACACTAGATTTCAGCTTCACTCATGGCCAGTATTAAGTCGTGATTTTACCCATCGTTGTCTATCAGATCGATCTATTTCATGAAACCCGTGCCGTATCCGAGTAACGCATCGATCCTAAGCAGCATGTCAAGAAACTTGAATAAGTAAAAAAGAGAAAAAGGGAATAGAGGAAACAATCATCAAGCCCCCAACGACCCAGTAATGCATCATTCTCTCATGCATCATACCAAACCGGCGACCATGGCTTTTTTTAAGGCTTACTCCACCTTCTCCTCAAACTCTGCGGGCTTCTCGGCATCCGCCATCTCGGCGTCCTTTGCCTCAGCCGCAGGCTTCTCCGGCTCCGGCTCCTTCTTCTTCTCCTCGGTCTTCTTCTTGGCATCTTGCTCAGCGCGCTTTGCTGATGCGATCTTCTCCTGAGCTTCCCGCTTAGCCAGAAGCTCCTCCTGGAGCTTGTCGTTGTAGCGCTGAACGATGGGGCCAGCCAAAGAGCGGATCTCCTCAATCTTGTTGGTGTAGACTGCCTTGGTGGTGTCCTCACCCTCCTCGTAGAGCCAATCCTGTAGCAACGTTAGTTACATTGCTCGGAGATAGGGAAATCGTGTGAACTCACCTCAGAGGCCTCGAGCTTGGCCTTGAGCTTCTCCTTCTCCTGGTCGCTGGCGAACTCGGAGTACTGCTCGTCGATCTTGCCACGAAGCTCATAGATGAAGCCCTCGAGCTCGTTCTTCATGTGCTCGGTGTCGGCAACAAGCTTGTCCTCCATGATCATAGCAGCCTCGCGCTCAGCAGAGGCCACCTTGGAAGCCTCGTCAAGCGATGCGGTACCGGAGGCGAGAGGGAGGTCACCCTTGCGAACCTGCTTCTTGACCTTACGGGTCTTGGGCTTAGCATCAGCGCTGCCGTTCGCATCGACATCCATGTCCTGCGTAGTTGCACTGGTTAGCTCAGGGGTGCCCACAGCAAGATTGTCTCTCAAAGGCGAGGATGGGGAGGAAGGATGCATAAAAGACGAGTGTTTTAGCCTCTTCGCCTCGCGAGAAATGGGAGTTTCGTTCGTGCGAACAGAACCTCTCACCTCTTGCGTTTGGCTAGGAAGTTCAACACCGACAGAATCAAGCGGGTCACATACGTTTTCATCCTTCTTCTCCTCGGGGATGGGCTCTTCCACCTCCACATCCTCGACATAGTATCCCTGCTCCAGGTTGAGAATACCGTGAAGGTTCAGGCGGGCCTTCAGCTTGCAGATCATGAAGTCATCCTTGTCGTCTGCCTTGACACCCTTCACAGAGAAGCGGCCGATCCACGAGTTCATCTTGCCAGGAAGCATCTCAGGCTTAGCGTACTTGGCCTCCAGGTCGAAAGCCTGCTTCCTGTAGAAGGTGAGAATCTTGGTCGAGGGCATCGTGTTACCCCTGTTGAAGACAGTAAGGCTAGTGTCCTCGTCAGGAATGTCGGGCGACTTCTCCCAGGTGAACTCGATCGGGTAGTTGACAATGTCGTGGACGGCGAAGTCGCGGACACGGAAGACGGGGGAGAGGATAGCACAGCTGAAGGCGCAGCCACGGGCAATGGCCTCGTCGGCGTTCATGGTGAAAGACAGCGTCTTGCCGCCAAAGAAGGCCTGAATGGCGTTCTTGAGGGCGGGGACACGGGTGCAGCCACCGACCATCTCAACGGCATCGATGTCCTCGACCTTGAGCTTGGCTTCAGCGAGCGCCGTTTCCAAGGGCTTGGTGGCGCGCTCAAGAAGCGGCTTGACGAGCTCCTCGAGCTCCTCGCGCTTCAGGAAACCGCGGACATCCACGTCGTTCATGATAGACTCGACGCTGAGGGGAGCACCGGCGTTGGCGGACAGAATCTTCTTGAGCTTCTCGCAAGAGGCAGCCAGACGCACGCGGGCCTTGGGGTTCTCGGCAACGTCAATCTTGTTCTTCTCCTTGAACTCGGCAGCGAAGTGGTCGACTATGGCCTTGTCGAAGTTACGACCACCGAAGTGGCGGTCGTAGGCGGTGGACTTGACGGCCAGCTCGCCCTTCTTGAACTCAACGATGGAGCAGGTGTAGTTGCTGTGGCCAATGTCGACGATGGCAACGCGCCTAGGCTTCTCCTCGGGGCCAGGCAGGTCCAACTTGGTGATGCCATAGCCCAGAGCAGTAGCGGTGGTGTCGTTCATCAGGCGCAGGGTCTTGACACCGGCAATATCGCCAGCGTCAATGATGGCGCGGCGCTGGCAGTCGGTGAACCAGGGAGGACAGCTGATGACAACGTCGGAGACGGGCAGCTTGAGCTCGGCGGAGGCGGTCCCCTTGATCTTGGTCAGGAACATGGCGAGCAGCTGAGTCGCGGTGAACTGCTCCTTCTTGCCCAGGTACATGACCTCGGCGCCGACCTGGCCATTGATGTCGACCAGCTGGGCGGAGACGTACTCCTGCTCGATGGCGACATCGGGGTCGCTCAGGCTGCGGCCAGCGAGGCGGACCAGGCTGCCGACGGTGTTCTTGAGGTTGGAGATCTCCTGTGTCTTCGCGCCCTCACCGAGATATCTGCTCTTGGGGCCGAAGCCGACGAGCGACCTAAGCGCGGTCAGTGGGTGCGGATGGCGGGGGAGGGGCAGCAGCGGGCGACTTACGGCGTGGAGCGGTTGGAGACTTCGTTGGTGATCTAGACAGCGGTCAGCGGTCAGAATGCGTGCAGGGTCGGCGTTGGGTTTGCGCAGACTTACCACATCGACGCCACGATTCCGCGCAACAGCGATAACGGTGTTGGCGGTACCCAGGTCTATTCCGACGACAGACATGGTTGTTGCGTCACTCGTGGTTTGTGCGGGTGAGCGAGGTTGTAGGGTATTTTGGTGCGGTGTCGCGGCAAACTTTTCGGGAGGAGGGAGCGCGTCGCAAAGAGATGTTTATACGCGAGAGGCAGGGAGCCGGGCGGGTAGCGATGCGATGGTGTGGCTGCACAAGGCTGAAAAGTGAGTGCGTTCGAAGCTTCAGGAAATTTCCAGGCCTGCTGTTTTTGGTGGGGCAAAACATGAGTTAGCCCGGCCGCCAAGTAAGCAACACGTCAATCCTCCCGCCCTATTTTCCGCCCTCCTGCTTGGGCGGAGTCCCTGACCTCCCCTCTGCGCTTGGGCACCGCGACGTCACAGCGAGGGCACAGACGACCTCATGCCTGCGATGCACTCTGAACACGTCCTCACCCACCCCATGGGGTTGCTCATGGCTCCTCCACGGCGACGTCAGTCGGTGCCTGCGTTGTGGGAGTCTAGCCTGCGCCTCGCAGCTGCATGAAACATTCCCCCCCAAACCCTCAACGTGGCCCGGCGCCGCAGTTTCTCTTATAAATCCTCAGCACGACTCCCTTGGCAATAGCGTAAAACGCGGTCCCATTCCCTGACCGCATGCCGCCTTTCCCGGATGCCTAGTCTTCCGCTCGCCTTAAGTATGAGTTCAACCTCTTCCTGGCTATCGCAAGCTGTGTGCGTTGCTCCTGGTGGCAGCTGTTCTGCTCGATGCGACATTCAGACTCCGAAACTCGAAAAGAACACTTCAAGCTCCTCTAGACGAATGATTAACCTCTATCCGGTGGTTGTAACCACGAATCAACACCGTACACTACTGGGAGAGCCTCTCTCAGCCTCGGTTTACGCGTAGAGCGTCGAAGACTTGGCCTAGAAGGCTCGTTCATGGCGCGGCGGGTTACCTGGAGGTCGCCGGTGCCGGTCATGGCGTTGAGGCCCGCGTAGTCGCACCACATTCCATAGGCAAGGGTTCCGTCCTCGGTCTTGACCAGGGCTGGCCTGCCCATGGGTTCAATCGCCGTGACTGGCGATCCCGTCGTGGTATAATTCGCCGGCCAGAAACGATACAGCTGGCGCAGGGTTAGCCATCCCGTGGCCAAGACCACGCGGACGACCTTGTATGCCAACTCGGATGACAGGATAACGTTCGATGGCGGGAGGTTTTCCTCTTCCACCACCATAAGCGCGTCGTATATTGGCCAGTCCTTAACGTCCTTCCATGTGACATCTCCTTTGGCTTCGTTGCCCGGGATCGTACGCGCGAGGGCGTGGCCCGGCCCAATTCCAGGTCCTGTACCGGTAACCGGCTGGCGGAGTGTTGTCCATGTTCGGCGATGGCAGCTCGATTGTGAGCGTTGGCTTGCTTGACCATTTGCAAAACGAAGCCGGCTGGCTACGCTGCAGCAGGGTGTCCAATATTTATCATTACTCTTAAAATGTCTCTTCGCGTGTGGATGTGCTGCTGATATGACCCTAATTGCGTATGCTTTTGGCCTACCGGTGTGGGCATCGAGGATAGCAGCCTTAGCCTGGAGACTTGAATAATCCTGCGGCGATGTGAAAGGATTCTGATGTGCTCGTGTCTCTATTTGCTTCCCAATGTCCGCTCATTTTCGTTATCTCTGTCGGAGGCAGCCTCATCTGTGGAGCTTGTTTTCATTCACTGTTCGGTGCATATCATTCATATTCACTCGCGCGCTACACCTGGCCGCGACTCGACCTGACAGCACCACGCACCTTCGTAATCTCTTCCACTGTCCTCCTTTCTTCCACAACTTCTTCCTCCCACACGGAGCGCTCCTGCGCATCGCCACAACAATGCCGGCCAACACCATGCCGGCGCCGTTCCGCCCTTCACTCAGCGTAACCTCTCCAACGATGAGGGCCTTCGGCGGCCTTCCGAACGAGATTGCGATGAGAATCATCAACCTTATAGGTCACCGCACCCATGCGACGCGCCTCCCACTCGTGCAAGTGCTGACCCGACCTTCGCGCCAGCTTTCACGTGCAAGGGATCTCAAGAACCTGAGCGAGACTTGCCAAGATCTTAGGCGCCTTGCAAGAGCCCGCCTCTACGAACACATCTACGTCACCGAGACTAAATGGCCGCTATCAAGAATCTTCGAATTCACGCGTCCTTCCAATCCGGCATTGAAGGAA
The DNA here is from genome assembly GCA_023082095.1 of Dothiorella sarmentorum. Classification (NCBI taxonomy): domain Eukaryota; kingdom Fungi; phylum Ascomycota; class Dothideomycetes; order Botryosphaeriales; family Botryosphaeriaceae; genus Dothiorella; species Dothiorella sarmentorum. Next base: position 34,061 of record JAJMVL010000188.1, on the reverse strand, counting down.
GTTTTAGATATCACTTTCATCCGCACCGGACCTCACCATGACTTGTTCCTCAACTGGGATCTGCTCCTTAATGGCATACCCTGGCATCAGCTTAGAAGCATTCGCGTTACCGGCTGGTCTTGCCAGGATGAACCGAGCTATTTTGTTGACCGGGTACTGGCTAACCAACGGAACCTCAGCACTTTCGACGTCCGCTGGCCCCGTTTACGAGGCTCCCAATTTTTCTGCTGGCCTGTCTACCGTGATTGTATTCCGACTTTTCTTCCGGCAGGTCAGCTCACTTCCTTGACAATGAGCATCGGCTGCGAAACTTTTCCGGCGAACCCGTTCAGCACGGCGGCCTTTCTCACTGGGATAGTAACCCTTAAGTATTTATCTGCCCAGTTCTGTGTGTCTACTGTGTTCCCTACGGACACCATGGAGGAACTGGAGCAATACGGTTTTAGGCTTCGACTCGAGTCTTTGACCTTGAGTTGTTGCACTCATTCACGCGACACTATACACGTCAATACTCTTCATGATTTCTTGGACTCGATTGTCGACTTCTCCGAACTTCAGACTTTAACGCTACGGAACATTCCTGGTGCAATGCATGTCGTTGCATGGGTAGGCTTGAGTCAGCGTAACAACCCACAGCTTAGAGACTTATTCATCGAAGAGTTCAGCCGACCTCTACTTGGTCTTGACAGAATAGGCACATTGCATAGTCTTGAGCGGCTGGTATTGACGGGGCGCACTAACGAACACGAGCTGCAGAGACTTACCGATGCTATTCGCAGAAACCATCTGCAAATCCGGACCTTGTGCCTAGACATTAGCAGCCGGCGCCGTCACGGTGCTCCATGGCCGATGTCCTCGCTTCTAATCGACGACTGGAGCCAGCTCAGGCACCTTCTTCCCCACCTTCCACTTTTAGAAGAACTCTGGATCAGTTTTCCTATAATCAGATCCAATAGTCCGAAGACTGCTGAAAAGGACATGCGGAACTTATTGGTATCGTCTACTCCCACTCCACAAACAATTATGGGGCCTTTATTTTGGACACAACATAACAGAAAGTGAGGATGCTGACTCTATAACAGGGCATGATTCAAAATGCGCATCGTCTAAGACTTATCTGCAATCTTCGTCCTAACAAGGAACTCGAATTGAGTTCGCGTGTATCGGCACAATCGGAACAAGAACGGTGCCAGTTCTACGAGTGCGATCCTTGGCTGCACCAAATTACCAACACCATATTCCAGAGGTGCCATACGGAGCTTCGAGTTTTCGCAGTTGGCTACCTTCCCGCAGGCAAAAGCCCCGGGAAAATCCGAGCTTTCGTACGGCGCCAGAAAATGACTGCGAGTGGAGTATACTCTACGGTTGTTGAGGAGATTTCAGCGAACGATCTCTACTTGGAACAGTTCTTCCATTTCTGGGAATCGTTTCACTTGTTCGAGTTCGAGGAAGACCCGGCAATGCCCGGATTCTCTTCAGGAGCAGAGTCTATGGGTCTCGATGATGTTGACAATCTCAAAGACCCTGCTACTTAGTTGAACGTGGTACACTTAGGTGGTGATAGCGCCAGCGATTCACAGCATCGGAAGTTTCTTGCGGATTGGAGATGTTTAGGGTAGCATGCTTCTTCAAAAAGAAGCTCCGGTAGACAGTATTTTATTCCTATGTTGCTAGTCTCACTCCTTCGGATTCCATCCACTACTTTGTCTGCTTTATAACCGTGTCCGAAGTTTGAAGCACTTGTCCGGATATATACTATATAGCGGTTATCCGGATGGCTACTTCAACTCCCTGCGTAAGTAGTTGGCTTATAATATTAGAAGCCATCCAGATGGCTACTTCAACTCCCTATAAGTAGTTGGCTTACTATAGTAGAAGCCATCCGGATGGCTACTTCAACTCCCTATGCAAACAGCGTCATCCCGGCCATTTTTTCGGGGTAGTTTGTCACACCCCGCCATGGGACGTCTGCTGGTGGGCCCTGGCGTCTTCAAAGCTTCTATCCCATCCATCCAATCCCGTATCAGCCAACAGCCCGAACCGCAATAATCGACCTCCGGGCTCAGCTCGTCCAGGAGCCGCGTCAATGGCGAGCCCTGAAGCTCACCGTGACGTGCGTCGGATGGCGTTCGGATTGGGGTATCGAATTTGGGCGTAAGTTGAAAGCAGTTCGAGAGGATGGTATACGTGAAACTATGAGATGTGAGTAGCTAGAGTTCTTGTGAGTTGCCAACTGGAGGCCAAGTTGTGGGAAATAATTGGATGACCATAAGCGTATATGATCTGTGTCACCATTGGCCTCTGGGTCCCGTCAAGCAATAGTTTGGGGAAGCGTGTGGAGTACACAGTAGGCGAGGTGGTGATGTCGGTGAGGTCAGAGCTCGGTGAGGAGGAGAGCAAAAGTCTTGGCCGCGGCAACTTCCAAAAATTCGTTGCTCCCCGCAGAACGTGCCCGGGCTTGAATTTCTCTCCTCCACCTCACGCTCCCTCGCTTCCTTCACTCCCACACCACCTCCCTGAGCGCTCCTCTTGCAGCCATGCGCCAGACGCAGATTTTCTCCGGCCTGTCGCACCCGGCCCTCGTTGAGGGCATCTGCGATAGATTGGGCCAACGTCCAGGCAAAGTCGAGCTGCGCAAGTTCAGCAACGGAGAGACCAGCGTGCAGATCCGTCAGTATCCAAGCTGTCGTCTGCCCTGCGCTTGAGCTGATGAGTCACAAGATTCGTCTGTCCGCGACCATGATGTCTTCATCGTCCAGAGCGGCAGCACCAAGTACGTCGCCCTACCCTGAAGCGTGAAGAGACTGCGCTGACGCCGCCCCAGGATCAATGACAATGTTATTGAGCTGTTGATCATGATCTCAGCCTGTAAAGGCGGTTCCGCGAGGTCCATCACTGGTGCGTCGTGGCCAGCGCTTCACGCGACTCCAATGCGCGACGACGCTAACTGGCCCTGCAGCTGTCATGCCCTACTTCCCCTACTCGCGCCAGAGCAAGAAGAAGTCGCATCGAGGTGCCATCACGGCCCGCATGATTGCCAACCTGCTGCACGTTGCCGGTGTCAACCACGTCATCACCATTGACCTGCACGCCTCGCAGATGCAGGGCTTTTTCAAGTGCCCTGTGGACAACCTCGTTGCTGAGCCGCTTCTCGCGCGCTGGATCCGCAACAACGTGCCCAACTGGCGGGACACTGTCGTCGTGTCGAAGAACCCTGGCGGTACCAAGCGCGTCACAAGCCTGGCAGATGCGTTGAAGCTCAGCTTCGGCATCGTCACCACCGACAGGAGACGCCCGGGTCGAGGAGAGGGCTTGAGCCTGCAAGGCAGCACTATATTCGAGCGGTTGGGCATGGATGGCACCTACGAGACCTCGGGGTTGATCGAGGAGGACTTTGATGCCGGAGTCAACGTGGCCTCGACCGACGCCCTCCCAGTCACGTCTGAAGACGCCGCCGAAGATGCCGAAGACGAAGCAGACAAGAAAGAGGAGTCGGACAAAGAGCTCAGCAGGGCTGCTCGTGCTAGCCGCAAGCTCAACGGCAACGCCGTGAACTTTGTCCCCTCGAGTCCGCTTATCAAGTCGACAAGAGCTGAGTCTTTTGCCGCTGAGGATGGCCCTGGTCTGGACTCTCCCAGGAAGCGTCTGATGCGGACGGCTACAGCGCCGAGCGCGAGTCACTCCCTCGACGATCCTGCAGCGGATGAGTACACTGACGAGGTATGATTATATGGCTCCTAATATTGTATTGGGACAGAACCTAACCATAACAGCGTGCTCGGGACGTCATTCACGGTCGCCTAGTTCACGGCCACATCGTCGATGATGACCACCCCTCTCCTGCCATGTCGGCTGCATCCTTCAGGAGCAGGCCTCAACGCAGCAACTCGGATGTCGACGACCTACCAGAGCACATGCTCAACTCCATGATGTCCACCTGCTCGGTTGAAGAACCCGAGCTGGTGCAACCCATGGGGGGCACGCACGATGCTGGAGACACCTCGGAGGCCGAAGAAGAAGATCTGAAGAACCCAGAACTTGAGACCACCGTCACGCTTGTCGGCAACGTTCGGGACCGTCCCGTTTGCATTGTCGATGATATGATTGACAAGTCTGGCTCGTGGATTGCAGCCGCTGAAACAGTCATTAAGCGTGGCGGAGCCACCAAGGTGTACTGCATGGCTACTCACGGCCTCTTCGGAGGTGACTGTCTCGAGGACATGGAAGAGTGCGAGTGCATTGAGCGAATCATTGTCACCAACTCTTTCCCTATCCCTGAAGAGAAACGAGCCCGCTGCAGCAAGCTCACCATCATCCCCGTGGAGAGTCTGCTTGCGGAAGCCATCCGCAGAAACCATCATGGCGAGAGCATGTCGCAGCTCTTCTTGCACGGCTGGTAGAGTGCGAGGTAAGTTGATGGCATGATGCATGGGCTCGGAGTGTTATGAGGTCTGGCGGGTTCTATCGGTATATGGGAATCTTTGATTGGCGTACAGGGATCAATTAAGCACATCTGGTTCGTATCTCTGCTGCTTGCTCTCGGAAACGGGTAATCGGCGGTATGGAAAAAGAAACGCAGCCCAAAAGGTTGGACCAAGGGGGCTTGCTTACAATTTAGCGATGGCGTTCTGGTGTTGGCAGATATGATTGACGACCTCTTCAGAATATTTGAAGAGTCAACATTGTAAGTCGAAAGAGAGTGGTGTACATGCACACCCTCTCTATGAATTACAAAACTGCGTCGACCGGATGATTGGTCGACGTTACTCTTTTTCACTTCGCCTTTTCCTTACCTTTTATTCCTCATCATCCCCCATCATACACGCAAAACCCAGCGATGCAGGACTTTAGGTCCTGCAGGGGCCACCTCGCTCTTCTCACAGAGCAATGGTCCCTAACGGAGCGTTGGAAAAGCAAAAACCACGGTCCCGCCGTTCTACCTTTCGGGGTGCCGACGGGGTCAGGGAATCGAAGGCGTCTCGTCCAGAGGGCTTGTTCCTCGTCGCCTTCGGGCGGTGTGGACGAGGCGCATGAGAACCTCCCGCACATACTATATCCTTGTCTAGCTTCTATGACAGTACGAATTGCAATGATGATGTTTTCCTGAAGGAGATTGTGGAATGTTGCTGCAGTTGAAGATTGCATTCCACGCTGACCGCGACTTCTCTTTGAAAGAAAGAGAAGTCACACCAGTGTTTCCCTCGCCATGTTTTCGTGAAGAGTTACTCTCCTGGTGATTATTATTGTTTTTTTGCCTTCCGTGTTGTTCCTTCTCCGGCGAAGGTTTTTTTTGCCCCAGGACGTGCGGCTAATCTGCAGCCAATCACAAACGCCGCGCGCGAATCATGGCAGAAAAAGGGAAAAAAGAAAATTTCAACCGACCAATCACGGCCGCGCAGATCGGTCTGACAGGTACCACCGCACAGCAACCCCCTCTGCTGCATCCGACGACAACGACATACATCCTTTCTTCTGCCGTCAACCAAATATGCAATGGACCTGGGCACCGACGGGGTCCGAAGTGAATAATCCGCACACAAGGAAGATCGGGGTGGTACGGGTGACAATTCGGCTTGCCTTATCGCTCGCTCGCTTTCCTGCCGAGCCGATTGGCTGCTGATTGCGCGATTGATAACGGCTTCTTGCTGCTTTGATAGTTCAGGGTTTTTATTACATGGGGTTCGCTTCTTCCCCCTTCCCCCGCGCAGTGGTTCGCCTAGAGGTGATGAGTATGGGAAAATGGTTTGTAGACTGGAGTACTGTGTATCTTGTTCATTGAACGGGTTTTCGGGGCCTCCCGCACGTTACTATCAAAGTTGGCAAAAAACAGCATAGAAGGAAAAGACATGTCTTTTCAGACGTTCCTTTGATTCTTTTCGTATTCTGATTTTGTCAGCCTCGTCCTAGAGGTATCAAAAATATGGACTCTGAGGCGGAAAGAAAAGCAAAAGAAGGCAAATTAGCTGCTGCAATGATTCTCCGGCGCTTTTATGGAAGAGAGCTTTTCCCCATGCCCAACCCCGATTGTACTTTGTAGTAGTGGTTTTTGGGGGGGTTTAAGTATTCGCAATTCAAGAAAAAGGGAATTTTGATGGTTTGGGAAAAACCCGGTTGCAAGAGGGAAAAAGAAGGCCGCTGTGTTCTTTCTGTCCTCCCAAAAAACACAGCAGCCGCTGCAGCAAAAACGTAAGAAAGAACCCTGTGTCCCAAAACCAACCCAACAGTTTGTTGGGGATGTTCTCGTCCCTTCGTGGCGCAATAAAGCAGTGAGAATGTTCGGAAGGGCGTGCTCGGAGGGAGGGTTTGATCGGGAGGAAGGAAGCCGTGCGATAGCCGGCTTCAGTACCCGAATCTTTTGACGTGAGGTGATAAGGCCGCGGCGCTAACCATGGCAGCGGGATATCAGACATTAAGGTGGATGTAAGGTTTTTCGTGCAATTGGGGAAACTCCACACAGGCGCAACGCCGGCGCGTGAGGGAGGAGCCAGGGAAAGTTTTTGGGTATGGTGTCGAGAGCAGTGATAGCATGCGAGCAAAGAAGATCCGTTAGAGAAAGGCCAATTTCTCTACAAAAGACGGGGGCAATGGCAGCGCAAGCAGGGGACGTAAAAGACATCGTCAGGAGGTATCGCTCTGCAAGGAAAAAATGGCAACCGCAATGTATGCTAAGGGTAAGGGAGAGAGAAGAGCAACGGTGTGCCGGACTCAGTTGGACTGCGAGGGTGTCGATATGGGCGTCGACGCCGCGCTCTCGTCAACAATGTCCGACAGGCGCATCCTCTTCTGCCGAGGGCCCTCGCCCCTGTACTCAGCCAGCTCGGCTTCGAGGTCGTCCAAGCGGCGCTTCAGTTCAGCCTCGCGCGAATGAGAGTCGTCCAGCTCCATCTGCAACCGCTTCTCGTGGTCGCGGGCGAGAGCCTCGTCTTGGCGTGCGCGCTGCTCGCTCTGCTCCAGCTCGGTGACGCGACCGCGGAACAGGTCGTTGATGACCTCCAGCTCACTAACGCGGGTCTTGAGCGCGGTATTTGTGGTGGCCAAGCCGTCATAGGACATTGGAGGCTCGAGATGCGAGCCGTTCACTGACGACGCAGATGGCGAAGGCTGGCGATGCATGAAGGATGGCAGCGAGGGCGAGTGGAACTCATGGCCGTTGAGCGTCACACCGTCGAACATGTGCTGAGGCGCAATGTTGGAGGGGTGATGCAAGTTGGGAGTGCCAGTGCGCGACAAGGGCGACGTGGAGCGCTCTGATGCGCCGGACGAGACCTTTTGCGAGCGACGGTGGTGGGCGAGGGCGTCAACGGGCGGGGTGCCGGCAACGGCGCGAGCCTGGTCGAGGCCATTGTCGTGCTGATGCTGCTGGGCGGGGCGGTCAGCAGAGGGTAGAGAGACGGCGGGCAGATGGGAAGCTCACCTTCTTCTTGGGGCCCTGGCCGGACGTCTTGACGCGGTTCCGGCTCTTGATCACGTCGGTCTTGAGGCTTATCGGGCGCGGGCGGCCGTGCAGCTTCAGGAAGAGGCCGCAGGCGTTGCACAGGACAGAGCCGACCTCATCGCGGCGCCAGAGCGGGGTGGTGCTGGTGGTGCAGTTCTGGCAGATGGGCTGTTGGTTGTTGTCAGCGAGGGTGGCCATCTCGAGGTGCGCGCAGGTGGGTGGTGAGCGATAAGCAGGATAAGGGCGAGGAAAAGGCGAGAGAGTTTTCACACTGGCTGGAACACCACTCAGGCCGGGCCCATGCTCCTGCTGCTCGCTCGTCAAAGAACACCAACTTCATTTTTCACACTTACCGGGTTCTGGCCACCCGACGTGGCCGGCGCGGACGTGGCATAGGTCATACTGTGCGAAACGGCATTCGGGGGCCTGTGAGGAGGAGGCTGTCAGCAGTTGAGTGAGGTCTTTGTTGTTTGTGTTTGTTGCGCAGCCCGGGGTGGAGCTCTCAGGCCGGGGCTTATCAATGATGTGCTATCGCAACCGCTGTACTCTTTCCCAAAACCCTCAAGTCCGATTATCCACTCAAGCAAGCTGCACCTTGCTGCACCCATGAATCTCCGCTGCCTCGGACTCGCCCGCTCGCGCTACCGTGTGCTACGACCCCGGCACATGCCCACCTAAATCGGCCGCGCAACATCCATAATGGAATTGACACGTACCTGTTGATGCCCGGCGAAGCTAGCGATGCCAGCGTTGACACTCCAGGCAGCTGGATGCCCGGACTGCTTCCTCTGTGCGGCGGAAGATACGGCGCGGCCAGATGCGCGCCAGACTGGGACGCCGCCGACGAGGGCCGCGAAATGGTCAGGCCGATGGACGGCAGCGACGGGCGCTCATCCAGTGAGGGAGCCGTGTTGAAGGGCGCGAGGTCGCGTGGCGACGGCGGGCGGTGGTGGTAGTTCTCAATGGCCACGGGCCGGTTGAGCAGCGAGATGGCGAGTGCGGAAGCCGTGATTGCGGTGGTGTGAGGAGAGTCGCGCTCCTCAGTCGGTCTTAGGTTGGTGTTGGTCAAAGTTTGGACGCGGGGACAAAAAAAGAGTGACGGGCGGGAGTGAATTAGAGAGCGTGTTTGGGGATCTTTGGTACGTGTAAGGAAGGTACAGCAATTGGTGACGGGAATGAAGACGCAGGTACCACGCGCTGATGTAAAAAGCTAAAGGGGCAAGCTTCCCAAGCCAGGGATATGGATAGAATGTCCCCCCAGCGCCAAAGTTGCTAATTTGGGAGAGCCCGCTGACCAGCAGGCCGTGCATCCGCTCGCGTTGCACACGATGAAGAATTGGTGGATCGCCGGCGTGGTGGTTTTCACATCGGCGGCCGATCTGCTTCGTCCCGTCTCTAGCAGACGCTTGCCGAATCGTCGCGCTACTCTACCATCCCTCAGGCCTGATGAGGCCAAAATCCTCAGTCTTCTCCAGATGCTGTCCGATTGCAAGGCGCCAATCGATAGTTAGATCAGGGGCAAGCATGTCTAGCTCCACTTGATAAATTACTGCCGACCCCGGAGTCTCGTGTCACGAGCAAGCCCCTCGGGCTGGCGATCCGACTCTTACGCCAGCCATTTGGAGGATCCATGTTGCTAATGAGTGGTCATCAACGGCTGAAGGCGTCGGCTGGCCAACGTCTCTGCCGCCCGCCGCGCGCCGTGGTGTGGCGGGCGAGTATCGACACTTTGCTGACGTTCCGAAGGGTTGTGAAACACCCCATCCCAGCCTCCTGAAAAAAAAAAAAAACAAGCGCTCAGACCCGATAAGAGACTCAGATACGGATAAGGTCTTTATCGAAGACGAGGGGTGTCCAACGGCGGCGCGTGTAGTGTGATGAACTGCAGCACGAAATGAGCTCTGCCGAGAGCGTCACCAAGCGACGATTACCGATTCCCGCGCCATAAGTAGAGACGGTCCGTCCGCGTCGTCTATTGGCGCAAGTTCATTTGAGTTCTCGTACCCCTTCGGGGAACATTCGTGCCGCGGGACAAAGCGAGCACACGGGGAGACGGCAAAGGAGACGGATGCGCTCTCGGTGTTGGCGTGGGCGGACAGGTTCAAGAACAAAGGCACTTGCGCAAGGAGCCCGAGGGCTGGAGGCCAAATTCCTCAAATCAGGTCTAAAAGACCACCACGGCATGGATATATCCCTTGTGCTCTTTCGGGCGGCGTAGCTGCAGACTCAGAGTCGTGAGACTGGGGGAAGGGAGGCGAACAACCGAGCTCGAGGGACAAGGATCACCAGGGCTGACGCGGGGGAGATTGGTAGATAGCGCCTGATCAAGCGTGTTGTGCCCCTGAGCGCGGTCGAGAGAAAGGATGTGTGTTTTGATGATCCTCAGCTTCGGTCCGCGGCTCGGCACCTTTGCTGATTGGCTGCGGCCGACAGGGACCCTCTACCTGCCGCTTTAGCCTTGTCTCACATCAGTGGCCGCCGCTTTCTCTGACACGCCCCCGCTCCGTGGCCACGTATTGTATCCCGTTCCCTGTCATCACAAGCCGCTCGTCATCTCTCCGTGTCCGTGTCATTCCTGCGGCGGATGAGGCTCTCAGCCCGGACTGCCATGCTGCTGCACCCATGCCACCTTCACACCGGATACCCTCGTAATCAGCTCCACCATGCCAAAAGGCAGACCGCCCACCTCGGGCTACGCTCGCATTGCCCAGGCCGAGGAAGAGGAGGACGACATCCTCGACGACTCCGAAGATGACGACCTTCACCGTGGCCAGAGCTCCATCTCCGGTCAGCCTCGCTATGCTCCAATCCAGCCGCAGCGTCACGCTCGTATGGACCCGAGCTCCAGCTCGCCGCCGCGAAGCAGGATTCCCGGCCGCCATCGCAGCAACTCCGGCGTGGACATAAAGGCAATCAATGCGAGGCTGGAGAGGTGGGCCGACGAGATCGCCTCCAAGCTCAAGATCAAGAAGGTGCGCGGCAAGACTCCGCAGGATGAGCAGCTGGAGATCCACCACTCCGTCTTCCAGGCCCCGGACTGGATCCGCCCTGCCACTGCCGAGACGCTCGCCAAGGACTACGACATGCCTCATCAGGACCGCTTGACGAAGCTGGAATTCGACGACATTGTGCAGGGCGTCAGGACCGCCATTGAGCTTGGCACACACCCCAAGCTGATTACACAAGGCAGCTCCGGCAGCTACTTCGCCCGCAACCCCGACGGCAAGGTCGTCGGTGTCTTCAAGCCCAAGGACGAGGAGCCATATGCGTCAAGGAATCCCAAGTGGACAAAGTGGATACATCGCAACCTGTTCCCCTTCTTCTTCGGCAGAGCCTGCCTCATTCCCAACCTAAGCTACGTCTCCGAAGCCGCCGCCTACGTGCTCGACACCCAACTCCGAACCAACATCGTCCCCTACACCGACGTTGTCGCCCTGTCCTCCAAATCCTTCTACTACGACTTTTGGGAGAGACGGGCATACTACAGGAAGAAGAAGCCGCTGCCGGAGAAACAAGGCAGCTTCCAAGTATTCCTCAAGGGGTACAAGGATGCTACTCTTTTCCTAAAAGAGCATCCGTGGCCGGATCAGCAACATCACCCTTTCAGGGACGCCCAAGGAAGACGCAGCAGGAGGCGGTGGACCGAGGATTGCAGACCCAGCGGCCCGTCGTCTGACGATGAGGACGAGGAGCGGCCGCCTACTGCTGATGAGACGCAAATACGGCGCGGGTTCTGGACGGAGCGTCTCCAACAATCTTTCCGTGAACAGCTGGAGAAGCTGGTAATTTTGGACTACATCATGAGGAATACGGACAGGGGATTGGACAACTGGATGATCAGGATTGACCAAAGGACGGAGGAAGCCACTATCGTGGCAGAGGCACCCAAGAAGGATGGCCGCTCAAACGGATCGACGAACGAGCCCTACTCGCGTCAGGAGCAGATGGTTGCATCAAGCCGGTCAGGGACGCCAGCGAACATGCCGGCTTCCAAGGACGAACCCACTGTGTCTCTTGGCGCCATCGATAACAGTTTGTCGTGGCCATGGAAGCACCCAGATGCTGTAAGTCAAGCAAACACCACACAGAAACGTAGACTAACAAAATGTATAGTGGCGCAGCTACCCCTTCGGCTGGCTATTCTTGCCAGTCTCCCTGATCGGACAACCATTTTCCGAGGCATCACGCAGGCATTTCCTGCCGCTACTCACGTCAACCCAGTGGTGGAGCGAGACAAGCCTGGCATTGCGGAACTGCTTCAGCCAGGACACTGATTTCAAAGAACGGATGTTTGCGCGGCAAATGGCGGTTATGAAGGGCCAGGCTTGGAATGTGGTGGAGACGTTGAAAACACCGGACCACGGCCCACTGGAGCTCACGCGCAGAGCAAGGGTGTGCGTGTGGGATGATCTGGTCGACATCCCCATAGCGGTGCCTCTGCAGCGTCCCTCAGCAGAGATGCGGCGACAGACGGAGGAGCTCGCAGCTCACGACGAGGAAGAAGAAATGGACATCAGCAATGCCCTGGCATCCTCGGCTCCAGCAGATGCCCATTACGACCTCCTCGGCTTGGACTCGCCACAGCGCAGCAACCCGTTCAATCTGTCTAGACACTCCAGCTCGATGAATGTCCGTGACGGGTCGCGGCCGCCGGTGGCGTCACTCAAGTCTCGCATGAGCTACGACGGGCCACGCCGCACCAAGGCATCCAGCCCGGTGGCATCAAAGAGGCGACGATTCTCGTTCACGGTGCGCAGGAACAGCGGGCCGCTGGGACTGGAAGAAGACGACGGGGACTTGGGGTTCGCGGCGGCGGAGGATATGGATGGCAACAAGAAGCGGGTGATTGTGGAGCGGCTGGAAATGGTCAAGAGCAAAAACCCGATGTTCACATGGTGTTGAGTGGGCGTTGCGGGCGTTTTTCCTCGGATACTCTTGCTACTTTTTTATGTAGAGGAGGCATCGGTGGCGTTTATCCTCTTTGTTATGAAGAAAGTTGTATACCTATGGCATGGGAAAAGCGACCAAAACTCGAAAATTTGTAAGGGTTCGTCGGGGGAGATAGGCGATTGCTCGGCTGCTTTGGTGTATGGTGTTAACAAAGGGCACACAAGACGAGGAATAAAAGGATTCAATCGTGTACATTAGGTCGATTCAAACAATGCTGCAACTACGAAGGAGAGGCAAGTGGTGGCGATGATACTAGACTTGATGTGGACTAGCGCGGCTAAGTCATGACAAGCCTCGACCTTTCGACATGACGCGAGCCGTGTCTTTCCAGCGTTCCCCTACCATCCTTGCATCCTACGCCATGACCTGGATGAATTAGCAAAAGCGTTCCTGCCTCGCTTCTGCACGCTCTTTCCGATGCTACCAGCCTGCCTGAACATGATAATCCAGTTGCCCTTTGGCACGCAAAATCCCAATCCGCCACCTCGCTGACCGAGCATCTTCTCCGTCTGGAGCCTCTGAGTATACCGCGTTCTGAAACTGCCTGTTTACATATAGGATACATCGCAGCGTCCCGTATTGCTGTCGTACCAGTATCAAACTCGAGAAAGAAGTCACTGGTAATATTTCAAAATGAACCCTGCGCAGCTACTTAATCCCAAGGCCTTCAAGAAGAATAAAGGTATTTCTTTCCCTTTTCAGGCTGTTCACTCCCCACGCATATCACATCCGCGTTGGAATGGCTAGTCTTGCAACTCTCTTATATGTTGCTTGTCCTCTCCCTGTTCCGAGCATGCTCTCCAGACCTCACATGATATTTTTCCAACCCTCTGTCTGCAGCCTGGCTCTCACCCTCACTTCACTTCACTTTCATCATTTTAGATGGAACTTATCCAAACACGTACCCTGCGCCTTCCTGTTTCAGACACCCGAGACGAATTTGCACTAGCCTCGCCGCTCACACAATCCTTCTTCTTCTTCTTCTTCTTCTTCTTCTTCTCCTCCTCCATCCTCCCCACCTCACATCTTCGCCTTCATCTTAGCTGTCAATCATGGAGGCTCCGGATGGTAGTCGCTCGCCTTCAACTTTTGATATGACTGGCAATCTACCCGACGCTCCTGCACCGCAACTGCCAGCTACACCAGCCTCGCTGGCTCACTCAACTCAGGACGATCTGGAACTAACATCGGAAGCTCAAGATCCTTCGCACACACCCTCGCAAGCTGCCTCGCGCGCAACCTCGCATTCTGCTTCGCGTGCACCCTCACAAGGCGCACAAGGCGCACAAAGCAACACGTCGCAGCCCGCCTTCGACCCTCGAGCCTTGTTGAACCCCAAGGCCGCCGCCAAGCGTGCCCACACCGAATCCACGCAGCCAGAAGATGCCAACGCCGCGGATGGAGAAGCTTCAGGAATGGGCTCAATGATTGAGCGCATGCATGGCATTCAGCGTCGCGAAGATCAGCCCGCCAAGAAGCAGAAGCGCATCGACGAGCAAAGCGACCACAAGGCTACTTTTGAGGGAGCCAAAGGCACCGTACTTGGCGAGTATGTCACCGAGCAAAAGAAGAAGGGCGAGGAGGAGGCAGGTCCCGCTACTGCCGCTGTCGTTGACCTCACTGCTGACGACGACGATGTCGACGTCGTTCTCGTAAGAGATAGCGGCGAACAGGAGGTATGTCTGGGAAAGGTCGAGGACGCCACTGTTTCATGCTCCCAGCTTCCCTCACCCAAGCCGTCTGGTTTCCAAGGGTCGGCCCATCAATGGCCCGCCATCAAAGTTTCGCTTCGCCGGAGGCCCGCCCAGGCTGACATTCTCATCACTGCGACTGATCCTTGTGGTCGCGACTTTGGCCGTCTCGGTGCCAATGTGGCAATACTTCTGGCACCTCTCATGGATGCCAAAGTCCTCAACCTTAGGACTGAAGGGCGGTTGGATTCTCGGAAGAGGAAGGTCGGCGAAAACCCTGGACACGCAGCGAGTGTCCGCCTGCCATTGAACCTCCATCTCTTCGCACCTCGGAAGAATGCTAAGCACATCGGTCGGGCGCTCAGTCAGAAGCAGATCTGGCTGAGAGACCCGACAATTCCGCTTGGTAAGATCGCCTACCACAATCCGCAGGCCATCCAGGTCAAAGTACCGCGCGCGCAGCCTGGCCCAAGCAATAGCAACAACACCTACCAGAATGGATACGGCTTTGTTGCCAGGACGGTCGAGGAGATTCGTTCGGATGTCATCGGCATGTTCGATTCGCTTGCCAAGTCTGAGGATATCCCGGAGATGGAACAGCCCTCTTCCATCAAGACCAGCCTTCTCACTCACCAGAAGCAGGCATTGCAGTTCATGACGTCAAAGGAGGCGGATGAGGATGTTGATGGCAAGGAGAACAACTCGTTATGGAAGCTTAAGTTGCGCGGGAATGGAGAGCGCTACTTCTACAACATCATTACAGGTATGTTTAACGAGCCTTTCCTCCCAATTTTCGCAGCTGAACTAATAATTTCTAGGCCAGGAATCTCGCACGAAGCCCCCATCTACACGTGGAGGTATCCTTGCGGATATGATGGGTCTTGGAAAGACCCTGAGCATTCTCTCCTTGGTGGCTGCCACCCTAGATGATGCCTCGGAGTTCGCGAGAAAAGTCCCGCAACAATTGCCTGGTACAACGCTCATCAAGCGTAATTCGAAAGCCACCTTGCTCGTCTGCCCTGTCAGTACGGTGGCCAACTGGCAAGAACAGGTTGACATGCATGTAAAGAAGAACGGCATGAGCTGCTACGTCTACCATGGACCCAGCAGGACTGCTGACTTCAATGTATTGGCGAAATACGACCTCGTTCTTACTACCTACAGCGTTGTAGCTGCAGAACACGATAGGCCGGTGGCAAAGAAGCCTCTTGCCCTTCTCAACTGGTTCCGCATCGTACTCGACGAAGCTCATATGATCCGCAGCACGGCTACTAAGCAGTCGGTAGCTTCATGTGCTTTGCTCGCACAGCGCCGCTGGGCTGTTACGGGCACGCCGGTTCAGAATCGCCTTGATGACTTGGGGGCCTTGATTAAGTTCTTGAGGATCAAGCCGTTCGACGACAAGGGCGGCTTCACTCAGTACATCCTTACCCCTTTCAAGAACGCCGACCCCGAGATCCTACCCAAGCTACGCATCCTGGTGGATTCTATTACGCTACGCCGTCTCAAGGACCGCATCGACCTCCCTCCTCGCCAAGATCAATTGGTCCGCCTCGACTTTTCGCCTGAGGAGCGCAAGCTGTATGACTTCTTTGCCAAGGATGCAGCTGCACGCATGGCCTCCATCACCTCTGGCAGAGAAAAGCTGGCCAAGAATCAGATGGGTCATATCCTGCGCGCCATGGGTCGACTTCGCATGATCTGCGCTCATGGATCTGAACTGCTTGGCGATGAGGATATGAAGCTGACAGAAGGCCTGACTTTTGACAACGCGATAGAGCTTGGCGACGATGACGATGAAGAGAAGCCAGCTATTACGCAGAAGCAGGCCTACGACATGCTGCACCTCCTCAGTGAGAGCGACATGAACCATTGTGGCATCTGCGACCAAAACATTGGCCGCAACGCCTTGGCCACCGCCGCTGTTGATACCGACGACGAAAACGACAAGACCGGGAACACCAAGATCGGCTATATGACACCTTGCTACCAGATGGTCTGTCCAAATTGCTACGAGGAATTCAAGAGACGGATGAAGCAGCGCGCTGCTCCCGACTACTACATGCACTGCCCCCTCTGCGACGCCTATGTCCGCCAATCCCTCTTCCCACTCACCCAGGAGGAGGCCGACCGCGATGAAGCCGCGCGCCAACGCGTCCGCAACAACCCTCGCCTGGCCAAGCAACTTGGCCGCTACGGCGGCCCGCACACCAAAGTCGAAGCCCTGATCGAGTCACTCCTCGAGCACCGCCGCTGGAGCGAAGCCCACCCAGACCAACCCCCCATCAAATCCGTCGTCTTCAGCGGCTGGACCTCGTACCTCGACCTCATCTCCATAGCCTTCGAGGACAACGGCCTGCGCTACACCCGCCTCGACGGCACCATGTCCCGCCCCAAGCGCACCGTCGCCCTCGACACGTTCCGCACCGACCAGACCGTCCCGATCATGCTCATCTCCATCATGGCCGGCGGCCTCGGCCTCAACCTCACCACGGCCAACAACGCGTACGTCATGGAGCCCCAGTACAACCCCGCCGCCGAGGCGCAGGCGGTCGACCGCGTGCACCGCCTGGGCCAGAAGCGTCCCGTCACGATTACGCGCTTCGTCATGAACGAGAGCTTTGAAGAGCGTATGCTCGAGCTGCAGGCCAAGAAGAAGGACCTGGCGGACCTGAGCATGAACCGCAACGCCCGCTTGGATCGGGAGGAGGCGGCGAAGAAGCGGCTGGAGGATCTGCGGAGCTTGTTCAGGTGAAGCTGCCGCTGCTGCGATGATGATGATGGCGTTGGCTGCTGCACTTGTGCTGCGTTGGGGCCGTTGGGTGGTTCTCTTCGCAAGGCCTTTTACTTCATCTACTCGACATGGTATCGGTGCGACGGTTTGGGCTGCTGCTGAACTGCTTGGGTTCTTATCGCCGACTCATAGCGGAGTCGAAACGTCGCATCTTCACGTTGGTGGAGAGTTCTGGAGATGCACATCAAATTTCCTTTCCTTTTTTCTTTCTTCTTCTTCTCTTTCCATAGTTATAACGGCAGGTATATTAGATAGTCACACATAGTTAGCGGGTGGGGCTCGTCTGGATGGTAGACTGGCATTTCATTTTTCATCTTTTTCATCTATAGCGTTCTCATTTATTGCTTTTTTTTCTTCTCTTCTACTTTCTCGAACTTAATTCCCCTTTTCTTTTCCTCGGTTGCTTTTGGCCCTCATCTCAAATTTCCCGTGACTACGGCGGATACGGATGGGGGAGGCTCCGAGGCTAGTCAAGAATGAAATGGGGGAGGGCAGTCCTTTGCATTTTTTTTTTTTGTTGAAGGGGGCGGGCGGTATTTGGTAATCAGCGGATGAAACGGCTAGTGCTAGGTTGGCTTTTTGGACTTGTCTTTTTCTTTTTCTTTGGAGTAGTGAGAGCCGGGGTGAGGTTTGGGGCCATCGGGGCTCGGGGGATTAATGCTGCTGGGACATGCGGGGGTGAGGGAGTTGATGGGGTTCAAAAGGGATGGATGGGCGGTTTTTGGTATTTGCGTGCATTGCGAAGAAGGGGGTTTCGTAGAAAAGCGAGTTGAAGGGACTTTGGTTGGTTTGATGCATGCGTTCGTGATCTTTACATGCATGATAAAAGCGAACAGTAAGCTAGCAACCCGTATGGGGAGTTGAAGCATCCGTCCGGACAATCATGGGGCTGGTGGAGAGGTCGAATACCCGCCTTCCTCACCCACCACAACCCTCTTCTCATGCTCGAACCGCGACAAGTCCAGCTGGTAACACAGGTTCGTGTGGAAACTACAGCACATGCCATAATTTTGCGACGATTGGCTTCGTCCGCCCTCGCAAAGCATTCACTTCCTCCAAAAACTAGAACTGATGGTAAGGCAAATCTAGTGTTTTCCAGAAGGGCGATAGTAAAGTATCAACTGAGATACTATCGCCGATGAGCTGCAGCGCAGCTTTGTTCAGATGCAACTCTCATGCTGATTCTATCGTGCCTCATAAGCCTAGATACATGTCTCCAGCAGTCGCGCTCACAACTTACTGGTCTCTCCCTCCTTGGCTATTTCAATGACCAGCTTGCCGAATTGACTCCCCTTCTTCATATCCTCAAACAGCCCATCAATAGCCTCGAGGTCATCGATCCCCGACACCACGCGAGAGACGACGGGCCTGAGCTTCTTTTGGTTGACAAACTCGACCATCTCCTTGAACTCCCGGCGCGAGCCCATGGTCGAGCCTTTGATCTCGATGTTCTTCAGCACCGCGCTCATCAGGAACGGCAATTTCGGACCGAGCGTCATGCCATAGGACACGATCACGCCGCCAGTCTGCACCCGCATCGTCAGAAAAGCCCCCGGGGGAAACAGAAAAAAGCGCAACTCACCTTCAACAACTTCACCCCCTTCTCCACCACATCCCCTCCAGCCCCATCAATCACCACATCCAACCCCCTCCCCCCCACCAACCCCGCCAACTCCTTCTCCCACCCCACCTCCCTATAATTCACCCCGCCCGCCGCCCCCAGCGCCTTCGCCCTCTCAATCTTCTCCCCACTCCCACTCGTCACCCACACCCTCGCCCCCTTCGCCCTCGCAAACATCAACGCCATCAGCGCCACCCCGCCCCCCACCCCCGTCACCAACACCTCCATCCCAGCCCCCACCCCGCCCTTATCCTCCCCCACCGCCCGCCACGCCGTCAACCCCGTCAGCGGCAACGCCGCCGCCTCCACCGCCCCCAGATGCCCCGGCGCCTCCTCCACCTCCCCCGCCTCCACCACCACCTCCTCCGCCAGCGTCCCCACCGCGTTCAGCTTCGTGCCCCCCAGTATCGCATACCCCCGCGGGTCCTCCGGCCCGCGCCGTGAATCTTTCCACCCCGTGCCTGGGTTGATGATCACCCGTCGCCCCAGCCAGCGCGTGGCGGTGGGGGAGGAGCCGGTGGCTGTGACGATGCCGGCGCCGTCGGCGAGGAGGGGCACGCCGAAGGTTGTGCCCGGGTATAGGTGTTGGCGGATGAAGAGGTCGCGGTGGTTGAGCGCGGCGGCGGTGATGCGGATCGTGAGTTGGGTGGGCGAGGGCGTTTGGGGGGCTTGCGTGATGCGGTCGAGGGGGTAGTAGACGGAGCCGGGCTTGCCGTCGATTTTGCGGATGGCGATGGCGGTGGGCATGGTTGGTTGATGTGGGGTTTTTGTCCTTGTGGGTTTCTTTTTTTCTTTTGTTGGTGGTTTGCTTTTGAGGTGGTTGAGGGTGGAGGAGGTGTGATATATGGTGGTGCTGTGTGGAGTTGATTAGTAGTGGTTGACAATTATTAATGTTGGTGGTGGTGGATTCCCGAACCCCACATTCGTCGATGGCCTTGGTGGGGAGCTGCCGAGGTAAAGCGTCATAGGTAGCCGGCTGATCGGGATAGGGTACGCAGATCTGGTGAGAGGTCCCTGTTGATGCAAAGACGGGAATACACATCGCGCTTAGGTTGAACTATTCATTTGTTCTATATATGTACTACTACCACGGCCTCTTACAGCTCCCACTCTCCCAGCACTTCCTGGAAAATCGACTTCTTCTTTGCAGGACCAAAGTATTCCCTGAAAGTCTCGTCCAGAACGTCCTCGTCCAGGCGCATATGCTCGCCGGGAGCGTTCTTGAAAACGAGCGCTCCCTTCTCATCTAGCTGCTTCAAGCCGATCCAATCCTCCTTGTATATGGTCCTATCCTGAATTCGCGTCACCTCCTCCGATGTTGCGTTGACCTCGGAGAACCAGCCCGTCTCCTTGGGTATGACGGTCGTGTCGTCGGCGAAGACGAACATGACGAATTTCTCCAAGCTGGCCAGGTTCTTCTTGTACGTCTCGTTCTTGAGCAGGCGCTCGTTGTTGATGTCGGCCAGGAAGTTGGAGTGCTCGAGGTAGCTGTCGGAGCCGAGGCCCGTCGTCTCGTTGAGCTCGCGGTAGTACTGGGCGGGCACGACGCGGTTCTGGACAAAAGAGCTCCAGGCGTTGGTGCGCAGCAGGCCCATGGCGCCCTTGCAGAGCCAGTCGGTGGGACCGCAGGCCTGGAATTTGGCGATGCCGTTGTGCTGGCTGCCAAAGGTGACCAGGTTGCGCACCGGCGGCGTGTTGCAGCGCTCGATGTAGGCGCGCAGGAACTGGCCGCCTTGCGAGAAGCCGAGGGCGTTGATGGCGGGGGCCGTGGAGAGGATGGGGTGCGAGGCCAGGTCGTGGCAGACTTGGGCCACCTGGAGCGTCAGGTTGCCGAAGAAGGTGGCGGTGCGGTCGCTGCCGGCATCGTTGTCAAGGCGGACGTTGTAGACGAATGTGCCCGGGTTGGCCTTCTCGGCCAGCTCGCCCACCTCCTGCAGCCCTTCAGCCAGGTAATTGTCGCCCAGACCGTGCCATATCACAAGCGGGAGAGGATCCGAGGAGGCAGCTGTCGGGAAAGCGGTAGAAAGCGAGAGCAAGGGAAGAATTGCGGGAAGCAGACTTGGACGCATGATGGGGCGTGGATGCCTGGCTGCGGTGTCGGAGCTCCAAGCTGTGGGCGGCAGGCTAACGCTGCCTCGGGAAGCTGGTGATGAGCGACAGCTACAACGTAGAACAGATGCAGATAACAGAGCTGCAGAAGCCGATGGATGGGTGTGTGGATGCTGAGGAAGGAAGCTCGAAGCTCGGAGATGACGCGCGTGGATCCCCTTTGGGAATAGCGCCAACTCTCTAGCACGACCCTTACTGCCAACAACGCGAACACCTGCAGGGTGTTGGCTGTTACATCAGGCCCAAATTGTCGCAGTCCGTATTGGACTCCTTCCCGGTCTGTGTCCTGCTCTTCCCAGCACTGTACTTCTGTTCCAGTGACAGGCGCCGTCTGCTGTTGGGTCGTTTAGCAAGTGGAAACTCTGATCTGACGCCAAAGCAGCCTCTAGATACATTACTAATGCCTCAACGACGTTCTGGACATGCTCATGAGCCATATGCGATCCAAGCGCAGAAGAAACGCCGCGGAGAAATCAGAGTCATTATTCGAGGCATGAGGCTGCACATGTTTCGGCCGTGATGCGGCCTCACCGGTCACATACTTTAATGCCTTACCTATAAGGGATGACAATAATGCGTGGACATGCGGCGTGGCGAAAAAAAAAATCTAATATTGGTACATGAGAAGAGATAACGTAAGTAGCGATTTTTCGCTCGTCTTGCGACTGTGAAACAGGCTGACTTATGTCTCGGGGAACAATCATGCAGTGTCTCAGAGGCTGGTGTTTAGTACACGGCGGACGTCAGTACATACATAGGTAGTACGTTGTACGCCCTGCTGCGAGTACTCTAACGCTAATTTCCCATCACCCTGTGTAGATGATGCATCGAATTTCTCTGTCAAATAATAGGCATGGTGGTCAGTCGTAGATCGGTCGCGGTGGGGCATGCAGGAATCGGATCCTTAGCCGTCAAGGGTAGCCAATGGACGCTGGCGCGGCTGGTCCGGAGGTCTCGATGCTTAAAGACGAGCTCTAGCGCGCTGCAGGCCGACTCTCCGCACTCACTGCTGCTTTTATTCCCGGGAGGGCCCGCCTGTGCAGAAGCTCATCGAGTCTCACACCCATGCAGAGAGGGCGGAGATCGTTACGGTGACAGGAGCCATGACCACGTCGGCGGATGCGGCCCAATCCGCCGCCTTTCCCGCTGAACTCGCTCCTCCCCCGCCTCAGGGAATGGACCACGCAGCCCAGACCGGAGCGGACGCCAGCGCTCACGACACGTCGACCTCGCCTTTGGACGACCCTCAATCCCCCCAGACCGATGGCCACCTCAAGAAGCGCCAGAAGCGAAACAAGCCAACCCTGAGCTGCGACTGCTGCGTCGAGCGCAAGACCAAGGTCAACCCGAGACGTCGACCAAGTGCCACGAACCCCCGTGCTGACGAACCACAGTGTGACCGTGGCCGCCCGCAATGCCTGGCCTGCCTCAAGCGCCAATCCGAGTGCCGGTACTCTGAGGTCGCCAATCTCATCGCCACCGCTGAGTAGGCCGTTCTGCTCCACGACCCGACTCGCCAGCTAACCCCTCGAAACAGACGGAATGGCGGCCGTGCCACCAGCAAAGCCCGCAAAAAGGCCATGAAGCAGGCCCAATTGGGCGTTGTGACTCCCTCGTCAGATGTAAGTCTACTGCGTCGCCTTTTTCTTTGTTCGCCGTCACTTGTCAGTGCCCATGCCTGAACCACGTGCTCATGGGTGTCCCAAGCATGTCTCGAGCCGATCGCTCTCCCATTTCCTATTTCCTTATACGCTTCGGTCCTTCGAGGCTGTCATGCACCATGATTACGGCTTCTGGATCTACTCCCGTCATCCGGCAAATGACTTGGTGGAGCTGACCGAACTGCGTGAGCATCAGGGTTGCCCCCGCCCGCCACAGTATCGCAGCCAGTCTACCTCGTCGACCTCATCATCAGTCAATCAGCTCCTGTCCAATGTCCCGTATACCAAGCACACCCCGTCTCTCGTCTTTGGTCTGGGCTCCGAGCATCCTTTTTCAAATTACTGGTATCCACTCCTTCACTTCTGCTCCTTGTATCGCGACCCTGACGAAGCCTGACAGGACGTGCCGTGGAGGCCTTGCCGAAGTCATCGGTGTGCTGCCACGGAGGGAGCAGGCCGACATTCTGATTGCCAAATACTTCGAGGCCGTCGACCCTGTCTATCCTATGATCCATCAGGGGAAATTCGATGCAGACTACGAACGCTTCTGGTCGCTTCCCCACGATGAGAAATGCCAGGCAGACTCTGCGCTGTTGGCATTGCACTTGGTCATCTACGCCATGGGTACGCAGTTCATCCAGATGCCCGATGCTCACGAACGCGCCCAGATCGCCGAATTCTACGTCTCAGCTGCCCATCAAGCACTGCGTATATCGGGTTACCTCAGCCGCATATCTCTCCGGACAATCCAAGCCATGGTTCTCATCAACTACTTCCTCATGAACAACAATCACGCCTCTGATGCGTGGTCCTTTGGCGGAGTTCTCATGCGCCAGGCATACGCAATGGGCCTCAACCGGGATCCGGAGCTCATTGTACCTCGGGCGTCGCAACTGGAAAAGCAACAACGAAGGAAAGTGTGGCAGGCAGTACTGTTCCAGGATACGTTCCTCACCGTCTTGCTCAAGCTGCCTCCCACGGCCACCATTTCAGATGTGCACGTCGACTCCCTTACCGACGACCCGGAAGGCGAGCATGATCACGGGAGCAACACCAGAGACACGCCTGAATCTCTACCGAACCCTATGAGGATAAGCAACATAGCACCACCGCCGACTACCCTCCTCCCCCACGAATTGGCCGATCGAGAGTACATCCGCACCATGTGGCGGCTGGCGAACATGGTGCAACGGAACATTTGCATACCGCGCTCCCTCAGCCGACCACTGACAAACTCGCCGCGGGAGAAGAGTAACCTCTTGACTTCGTTCCGCTCCCTGTACGCCAACATCCCGAAGAGTATGTCGGGCGAAATCAACGACGAGTACGTAGCGGCGAACCCACGAGTCACAAAACAGACTCTGTTCTTCCGCAGCAACTACTACCACTGCGTCATGCTCGTGCTTGCCGACGAGAACGAGCCATGTGGCGTCAAGTGCGACGTTCGAGGGGCATTGGAGTCAGCGAGGCACGCCATTAGTGCCTTCTTCGACCTCTGGGAACACCTGAAAATAGATGCAGGGGTTTGGTGGGTGTTCCAACATCGAGCATTCGAGGAAGCGGTATGGATTCCCCAACCCCGAGGTTGATTTTGGTATGCTAACGGTACCGTGCAGCTCATGATGGCGCGCCTTCTCGTCATTCAGCAGCGACCCGAATCGCCGTACCAACGACAAACAAAGGCCCCGATCGAGGAGCCGTTGCTGGTGGCAGCGAGGAACGATATAGGCAGGGTGATTGACATACTGGAGAATGTGGGAAGCGGGGCGCCAGAGATGCAAAAGACGAGGACGGAGGTGCTGAGAACGGCTTTTGAGGACATTACGTGGTGATATACATGCGCGTTCAGCTTACCGTTTGGGGAGCAAACCTGCTGGTGGACAGAGATATGTCGGGGGGATTTTGTGCAGACGGCGTTTAGGGCTTTTGCAAGATATAACGGACGAGTTGAGGTTGGTTAGATTCTTGCTCCGAAAGGAGCTGTACATAGTCGTTGTCAATACACGCTACTTGAATTGTACGTGGCTGTCGCAGAAATGTGGATTTGAATGGTGAAATGAGCTAGACCGTAGTTGGAACTGTAAGTGCGCCAAGGCGCTAATGACGCGGTGTCGCGACCCTCCAGACGCGTCGCGCGTCTCTTCGGTTTTCCAGCCCGCCTTTTGCTCAAGCTTGCGCAAAACACGTCCTCTCGCCTGTCGCTCTGGACTACACCACCACGCCATCCTTTTGATACCCCGCAACGTCGCTGGCATTCCTCCTGCGCTGAGCTTACAGTGCCTGTTTTCCTCTGTTATACCCACCTCGTCCAAACCTTCGGCAGGCACGCAGCACCATGGACGGTTTTGCGCTAAAGGATGAGGCGGTGCGCGACCGCATCAGAGCGGCCGAAGAGTTCTTGGATCCCAGTATGTCAATCAATTGTCCGTATTCCAAGCGCTATTGCTGACCGATGCAGATGATCCTCGTGCCCGCAGGTGCGTTCTGCTACCTCCGTCTTACCCTACACCAGTCGCTGACGATGCGGCCACAGCTACCGCGCCGATATCGTACTCATGCTCAACCGCGGGCTGAGGAGATTGATTGTATGGAGAAATGCGCCAACTGTCATGTGGTAGACCAGCGCTGACGGGACATAGGTCAGCATCGATGAGATTAGAACGCACAACCGGGAGATGGCCGACGGGTAAGCTGAGCAATGATGTTTTGACGGGCATGGCTGATGTTAGCAGTCTTCTCAACCAGCCCTTCGACTGGTCCTTTGCATTCGACAATGCGTTGAAGAATATCGTCGCGACCCTGCCCAACCGTCCCGCGAAAGAGTCCGGCGAGGATGTGGTGAGTTTCCACTCGAACAAAATAAGAGAACATGATGCTGAGGTCTGCAGGTGTACTACTGCGCATTCGTCGGCAGTTTTGGCGAGTTCTCCTGCAACCCGCGCACCCTCAGCTCCCAGCACCTCAACCACATGGTTTCCCTCGAGGGTATCGTCACAAAGTGCTCGCTCGTGCGTCCCAAGGTGGTGAAGAGCGTGCATTGGAACGAGTCCAAGTCGATATTCCAGTTCAGGGAGTACAGGGATCAAACCATGACCATGGGCGCTGCTAGCACATCTGTCTACCCCACTGAGGACGAGGATGGCAACCCGGTAGGTTCATCGTGCACCTGCCGACAGGGTGGATGGCTAACAAAAGGTTAGTTGGTCACCGAGTACGGCTACTCCACATACCGCGACCACCAGACCATTTCGATACAGGAGATGCCCGAGCGCGCTCCTGCCGGCCAGCTGCCCCGCGGTGTAGACGTGATCCTGGATGATGACCTGGTCGATCGTGTCAAGCCTGGTGACAGAATCCAGCTTGTTGGTGTCTACAGGTCTCTCGGAAACCGCAACGCCAGCAACGCTAGCTCCACCTTCCGCACCCTCGTCCTCGCGAACAACATCATTCTTCTTTCCTCCAAGTCCGGCGGCGGCATCGCTCAGGCCACCATCACCGACACCGATATCCGCAACATCAACAAAGTATCCAAGCACAAGAAGGTGTTTGACCTGCTCTCGCAATCTCTGGCGCCCAGCATTCATGGCCATGACTATATTAAGAGGGCTATCCTGCTCATGCTCCTCGGCGGTATGGAGAAGAACTTGGACAACGGCACTCACTTGAGAGGTGACATCAACATTCTCATGGTTGGTGACCCATCGACGGCCAAATCTCAGTTGCTCCGCTTTGTTTTGAATACTGCACCTCTGGCAATCGCAACCACTGGTAGAGGATCTTCCGGTGTCGGTCTTACGGCTGCTGTCACTCAGGACAAGGAAACTGGCGAGCGTCGTCTTGAGGCAGGTGCCATGGTCCTCGCCGACCGTGGTGTTGTCTGTATCGATGAATTCGATAAGATGAGCGATGTCGATCGTGTTGCCATCCACGAAGTTATGGAGCAGCAGACCGTCACCATTGCCAAGGCCGGCATTCACACTTCTCTCAACGCTCGTTGCAGTGTTGTTGCCGCAGCAAACCCAATTTACGGACAATACGACACGCACAAGGATCCCCACAGGAACATTGCCCTGCCCGATTCTCTACTGTCCCGTTTCGATTTGCTCTTTGTTGTCACAGATGACATCGAGGATGTCAGGGATCGTCAAGTCTCCGAGCACGTCCTCCGTATGCACCGTTACAGGCAGCCCGGCACTGAGGAGGGAGCACCCGTGCGTGAGCAAGGCCAGCAGATGCTTGGAGTCGGACTCGACGAGGAAGCAGATGCGAACCGCCCGACTGAGGTCTATGAAAAATTTAACGTGATGCTCCACGCAGGTGTTAATGTGACTGTCGGCAGAGGCTCTGCTCGTCGCGTCGAGGTGCTGAGCATTCCCTTTATCAAGAAGTACATTCAATACGCCAAGTCACGTATCAAGCCCGTACTCACCGCCGGTGCGGCCAACCATATTGTCACCACCTACTCTGCTCTCCGCAACGACGAAATGGAGGGCAACCAACGTAAGACGTCGCCCATGACCGCCCGTACTCTCGAAACACTCATCCGTCTTGCCACCGCACACGCCAAGGCAAGACTGTCGAACCGCGTCGAGCAAAAGGACGCCGAGATCGCAGAATCGATCCTGCGCTTCGCCCTCTTTAAGGAAGTGGTCGGGGACGAGCGGAGGAAGAGGAGAAAGGTCAGCAGAGCCGACGACGCCATGTCCACCGACTCGTCAGATTCGTCCGACGACGACAATACGCAGCAGCCCCGGGAGCACATCACGCCTCGCAACCGCCGGACCGGTGGGCCTGCCACTCGCAGCACGCGCGATACCACGGCCACCAACGGCCGCACTCCGCAGCAGACCAACGACGACGACGACGACGAAGAAGGCCTCTACACCGCCACCCCACGCGGCACACGCAGCAGTGCCCGCCAGAACGCCTCGCAATCCCAAATGTCGCTCGCCTCGTCGCAGCCCGCATCGCAGCTCCTCGGAACCACGCAAACCGAGAGCCAGGAAGACGACTCGCAACAGGACACGCCCGGCATCACGCCCCAGCGCCTGCAAGCCTTCCAGACTGCCCTCGGCCAGCTCATCGACGGCCCGCTCTTCGCAAACGACGCAGCCGACGTCGAGCCACTCGTCGCGGCTGTCAACGCACGGCTGCCGCGGGGCACGGCGGGCGGGGCGTTTGGCGCGGAGGAGGCGGAGAAGGCGCTGGAGGCGCTGAGCGAGCGGAATAAGGTCATGTTCTCGGAGGGTATTGTTTATAAGATTTAGGTTTTTCGTGGGTTTCTGGGCTCTACGTGGAGTTGCTACTTCCGATTTTGCGATGGGGTTGGGTGTTTGTTTTATTCTTCTTTGAAAAGGTGTTTGTTCGTCTTTTTTTCCCCCTGAAGCTTCCTCTTCACACAGCAATGATGAAGGTATCGGTAGGGAAACTGGTGGATGCGTGAATGGGTAGGCGGTCGGTTTTGGATGTGGTATGTGCGGCATGCATAAGGTAGATGTTTGCATTTGAAATGAATTGTAACGCAGTCCCTCTTCCTTCCGTTTTGTGTAGTTGGACGTGACAACTGCAAATGTCAGACAGTTCCATGTCGACCAGCATAGTCGATTTCTTTCTGTATCGACAGGGTCTTCGAAGAAGGTTGTTTTGTGTGAAGCTTTGTATTGGACGTAATTGAGCAGGTAGGAGGTCGGTGATGAGTGCCCCGGTGCGTGAGATAGGGCGGGAGATAAGTGGTGCAAGTCGGAATTGGGGGAACATGTTGGAGTGGTGCTTCAAGCCTACGAAAAGGAGGAGAAAAGACATGATTGCGCGAATGGGCTGGAGGTAGGCGTTGGTGCCGGGACTGCTGGTAGATGTTGGTCAATGTGTGAGGGATGGGTGTTTGGTGGGAAAGTAAGATGTGTGGGGTGCGAGGTAGACAAATCGTCGGGGCTGCAACGGGGGGCGGTAGTAGTAGTAGTAGTAGTAGTAGTAGTAGTAGTAGTAGTAGTAGTAGTAGTAGTAGTAGTAGTAGTAGTAGTAGTAGCATTTATATTTAGAGATTGTAATTCCAGAAGGAACAATATAAGGCTGAGATACAAAGTAAAGCACAAACATGAGCTAATCATGTGTTTCGCGTCGTCAAGGATACATACTTTGGCCCAATTCTCGATTCCTCAGTCCATGATGCGCAGGTTGGCTCGCATATGAATCAAAGTCTGCTCCGCGACCATTTTCTCTGCTTGGTGTATAGGAGACAGTTGATTCAGGCTACTCGGTCTTCTTGAGAAGCTCATTCTGGGCGGCTCGTGTCCGCCTTTTCGACATTCTGTCAACGATGAACATGTACAACGTCAGGACAGCAAGAACAAAAAAAGTCAAGGGAATACTGATAGCCCAGTACTTCCAAAAATCATGCTTTTCCCAGCCTACCATGGGCATGGCAAGTATTGTCTATTGAAGGGAAGTGTCAGTGTCTCACAGTTTCACATGGGCAATGCGAAGGACATACCGCCACGCATGTTCCTGGCAGGAATACTGTTGTCAGGACAGCGATGAACTTCATGGAGGAGCTGTCTCGCTTCGCGGCATCGGCGATGGCTACAGACTGCAGAGCGACTTGCTTCGAGTCTTCAGCCATTTGAATGTTCAACTTACTGTCTCTCAGGGCGAAGAGAGTGTAGAGCTGGAAGTTATCAGCACCGACTTTCCAAGTGCAAAGTCGAGGGTAACTTACCGCTTGTATGGTACCATCTGTCCTTGTCATGCGCGCTTCCGTAGCTGCCACGAAAGACTTTCTCTCTTGCTCCAAGGATTGGATGAGGTCTTCCAGCTCCTTGCCCACTTGTAGAATCTCCTTTTTCACTGCACCAATCGATGGAGATGCACCAATCATTCTCTCCAATGCTGCACAACCCTCCAAGATTGGCCCAAAGGTGGCGTATGAATGATCCTTCAGGATGGCCAAAGCATCTGTCAGGTGGGCCTTGTTATCCGTCGAGTCCCGAATTGCTTTCTGCGAGTTGGCGATGAAGTGATGATTGCTTTCGGGAGCAAATCCTCGGACTCCAACGTTCTTCTCCAACCTCAACAGACGATCGTGGGCTCCTTTCGCTGCGTGCCGGGTATGAGAGATGATGTTGAGTGCAATAACGCTCGGCACAAGCATTGGATGGCAGAAGCTTCCTCTGAACTGCCGGATGTCGTCGATCAGAGATCGAATTGGGTTTTCGTCCAAGGTCCTTCCGAACACAGAAACAATGTTGGTATGGGCGGAGTAGGACAACATTAGTTTCACTTTGATACGGCTCCACGTTCCACTTTTAGTCTCGCTTTGGTAGAATGTTCTGACTACCCACGCTAATGGACGTGGTGGTCAACGAATCGCGGTGCTGGCTGACGAATACACGCTGAGCGCTTACCCAGGGATTCATCACTTCGGTGCATTGACATGTAGTGTTGCGATAATCCAAGGTATCGGCCAACCACGTGCAATAGATTAAGTTTATCCATCAGTCGTTCGAATTCTATTGCGTTGGTGAAAGGCAGGGTTACGTCTGAGTCTTTGACAGGGCTGTAGAGTCTTTTTGGTGTCAGTGGGGAGTAGGTCACAATCAGTAGATGCTCACTCACATCATTCGGAGTCCTCCTTTGATATCCCGAGCGCGGGGCCTCTCGGCCCTGTCGTGCAGCTGATGAGACGCTATCACCTCATCGTTTTCGATGATGTCTCCTGCCCTTGACTCGAAGAACTCCAAGTATCTCACATCCTGAGGCCAGAAGAGGCTCGAGTCGCGGAGAAGGTCGTGACTTCTGTCGTAGAGTACCATGAGAGTAGACTTCTCGAGTGTGTAGGTGTGTAGTGATGGTGAAGGTTGTAGTTTCGCAGCAAGGCTGAGATATATAAAGTAAGCATGCATGCAGCTGATCATATGTCTGCGCCGCCAAGGCTATGTGTGACCCAGGTCTGAGTCCCTAAAATAGTTAGCTGGGTTGCACAGAATAAACAACGGCCATGATCTCTAGTTAGTGGTGTAGGCACATCTGGGTCGTAAAGTAGTATAGATAACGCTGCGCGCGGAAGCTACCCGACAGTAATGACTTGCACGCGCTGAAAATAAGCCAAACGTCCGTCAAATGCTTCTTGTTATCATCTGTACAACTCTCGTCCCACGGGCTGTGGAGCCGAAGTGGCGTTTGGTGCATGACACTGATGGGGAACTCCTTCATCGTCTTCCCACGTAACTGATTTTTGGCTTGTAAGCAAGGCTGGCCAAGACCAGAGAAGTTGATAATGCACCCGCTTAGCTCTCCAGGGCGTCATGGGCGGGAAGCAGGGATAATGTATTCACCGTGTGGAATCCGAGCTCGACAGCCAAAGCCCCCGCAAATGCCGAGTGCGGGGGGGCCAAAGCGCAGCCACAACCCCCAACGCCACGAAGTCCAAGGCGAGAAGCTTCATCAAAACATGTCGACGACATCACCTCCAGCTCGCCCGCATGGCGTGCTCAAGCGAGGGAGGGAAAAGCCATCAGCTCAGCCCTACCCCCGGGCAGAAGCTTGACGCGCTTGGTATGGTCGAGCGCCAAGAGCGAGCACGCCATAGCGCTATCACCGCCGCCATGTTGCGCGACCTTGTGGGCTCTTCTGCCAAGTGCCCAGAACTCCGCGCTGAGGTAACAAGAATTTGTCTATTCCGCCGCCATCAGGAAGCTTTATCACCATCTCTCTCCTCTCTAGTCACCTCCTCCCTCTATCTCCTGGAAAGCATGGCGGACCACAGTGGACAAAAGCGGGCCGACGAGCTTTTCGTCGATGAAGAAGTACGCTCTGGGGAGCAAGCGCAGACGGGGGACTTTGGCCCCCTCAAGCGCAAGCTCAAGTCCAGGCATCTGCAGATGATTGCCATCGGCGGTAAGGACCTCTACATTCTCCGCTCCATCGCAAGGTACTGACCTTCTCCCAGGCATCATCGGTCCCGGTCTGCTCGTTGGCTCTGGAAATGCGCTCCGTCTCGCTGGCCCGGCTGGCGTGCTCATCAGCTTCTCGCTCATCGGCATCATTGTGTTTTTCGTTATGTAATGCTTTTGCCTTCCCCACGAGGTACGGACGGCCTTTGCTGACGGGATCCACGCAGGCAATCTCTGGGAGAACTGGCCACCCTGATACCTGTTTCTGGCTCCTTCACTGACTATGCTGGCCGCTTCATCGATCCTGCTCTTTCTTTTGCTTTGGGGTGGGCGTATTGGTATCTTTGGGTCACGGTAGGTGGCCTGACGTCTTTTTTTCTTTTGTGGGTCATGTTGCTGACAAGACCAAGGTCCTGGCAAATGAGTATAATGCCATATCCCTGGTGGTCATGTACTGGACAGACGTCGTGCCCCAGTGGGCATGGATTTTGATGTTTTGGGCTCTCTTCATCTCCTTGAGCATGCTTGGTGTCCTCGCATACGGAGAAGTTGAGTACTGGCTGTCACTGTAAGCTACTTGCAGGCACTCGGTCGTAATGATTTCTCACTCTTCACAGGATAAAAGTCATCTCCATATCCATCTTTTTCATCCTGGCCATCTGCATCTCCGCCGGCGGCATTGGCCCTCAAAGGATTGGATTCAAGTACTGGGACGACCCAGGCTCCTTTGCTGATGGCATCAACGGCGTGGCGAGGAGCTTTGTCATTGCCGGAACTCTGTATGCCGGTACCGAGATGTGAGTCTGACATTTTCTCCTGCGCTTGAAGGACTGCCCAGCTAACATGACCAGGGTTGGCATCACCGCCGGAGAATCGGCCAACCCGCGCAAGGCGGTTCCCCGGGCCATCAGCCAGGTCTTCTGGCGCATTCTCATCTTCTACATCGGCATGATGTTCTTCATCGGCATCCTCATCCCCTACACCGACTCGCGTCTGATCGGCAAAGGCTCCAAGACGGCATCCTCGCCTCTGACCATCGCTATGGGCGACGCCAACATCAAACCCGCCGCCCACCTCATCAACGGGTTGATCGTAATCAGCGTCATCTCGGCCGGCAACTCGGCGCTCTACGTCTCATCCAGGACAATCGTCCACATGGCCCACTCCAACATGGCGCCCCTGTTCCTTGGTAAGACGAACAAGGCCGGCGTGCCCTGGGCGGCCCTCATATTCTCCAATGTGTGCGCCTGCATTGCCTTCCTGTCCCAGTCGTCAAACGCCGGTGTGCTGTACGAGGCGCTCATCACGCTCTCGGGCGTTGCCACGTTCATCGTGTGGGCAGTCATCGAGCTGGTGCACATCCGCTTCCGCCAGGCCATGAAGGCGCAGAATCAGAGCATCGACGCTTTGCCGTTCAAGGCGCTCTTCTATCCCTACGGCACATACCTGTGTCTGGCTGCCAACGTGTTCTTGATCTTCTTCCAAGGTCGGTTTCCCAGCCTCGGATCCACGTGTTTGTCACTGACATTTCTGCTAGGCTACACTGCTTTCTTGAACCCCTTCAGCGCCCAAGACTTTGTCATCAACTACATCTTGTTACCCGTGTTCATCCTTCTCTTCCTTGCGTACAAATTCTGGAACAAGACCAAGTTTGTCAAGCTGGACGAGATGGACATTTACACCGGCCGCCGTGATGACCTGATGCCCGAGACCGAGGTTGAAGAGGTGAAGGAAAGGTCCATTTGGTACCGGGTGAAGAACTTTGTAGTCGGCTGAGCTAGGACATTTCAATCAATAGGCGGTACATTCACAATCATGAGGCGTTCGCGGTCACTTGCGCCATCCATCCATGTCTCCAACCCTCTCTTTCTTCCACCTCTTCCTTCTAGACTATATCCGTAGACACGACATCCTTCCACGCCTCCCATAGACAACAACAACAATGAGCGAAAAACCCCCAACCTCACTTCCCGCCCACACAGCGGCGCCAACAATCCACAACCGCACCCCCGCCGAAGACATCCGCACCGCCTTCTTCCGCGCCACCACCCTCCTCCGCACCGCCTTATACATCCACCGCGAACACACCTACGACCAACCCCTCACCCCCTCCTTCCCCTCCGGCGCCAACCCCACCGTCCTGCACCTCACCCACGACCCCACCCTCGCCGCCCGCCCCACGCCCTTCCCCGGCCTGACCTACTACCCCTTCCCCCAGCGCGCCGCCGCCACCGCGCAAACCAAACACGCCGTCCTCGCAAGCTGCATGTGCGAAAGCGCCGCCATCACAATGGCCCCCCTCATCGCGCGCCTGCTCGCTCGTGAGTGACATCTTTCCCCTCCTCACCTCGTCAACCGGCACCCGACTTGACAAAACAAATCCCCGCAGCCCTCGCGGTCGAGATAGTCGAGGCCGCAGTCCTCGCCGCCGCCCCCGCCATCGCCCTCAACGTCCACCACGTCAACTCCAGCGGCACCGTCGACCCGCCCGTGCGCTCGCACTGGCTGCATCGCGTGCGCCTGCGGAGCCCGGTCTGCTGCTCGGACTCGGGCGAGGAGGAGGAGGAAGGGGAGGTCTACGCGCTCGACCTGACGGGCGCGCAGTTTGGGTGGCCGGTCGATGCGCCGCCGCTGCCTTGGGTGCGGTACGTGGAGGAGAGGGTGGAGGGGGTGGGGTTTGTGGTGGGGGCGGGAACTCCCTCCTCACAGCCCACACCACTAGCCCCCTCGCAGCCGGACCTAGAGATGGAAGGAAGTCAATATTAGACATAGGCTCTCTCTCCATCGTACAGTATAACGTCCACAAGAGTAAGAATAGGGTAATGCTCCCGCTCTTTAAGGAAGTAGACCCAAAGATCCACCACATCCTGGCTATCCAGGAACCCTAGAGGAATCCGAGGGTGAAGACAACA
>JAJMVL010000187.1:0-45539 GCA_023082095.1 Dothiorella sarmentorum | reverse complement strand
ACAACCTTCCACCCAACTGCTCCAAGTCACTTCCTTCACTCTCCGGCTTTTTTGGGCCCCTTCCAAACCGCAAAAACAAAGATCCCGAACCCCCCATCCCATTTCTAACGGGCCCCAAGTAACAACAAACAAGCTTGCTCGTCGGAAAAAAAGGCAAAAGGAAAGAAAAGGATGGGCAGGACCAGACTTAATTGCTAAAAGACCCAAACCCCATCATCTCAGATCCGAAGAAACTCCCCATGGGTCTCTTATCCCCCCTCTCCGCATTCGTTTCTGCTCACTCTTACTCACGCTCACTTCGCCGCAGTCACCACGCCCTCATAGTCCCTCGACGCGATATAGTCGAGCGTGCGCTGGAAGTGCTTGCGCGGGTTCTCCAGGCTGGCCGTGTTCTCGTTGGTGTTGAGGTTCGAGTGGATGAGCTCGATGAGGCCGTTGAGGTACTTTGTCGTGACCTAACACCCAACACACATTAGCGCCCGAAAGGCTAGGCTCCTCCCTCCAACCAAGGGAGAGAGAGACAAAGGAAGGAAGAAAAGAGACTTACCGCCTCGTTCTCCTGGTCAAAATAGTACACGTAGCGGTTCAGGATCTCGACGAACAGCTCCACGCTGACCGCCGCATCCATGCACGCGTCGGCAACGCGCAGCGCACGCTGCAGGCACTCGAGCACGCGCTTGCCGTCGCGGTAGAGCTGCGTGGGGTGGTTAGTCTGCTGAGTACGCAAAAAAAAGAAGTGGGGAAAGGCGCTACTTACGTCCTTGGCATCCTCTTCGCCGCGAGCCCTGATCTCGGTGGCCCACCAGAGATGGCTGGCCAGGTAGACGGCGCGGCACTGGTCGGGCTTCTTGAGCAGCTTGCTGCCGTGCAGAGCGCACTTGGTGATGAGAGTGTCGTAGTTGTCGCGGCTGAAGTTGCGGCTGGTGTGCAGACCGCCGGCGATGATGCACACAGCCTGGAACTGGGCGCGGCTGTCGCTGATGGCCTCCTCGTAGATGGTGAAGGCCTGCGCGAAGAACTCGTACGAAATCTCCTCGTGACCCGTCTGGTCCGCGACCTGGCCGCAGGCGACGAAGAGGCGCAGGGAGAGGTCGGCAGCGCCGGCGACGCGGGCGTAGAGCGTGCTGAGGAGGGAGTGCGCGAACTTGTACAGCGCCGACGATTGCGAGTTCCAATTGTCGTCGAAGTGCTCGCGTGTCTTGAATTTCCGGGCGAGCTTGAGGGATGACGTGATGAGTGCAGGAGTGGTGTACTTGACGCGCTCGTTGCCATCGCTGAATGCTTTGCGGGCCGCTTGGAGGAGCTTTCTGTTATCAGCTCAGGCAATGGACATGTGGGGTTAGAGGACACACCTTGAATTGTGTATCGTTGTCAGTTCCTTGGATGAGGTGCACTATCCGTGCCAACCAGCCCTGCTCTTCAATTGTCTCGTCCGTCTCCATGCCCTTTCTCTGCAGAGGTCCACCAGGGTAGCCGGTGGGTTGTTGTGCGCCCTCCTTGATGAGGACCTTGAGAATTTCCAGCACAGACTCCAAATTTTCCACCACGGAGATCTTGGTCTGGTTCCTCAACAGGCTCCTAGCAACTTCACCCGCCACAGCTCTCCTCGTCGGATACGGTTGGGAATGCAGGAGGGGCACGAAGTTGGGAAGGGCGAGGGCGGTAAAGAGGGAGAGGTAAGCCTTGAGAGGAGCAAGAAGAAGGTTGAGGATGTTGGATTGGGAGGCTTGAGAATGGAGGTCGGCACTGTTCGCGTACTGCGCGACTCTCTCGTTTGCAAAGGCAAGGACCCGATCGACGTAGTCAAGGCGATCGGGGTAGATGCTCCTACGTTACGGTAAGCAAAATTCTGCACAATTACAATAGAAACACTTACAGCGCAAGATTTGTGAGAGAAACAAGCAGAGCAATGGTGTCATGGATTGGCAGGCGTGCCATCTTGACCAATGCGGCAACCTGCTCGTAGAAAATCTCAAAGAGCTTAACATTCTCCGGAATTCCGCGATGCTTCTTGACCTCGCCATCCACGGCCGTAGCCTCGGTCGTCGTCGTCTCTGCTTCCGATGGGGCGACCGCCGTAAGTTCCGAAGGAGCAATTGAACTCTCATCGCCTTCGTCGTGTTCCGCATCACCATTCTCGCTGTTATCGCCGTTCTGTTGCTTCGCCGGCTCCGCGGTCTTCGCCTCCTTCGATATCCGCAGCTGCTCGAGAAGTTTGGTAGTGGCTTCCTCCTCGTTCTCTTTCCGCTGTTCGGGGGTCTCGGCGTCGGCTTCCCTGCCCGCGTATGCTGATAGCCTGTCCATCAAGCTGATAACGATCGCCTTAACGTTGACGTGGGGGTTGAGTCTGGCCGTCGCGGAGAGGAACTGGTCGAGCGTGTGGAGGTGGAATTCATCAGGGAACACCTGAATAACGACTTCTGGTCGGTCAGCGGGGCACTATGATCAAAATGGGCGATTGGCAACTAACCATCAAGAAGGTATTCTTGCGCGAGAACATCCCGACACTGGACGACCTGCTCGAGGAGCGGACCCAAGATCTTCTTGTAGTTCTCCAGATCGACCAGCTGGCTCAGGCGGACCAAGTTACTTCCGACCAGCAATTGTAGCTCCTGTCTTTCCTTGGTACGCTGTTCCCGCTCCCGCGAATGACCCTGGTGTTGTAGCCGCACCCACAGCTTGTTCATCTCGACGAAGTTGGTCAGGATAAAGCTGATGGAATCCTGCAGGTTGCCTTCGGGGCCATCACCGTCGCCGACGGGGAGGCAATCGCGGGCTTGGCCGGAGAGGTAGTAACGCAAGAACAGGCCGCGGACGGGGTGCTGGACGCCTCGGCTCATCTCCATCATATCCTTCATGATCTCCTTGACGGGTGCGTCATCGATGGCCATGTAGACGGTGCCGACGGTGATCATGAGGTACAGGCGCGGGATGATGTTGCCGGCATACTGCACCAGCTCGTACAGGTCGGCCAGGTGGTTGACGGGGTGGTTGTCGCGCAGGTAGACGGAGAGGTAGCGCAGCGCATCGAAGACGGCCATGTACAGCTCATAGTACTGCTTGGGGCCGAGGCTGCTAGTCCGCAGCTCCGAGACGAGAGTTGAGCTGTGCGTGCCGTCGGTCAGTATCGAGCTGTCGCAGCTGCGCGACAAGGCGGGTTGGGGGCTCCGTACCAGCATTTGAGCGCGTCCATCAGCTTCCCCGGAGTCTCCAGGCACCGTCGCATCAGCATCGTTTGCTGGCGCACCACGCCCAGGGCATCCTCCAGCAGGCGCGACTGGTCTTCCACGGGCGGAGGCGACGCCATTGCTGCGATCGAGGTGGGATGGTGGCGTGTGACGGGAGGGTGTTGTCGTGTGTGTCGGCGGTGATGGTGATGATGCCGGTTGGTTGGCGACGTCCCCTCGAAATGTGGCGCCTGTGGCTGGTGCCCGCCCATCACCGCAAACTCCACTCCTTGTCTTCGCGCGCGCAGGGACTGCATAGATGTGGTTATTGATATCAATTTGTCTACTCTGCAGCATTTACGAAGACTAAAGATCTCTTTACGGTACTCAACGCCTTCCCATTGCATTGCATGCGTCGGGCAGCTGTCACTGCCGCGCCACGACTTCCCAAAATGGCATCGAGGTCCTCTACAGACCCCGGAATGTCGATACTAACATACTGCTTCCCAGACCGTCTGCCGTCATTCGTCTCCCATCCTATAATTACCAGTATTAAAGCGAAATATCGACAAAAGAAGCGAATAACTATCGCGCAGAAAAATAGAAGACTTCCAAAGCGTGTCAATCGCGGGAAGGACTCGAAAGAAAAATGAAAAATAGTGCCGTCGGTTTTGACAGCCTCTAGAGGCGCTGGGCCTAAAGAGAAAATAGTGAATTCGTTAAATCATGCTGGAGTAACCGTTGTAAAGGTCTTGACGGCATATGAGGTATGCCACATTCCGTCATCGTAATATGATGTCGTATCCGTTTGACTGGCGGTGATGGTGATGACCGAAGGAGGCGGCGTCACAACGCTGACCGAAATGACGGGCGAAGTAGTGAGGCTGGGCACGACGAAGGTCGTGGTGCCCGCCACGATCGTGGACGTCGCAGTGGCAGTTGTTGGCGCAGCGAGTATGGTGGTTGTGTATACAACAGTCTGAGTGACGGAAGGCGCAGGGTTCTGGGTTTCCGTGACGACGATTGTGGTGTCTTGGGTGTATACTTGTGTGCTGACAACAGTTTCCGTTGCCGTTGGGGGCTGGGTTGTAGTGGTCGTGTCGGATACAGTTTGTGTGGCTGGGGGTTCTTGGTCTGTTGTAGAGCCCGGAGGGGGACTTCCGTCCACGTTGACCACAGAATAAGATTTCGCCGGTGCTCGCCTTTGGAGACCTTGCACTTGGTTGGCTGCATCAATGTTCCCAAGGCCATCCATGTTCGAAGACCCGTCGACGTTGACTACATCGTATGAGCGCGACCCGACAGGGTTGGGTGCGCCATTTTGCTGGGTGTCGATTGCCTCAAATGGCAGTGCTGATGAGAGACCAGCAGCGAGGAGGCCGTAACAGGCGAATCGGATGGCGGCGCGCATGTTCAGTACGTCGTAGTGGTATTGGAAGAGTGGAGAGCAGAGAGTAGAGGATGCAGATCGTGTAAGGATACGATGGAAGTGTGAAGATTAAGCGTTAGCACGGTCGATCCTGTGCGTGCTTGAAAAATGTGGAGATGATGAAGGCTCGTTGCATGAAGAACAAAGGAAAGTTGCAGAAGAATGTATGTACGATGTACTCACCAATTTTGGGGAGGCTGGGTGGTTGGGCCCTGAAGGTGGCTGGTATGGACCCATGCCCGATGGGGCTGGGGATAAACAACCGCGGTTCTACATCTCGCTTATTTCCGACGCTAAGCCTTACCTCTGACCAGTACCTAACATTTGAACCTTTCACGTGCTTGACATTGGCCTCTTGCAGAAGCAGAGCGTGCATTGGAATTCGCCGTAAAGCGATTGTCGTTGTACTGCTTGGTGGATAATAATTCTGCGTGAAGATACCTGCCGAGACCATCTGGGCGCAGGCTTTTTATGATGTCACTTTTTGTTTTGAACAAGGGAGCCTTGAACCCGGTGCAGATTCCTAGATATCCCCAAACTGCCCTTATACATATGGTACTACCATCAGATTGTCATAATGACATCTGCCTAGTAATCATAGAACCCCTTTCCGTTCTTCTTCCCCAGCCAACCAGCATCAACCATCTTCCTCAGCAACACGGCTGGCCTGTACTTGCTGTCGCCAGTTTCCTCGTACAAAACATTCATAATGGCCAAGCAAGTGTCAATGCCGATGAAGTCGGCAAGCTGCAACGGGCCCATGGGAACGTTGGTGCCGTTCTTCATGATCGCGTCAATGTCCTCCTTCGCTCCAACGCCCGTTTCCAAACAGATGATGGCCTCATTGATGTACGGCATCAGGATGCGGTTGGCCAGAAATCCGGGAGAGTCCGCAGATTTTGACGGGATCTTGCCCATCTTCTTGCAAAACTCGATGGCTGTATCGACGGTGTCCTGAGAGGTCTGCAACCCGGTAATGATCTCCACTCCCTTCTGGATCGGAACGGGGTTCATGAAATGGGTGCTAATAACACGCGAAGCGGCAGAGAGATCCTTGGGGTCTTTCGTGGTCGCTGCGGCAATCTTTGTGATGGAGATGGACGAGGTATTTGTTGCGAGGATGGCATGTGAAGGACAGATCTGTGGAAGCTGGGAGAATATCTTCGTCTTGAGGTCTAGTATTTCCTGTCGAGCTGTTAGCTCCAGATGATGAGGGAGAGGCGGAGATTGCGCCAGCTTACAGGGACCGCTTCAATGACAAAATCAACATCGGAAAGATCATCCAGCCTGGTCGTTGAGCTCAAGCGCTCTCTACTGGCTGTGGCATCATCTTTGGAGATCCTCTGCTTCGATACATCTTTCTCGAGCAGTTTATCTAGTATGCACATTAGGGAAGAGTCCATCCGAGGTTTATCGCGGACATAACTCACCGGCAAACTTCAATCCCTTGTCGATAGATGCTTGCGAGTTATCCACGATTCTGACAGGAATCCCGGCCTTTTGTGCTG
This sequence comes from Dothiorella sarmentorum, assembly GCA_023082095.1. Classification (NCBI taxonomy): domain Eukaryota; kingdom Fungi; phylum Ascomycota; class Dothideomycetes; order Botryosphaeriales; family Botryosphaeriaceae; genus Dothiorella; species Dothiorella sarmentorum. The sequence continues at coordinate 39,435 of JAJMVL010000187.1, read as the reverse complement.
CCACAAGAGCAATTCCGAGACCCTGAATCGGATGTCAATTGATGCACGATTGAGAAAGAGCTCTTGGACTAACCATCTGTCCCGCGCCGATAACGCCGAGCTTCCTGACCTCAGCCGCAGCAGCTGTCGCGGGAGTGGAGCTGAAGCTGCGCAGCTGTGAGAAGTTGGCACGTCGTGCCACATGGCGAGATGCCGCAAGGAAAGACATGTCGGATGGAGAAATGGGCAAAAGAAACGGTGGGTTGAGGAGAAGATGGAGGGGGACAGCTCCATGTGTCGGGAGCTTCACAAGCAACCCGATGGCAGCCGCCATTGGCCCTCGGCTTAATGTGAAGCACAGGCCAGGAGGGGGCTTGGGCTCGTCGACGCGCTGCGACGCGCCTTGGATTGATCGCGTCGCCCCAAGACGGCTTTCACATCTCCGCAGCGCCGAACGTTGACACTTGACATAGCTCACCACGGCCATGAGTCTCGACGACTGGGTCTCACGCGATACTGTCGATTCCGAAGTCCGCGCACACGTCTACAGTCTTGTCACGGCGGTTAGTGTCTCTGCGTATCCTGCGGAAACAAGTAGCTAATCTCTGGGCAGGTCGGTGGCTCCAGCATCGAGCATGATGGCCGCTATGTTCTCGGGGACGATGCGCTTGCGGTTTTGAAGGATATCCGACGGTGGCTACGACTGTACGACCAGCGATTGAACCGACATGACGTTGCGAGGTGCTTGGCCGAGGCCGATGTGATCAAGGGCGACCTCTGTGAAATCCTAGCGCTATGGTCCGAGGACAGGATAAATGACAGACTTCGGTCAAGGGCTGCTCTTGCATGCAGTAGGTTTATATGCACCTTTTGCTGGATATGGGCTAATCCGCGTAGTGGAGGTTATGGTACCACTCACATGGCCTCTACAACTCGAACAGGATGAAGCGACTGTCAACCACCACCGGCACATTCCCTACCTTCAATTGGCGCAGACAAAATACAAGCGAATCATCCTCCAACACCACGCCAAAACCCTCCGCACTGCGGTACGGCTAGCGCTCCCCTCTATGGCAGAGCCGAGAAGAGAAAGAAGTGCGAGAGACGATGGCATCATCACGATTGTGCTGTACTTCTTCCGGAACGTCGCACTCATCACACATCCACCAAACCTTCCCGAGGACGGTGACCAGGCGGAAATCTCCCGATCCGCTACCATCGACGCTTTCCATTACCAGGACATTTTCCAATTGCTGCTTACGGTGTCCTCGAGCATCGGGGAGGAATTCGTCAACCAGGATGTGGTCATATTGGAAATCTTGTTCCATCTGTTGAAGGGAATTGATGTGAAGAAGCTCTTCATGGAGGAGGAAAAGCTCGCCAGCTCGAACACGAACGAATTGAGAGACCTCATCCAGAAGGAAAAGGCGATGCTAGCAGGATATGCCAAGAATGCCCCGACCCGGCACAACCGCTTCGGTACCATGATCTGGGTGAAGAGGGACGACGAGAAAGTCTCTACCGTATCCGGGCAAGATGTGTTGGGAAGCAGTGAAAGAAGTCTTCAGAAGATGGATAAGACCAAGAAATGGAACAAGCCCAAGTATCATGGGAAGAAGAAGGACGAATCTGCATTGGAAGAGTTCGATAAAAATGTTCCCCTCGACAAAGCCGCACGGAAACACCTCAGAGCTTTCGTGGAGGAGTTTCTCGACTCTTCTTTCAACCCCCTCTTCACGCACCTGCGGAAGGCCATAGACAATGAGGCGGCTCGAGTGCTCGACAGAACGCACCCACGACAGTTTTGCTATCTCGTTTCCTGGTTTCTGCAAGCTGAGTGTCTCCGGCGTGAACGGGCAAGGAAGAGAAACTCTCAGGCAAGGGGCTCTGCATCATCTACTGAGGATGAGGGTTTTGCGTTGATTGCTTCCGTGATGAACCAGGAAACTTTCATCTTCCTCAACCGATTCTTGCAACAGCATGTTGATGAAAAGTCGTGGCGAGATCTCAACGCGGGCATGAAGTGCTTCACCCAGATTGTAAGTGCAGTGTTTCTTCCTCTTAAACCCGTAATAATGTTCGAATTCAGCTCGAAACGGTCCACGAAATGTCAGAGTCCCCCAACGAAGAGGATCAAGAAATTGCCGAAAATATCCAAAACCGTATCTTCTACGAAGAGACCACCCATGACCGGATTGTCACTCTCCTTCGCACCTACAAGGACCAGGGACTCGGGTACCTGGATGCCTGCACTGAACTTTCGCATGTCTTCATACGGATGCTTGAGCGGTACTCGAAACAGAATGTGGATCTGCAAGTCCGAGGTCGGAGGCGCGCTCGAAAGAAGGCCAAGGCGGTCGCACAAGCCAATGGTGACGGGGAGGTTGAAGACCAGGGCGATGCTGAAGATGATGTCGTTGCAGCCCATCGCGCTAACTCGGAGAGGAAGTTTGACTTTGCTCGATTCCAGGCACGATTCACCACCCAAGGTTGCGTCGATACTTTCGTGGCTTTCACACGATACTACAACGATCTCACCATCGAGCAATTGAAGCGGGCCCACCGCTTTTTCTACAGAGTAGCGTTCAAGCTAGAGATGGGAATTATGCTGTACCGCGCCGACATCATTCATCTTTTCAATAAGATGATCAAAGGACCTGACGGCCTCGGAAAGGATCTTCCAATTTACAAGGAATGGGAGGAGTTCGTGAAGCAGATTTTCCGCCGCTGTGTCAGAAAGGTTCAGGAACGGCCGGAACTCGTCGTGGAGATGCTCTTTAGCAAGATCCCAGCAACTACCTACTACCTCGAACACGGCCATGACAAGGAAATCTATACGAGGATACCCAGACCACCAGCCGAACTTGAAGTCAAGGAAGACATGGACAAGAATGGCCAGATTGGAGTGGCTGTGTCTCTTTTAATCAATCAGAACAAAGCTGACCACTTGGGGTGGGTCAAGAAAGTGTTGTCCTCTGCAGCCGAAGAGCGCGGTGCATGGGAACAGGAGCATGATGCGAGGAAATCTGCGGCACAGACTTCCGAATCTGCGGAGCAAGCGACATCTCCACTTGACGATGAGTCTATTGCGCCTTCAATCATGGTTAAACCGGATAACGATGAACGCCGCGTTGCTCTCTTCAAAGACAATAAGCTACGTCTGCTATTGAAGATTCTTGGCTTCTCAAGGATGGGTCTTGAAGAGGATCCCGAAGCTAGCTGGATCATTTCATCTGGTCTCACTTCCGACCAACTTCGCGAGGGTGAGCGTTCTATTCAACAAGCGGAATGGGAACCTCCAAGCTTTGGGGAAGAAAAGTCAGCAGAGGACATGGTGCGGACGCGTCGACAGCGTGTTGCACTTCGCGGTGATACGGATGATGAAGATGATGGTCCAGATGCACTGGATGCACTAGATGATGAGGAGCTCTTCCCAGCAGGTGGTCCAACTGCACGGAGAGCAGATGCTCTGAAAGAGCTTAAGCAGAAAAGAAGTCGGAGAAAGAGAACAGCCAGCGAGGAACCTGATGACGAAGAAAAGGAACGCAAAAAAGAAGCACGACGTTTGAAAGAGTTGGAGAAGAGACGCAAGGTCAAAAGTGCTTTATTTGTTCACTCTTCAGACGAAGAGTCAGACGAAGAGGCAGACAAAGAGTTCTTCGCGGCTGAGGAGGAGAGGCGGAAGAAGACAGCTGGAAAAATTACCAGGGCCATCATCAGCGCTCAGATCCACGACACTGCAACCAAGAAGAGAAAGTCGAACACCGACGCCAAGAAAAGCCGAAAGAGGAGGAAGGGCTCATCACAGTCTCAAAGTGACAGCGAGGACGATGACCTGGGGCTGGACAGTCAGTCTTCGTCGGAGGAACCTGTTAGTAGGCTGAGGATCATTAGCGATGATGAAGGAGAGGCATCGGATACACCCCTGTCTTCTCAGCATGCCGCGAGAGACGCTGCCAGGGAAGAGTCTGCGGAAACAGCCGCACCCGCGGCCGCCAAGAGTAGTGCAGCCGATGTGGACATGGAGGACGCCGATGACGACGAGGACGAGGACGAAGACATTCCAGCGCGGAAACCTGCGCGGAGGAGCAACGTCCGAGCTGGATTCTTGGTCGACAGCGATTCCGAATAGCGGAGCATTGGCGTTATGCGGGGCTCGCATGGCATAAGCGGGGTGGGTAGGACAGGAGTCCGGGTAAGGTTGAAAGAAATTCAATTTTTGGCTTGGTGCTAGCGGCGGTGCTGCGGCGACTAGAGATAATTGGTAGGGAGCTCGATCGTCGTACTATTCTGATTTCTCCGTGTGACCAAGCACCCGAGCTTTGGTGAATCAGGGAAGCAAGACAAGGAGTCAAGAATTGCGATGACGACAGGTTCTTTCAGTTACACTTGGCTGCGCCGCGTTGTGGCATGCGCAAACAGGGAAACGCTTTGTGTGGAGGGGCTGGAACGAAATTGACCGTCAGTCACCCCACAATTCAAAGTACTTTTGCCTCTCAGGCAGGGTGGGGATGGCGAAGCGCTTCCCACGTCTTCCAGAAAGTCTGGCCAGGTGCCAGGGTGCCAGGGCAGAGGTTGGTGGGCCGGCGACGCTCACCCGCCAGATCTTGCGTGCTCCTCGCGTGGGTGCGCACCATGATACTAGCCTTACGCCATACTTACGGCGCGTCCTGCGGCCAAACCGACCCGCAGTTGCCAGATTAAGTGAGAAAATCCTGTTATTCCCTGCTTCAGATCTCGCCTACACCACGAAGTGCGTAAACGTGCTGATCTGAGGCCGCATGGAGTTTGTCGGAACGACCGCCGGCGCCACACCATGATGTCACTGGGCTATGGCTGCCCGGCGCGTTTCACCCAAACAGATGGCGATCGCCCAAATCAAGCTTCCTCAGCCACTCTCGCGACGCCGTCCCTTCCGCAGAATTGTGGCGCATGTCTGCCCGCACCTGACGCCTGTTTGCGTTTGCAAACGCAACGCCCGATACCATTGACGTCAGGTACGCTACCGGCCACGCTCCTGCCGCATAAATATACTGCGCTGCTGTCTCTTCCGGCTCCATCTTCAACAAACAACTACTCTCTCAACCAACACTTCCTCTTCACAAAAACAACCTACTACTACCTTCAATACCCCACACCCACTCTACACATCAATCACAACAACCGCAATCATGTCTCACACTGGAGAGAACACCGGCACTGGCTTGAGGGGCGCTGCTAGCGCTGTTCACGGTAAGCTCACCTAACTTCTCATTCCTCTCTCTTGCACCAACACACCCCAGGTGCTGGCGAGGCCATTCGCGGTCAGATCAACACCATGGCCGACACGGCACTTGGCGACAGAGATGCCGCAGCTAAGAACCAAGCTATCACCGACCGGGGCGTGGATGAGATCTCAACGGGCCGCTACCACGGCACCGGTGCAGGTGTCACTCCCGCCGACACGGCTGCTGAGCGTCACAACCGCGCTGCTCAGGGCGAATACCCCAGCAGAACGCATGGTGATACTGGTCTTGGCGGCGCTGGCATTGGCTCTCATCGTACGCGTTGATCCTCCTTCACCTCGCCTTCATACAAACGCTTCACATCATGCAAGAAAGAGTCTAACATTTACTCTAGACCCCACCGCTACCGGCCCTGGCTACGGCAACACTGGTGCCTACGAGGATCCCCGTTCCACCAACTCGGGCCCTCACTCCTCAAACCTGGGTAACGCTGCCGATCCCCGCATCGACTCGGACCGCAGCCAACAACCCTACGGCACCCACGGCACCCACGGCTCCTCGGGTCTTGGCTCGACGGGCACTCACGGCTCCGCTGTCCCCGGCTCGCATGGCTCCTCGGGTTTTGACTCGACTGGTACTCACGGCTCGCATGGCTCCTCGGGTCTTGGCTCGACGGGTACTCACGGCTCGGCCGTTCCCGGTTCGCATGGCACTTCGGGCCTGGGTTCGACTGGCACTCACGGTTCGGCCGTCCCCGGCTCGCATGGCACCCACGGCACGACCGGTACCTCAGGTCTGGGCTCCACGGGCACCCACGGTGCTCACGGCACCCACGACACGACTGGCTCGCACGGCCACGTCCAGTACGACGACCCTCGCTCCACCAACGCCGGCCCGCACAGCTCCAACGTCGGCAACACCGTCGACCCGAGGGTGGACTCTGACCGCACCCAGCACAGGCAGGGAAGTGCTGCCACCGCCGGCCTCCAGAGCACTGGCGGCCTGAGCGGCGCCACGGCCCGCAGCGGCAGCGGCATCAACCCCACCGACATCCCCGGCGGCTACACCACGGCTGAGACTACGACCGGCCACAGCGGCCACGGCGGCGACACCGGCCTGCACGGCGCCCACGGCCCTCAGCACACTGGCAACACCTCCGGCCACTTCGCTGATGGCCAGACCCAGCACACCAGCACTGGCAACTACGACGAGAACCCGAAGTCTTCCAACCACGGCCCTCACGGATCCAACGTTTTAAACAAAATTGATCCGCGTGTGGACTCTGATGCCGACAACCGCGCCAGGACCGGCAACCAGGCTGGTGCCGCTGGCGGTCCCCACAACTCCGCGGCCCTCAACAAGGGAGACCCGCGTGTGGACTCCGACTTTGACCACCGTGGCGCTCCCGGCACCCACGGTACCTCGCACGCCACTCACGGCACCACGGGCGCCGGCTATGGCAACACTGGCACTCACGGCACCACTGGCACCGGCTACGACACCACTGGCGCCCACGGCGCCCACGGTACCACTGGCCACAACACCACTGGCGCTGGCTACGGCAACACCAGCTCCAACGCTGGCCCCCACAACACGGCGACTGCGAATAAGCTTGATCCGCGTGTAGACTCCGATGTCGACAACCGTGCTCGCACTGGCAACACCACCGGTGCCGCCGTTGGCCCCCACAGCTCTGGACTTGGAAACAAGGCAGACCCGAGAATTGACTCTGATCTCGACAACCGTGGCCACCCCGGTACCCACACCGGTACAACTGGCGCCCACACTACCCCCGGTGCCCACAACACCACCGGTACCCACGGCGTCCACGACACCACGGGCACGCACGGCACCACGGGCACGCACGGCACCACGGGCACCCACGCCCACGACACTACGGGCAACCACGGCACCACTGGCCACAACACCACGGAGCACGACAAGGCTGCCAGCTCGCACCCCTCGCACGGTGAGGGTGTGGTTGGGAAAATCCTTGATAAGGTTGACCCCCGTGTGAAGAACGTCTAAGCGTGTTCTTCAAGAGTTCTACGGCCTGATGAGCGGTTTGCGCTGCTCCATTTCCTCTTTTCACGAGACATGACCTATGTACGATAGTCTTTTTCGTTGCATGGTTCTTCGCCTCACCAACAGAAACTATCATAAATACCCCTTTCCTAGGTAGTTTAAATCAAAAGTGTGTTACACTATATATCGAGCTTGAATTGCGTGTGACATTGTGAACGGCGCATATGTTAGTTAACAATGGAATCCTTGGAGGCAGGTGAGCAACTAAATTCTGCAAGAAGGGGGCTGAAACAGCCACACTGCTAATAAATGGTTAGCTCCATTGGAACTTCCATTTCTGGTACACATGTACCATGGATATGAAGTGCTCCTTATGCCAAAACAAAGTTGGCGCTATGCCCGAAACGCGTTAGCGGCAAATCAGCGGCTCGTCTGAATCTTTCCGTTACCTCAACTCGACGATCTTCCATCTCTGGCTCCTTTGGTACTCATAGCATCACTCGCCGATGGTCACGTCGCAGGGTATCACGACAGGTCCAGATGATGCTCGTTTGCGCAGTGCGGAGAAAGCGACAACAGAACCGGACGAGTTGACTCCAAGCGCAGACAAAAGATCGCACTTTCGATTCTCTTCGATTAGGGTCTTTAAGATGATACCAACTATGGAAATAGGTGAAGGACTTCTGCTTCGGGTAGGTCATGAAAGCCTGGGTCGTGTTGGTTGCCATTCAGATTGTTCTCTTTTTCCACCCATGTGATTATTCCCTTTTTCCCGTCCGCAGTAATTGATTGGCTTCCCTGGATACTGCATTGCCGCAGCACCTAATTGCCTTCCCTGGAACTGGATTGCCGCAGCATCTGATTATCTTGTTCTTTGAACTGCCTTAACGCAGTATTCGCCTGCCACCCCTTGGAACACCCCCAATGCCTTCCTTCAGCCTGACTCTCCGAAAAGGCCTTCAGGAGACTTCTCCCTGGTTTTTTCTCTTATATTTCTCAGGTCCTCCATCAACTCTATCATCGCTTGAAGCTGCCAACTGGGTTTGTCCCAGCGCTCACGGCACTCTTGTCGCCACTTCTCCAGACGGGCAGGAGCACTCTCACGGTCTCCCTGTTTTTCTACCATGTCCACCATGCTCTCCATGACGCGGAGCCTCGCTTGGCCTAACATAGCCGCCCTCGCTTCAGTGTCGAGGGATTCGGGAATGTCGGGACAAATCTGCGATGATGGACTGGCCTCCTCGAGCGCATCGATGCGGTGTCTGTCGCCAACGCTGGCCGGTCCATTGGGGTTTGGCATGGAAGCAATGCTGCCAATTCCAGAGCCGCTGTCGTGGTTCGCGGCGTTGACCCAAGCTCGCGTGTTCGCCATGGGTAAAGTAGTGGCGCCACGCTCGTGGTAGTGCTCCGATGGTTCGGAGTGGCCGGAGATGGGAAGAGTGGCCGGGGATGCAGAATCAGAGTCAATCTCATCAAACTCTCGCTTCAACGCAGGTCGACCGCCCGGAGTGGGTGAAGTGATGGTTGTTGGCGACGAAGGCTCCAGTTTGGGCTTCTTCTCCATCTCCATGCTGCTCCTGTCGGCCTTTTCCGTCTTGATGATGACCGTGGAGTCGTGGCCGAAGGCTTCTACGACAATGGCCTTGGCACTTGCTTCGTCAAGCTGCTTGCCACCGTTCCATTGGGCACCCTGGATGTCTTTCCACGAAGCTTGTATCGCCCAATCGACGTAGTGGGTGTGGTCATTGCACGGGAACGAACGGCCCCAGACCGTTTTCTGAACGCCGCCGTCACTGATCGTGCCGAACGCCTTGTACCCCGGAGGGCCGCCTTCGTCGTCAGGCAGCATGGCTTTCTGGATCGAAAAAAAGAGTCAGTGATGTGGTATACGACGGAGGAAAGGATGAGTTGGGGTGCGACTTACCTTCAAGGGAAGGCCTCGGTGGTTGAAGGTGAGGCACAGGAACGAGATGGAGGTGGTGTGGTAAGGAAGAGAGTTGGAGGGGTGTAGGTGGTCGACTTATAAACCCTCTGATGCGTCACCCCCTTCTGCATTAGCGCTTCAAGTTCAGCAGGTGCTCTACACTTCACGCGCGCTCGTTCACGCAGTCTTCCCAATTAGGCTTAGTGTGGTTGTTTAAGTGCCTCCGTTTGCACGTCTCCTTCCGCTGCATCCACTCGGGCAACTGCAACCTCACAGCTCTACGCACGCAACTTACGAGTTTTCCAGTAGCTGGCCGACGCCACTGCTGCGAATATCAGCCTGCCCAACCGCCTATACCCCTCGATTACAGTGTAGCAAGAAGACAATGGAGGGTTCTCCAGACGCTGACGACCTCGTTGATCCCCCCGAGCCCTCACCTCACAAGAAGCCAAGTACTGAATCCCAAGTGAGACCACCCTTTTCTTGACTCTCAATCACGCCATCGCTGACTGATGGCATCAAGAGCTCCTCCACAACCACGAACACCATGCAGCCGTCGCCGGAGCTTGATAAGCAGGCTGCTAACAGAGCCAAATACAACATGGCTCAACAACACCTGGCTGAAATGAAGGGAAAACTGCGTAGATTCAAGGTTCAGAATCAGGAGGTGCACGCCAAGCTCAAAGAGAAAGGAGCCGAAGGGACGTCCGTAAACAAGGCGAACGAAGACTTGAGCAAAAAACAAACCGAGGCAGAGGCGCAGGTTCAGGTAAGTTCTTGTTGGATATTTGAACCATTTCTACCCTCTGGCTGCCATCGCCTTGCAGCAGAGAGGGGGTACATAGGCCCCCCAGTCCAGTTGGAGTAACTGGGCGAACGTTCGTTCTTTTTCTCCATCCAACAGTTCTGAACTTTCTTTGAATCATATAACTGTACAAGGCTAACATTGAGTAGAATATGGAGGTTCTGATCAGCCTCGTCAACATCTTGGTAGGTATGCCGGACCCCCTTACAGTTATTTTTATACTGATAAATGGAACGCAGACTTCCAGGACTCGACCGGACCCTTCGACAAACGGTATCCATGATGAGATCATTCAGAAGCAAGCCAGTCGAGGACAGGAAGATCCGGAGGATAGTAGTTCGCAGGGGGATGCTGCAGAACGTCAGCTCCTATTCGAACAGATGCAAGCAGAGCAGCGCAGGCAGAAGAAGAACTGAACAAGCAAGTAAGAAGATCGGACGAAAACAGAAGGTGAACAAGGGTGGACCCTCTGGGCAAAGAGAGGCTGACAAATTGAGTAAATGACCGAATATCAGGGCGGTGATTTCCAGACAACTTAATGACGAGCTTGGCAATATGAGATAATTCTTTACGGCTTTTTCAAACTGCGTAGGGAGCTGAAGAATTCATCCGGACGTTGATGCGCTTACTGAAATATATTGAGCTCGTCCGGATGAGCGCTTCAGCTCCCCACGCGTTTCCTCGTCGAACATGACTTTTCTGACTCTACAAAAGTTCGCTACGAGATAAATTTTCAAGGGGTTAAAGTGTTTCATGGGGAGTTGAAGAAGTCGTCCGGATGAGTTCCATGTTGCGTTTTGTGCACCGCCGTCCGGACGGATGCTTCAGCTCCCCACATGTCTGACTCCGCTAAAGTTTTCATCATGAAAACTTATTTTGTCTTTGGGGGTCGATATTTGGCATCATCCATCTTCTCAGGTAGAGCTCATTCTGTTAGATATCTGCACCATTTCTACCCACTGGCTGCCAACGTCGTGCAGCAGGGAGGGGGGTACACAGGCCCCCTAGTCCAGTTGGAGTAATTGGGCGAACGTTCGTTCTTTTTCTCTATTAAACACATTCCTACCGTAAAAACATTGCCTTCCTAGCGGAGAAAGAGAGATTGAGATGAAGACTACAAATTTCTTGGAAGATGGCGTTTGGATCTATCTAATTTCCCGGTCTTCGAATCATAACACACAAGGCTTGAATGCGTTCTGATGACGCCGGAACAGGTAACAAATTAATGAGCTTGGGAGTTGGTAGACGGTATTTGACTTCATTATGGAACATCACACCATCTTTAAACACTCGTAATTGAATTCAAATTCCCTGTTCAACCGACTCGGCACTCTTCATCAAGGATGAGAAGTGATCAGGAATGAGAAGTGATCAAGGACCGGGAATGATCACGGATGAGTCTCGATCAGGGATGAGAAGTGATCAGGGATAAGTCTCGGTCGGGGATGGGTCTTGGTCAAGGATGAAAGGTGATCAAGAACCGGGAGTGATCACGGATGAGAAATGATCACGGATAAAGCAGACGTCGGTCGAGTTTTGATCAAGGATGAGAAGTGATCGGGAATAAGTCTCGATCAGGTACAAGGAGTGATCGAGGATGAGTCTTGATCAAGGATAAAGTAGACCGCGAAGAAGGTGTTGTATTGTCTATGAGGATGCGCGAAGCATATGAATGTCTACAACACGTGCTAACCCGAATCAGGTGAATGCCCTGCTCATCCACCATCCGTCATGACTTGAATCTTCGTTACATAGGTGAAGCAGCCCTCGCCGAAAGAATGTCTTTCCATTCGCCATTTTCGATACGCCCAACCTTAGTAATCAAAAGCTCCTAAAGACAAACCCACCCCCCGTAACAAAGGACTATCCTAAAACCAAGGATGTCTTGCATATTCAGGTGTTCCCATAGCTGCCGAGTTGTGCTGGGATGATGCCTCCAAAGTCCCATCCGTTCTGCCGTGACCTTTGTCGTCTGAACCGTCGTTGTTTTCCTGTTTATCAGCGACCTCCATCATGCTGTCGGTTGCTCCAACTTCCGTCTCATCAGGTTGGGCTTGTCCAGGTACGGGGATGTGTAGCTGCGCCAAGGCGAAACTGGGAGGTAATGATGGGATGACCGGGACTTCGTCGTGCCTTCGAACCAAGGGGGCCAATAACTTGTTGATCGTTCTCGTTTTCTTGGTCTAAACTTCGAGAATAAGACTCTACTGCAGAATTGATGGCTTCGAGTCTTATCAATTTTACCTCTTTCTGTTGACCTTGACGATTTACTCTGGCATATGCCTGCAATTCGGTATTGCGGTTCCACCAGGCCTCTGTCTGAACACTTATGGATGCCTCGGTCAGGTTGAGGCCCACGCCTCCAGCATCGCCTTGGATCAACATGGGTATTTTTGGGTGTGCCTGACTGAATCGCATGCGAATATCCTCCCGCTTGATTGGTGGAATTGTGCCGTCGAAGCGGAGACAAGAGACGTTGAATCTTTGCTGGAGCGCGGAACCGAGGATATCCAGGAACCTTGACGACATGGAGAAGATCACCATCTTCTCGTCAGGAAATTTCTCTCGGAGCCACTCATACAACTTGACCACGGCCTCGACGCGCTTGGACGCAAGGACGTCTGTTGTCTTCAACATCTCTTTGAGGGTTTGCTGGCTTCTTTGACGGCTTCCATCCTGTTCGTCTTCTTCTGCGAAAGCTTCCGGCTCCATTTGCATCGATTCGTCATCTTCCTGTGAGTGGGCACCGAGGTACGGATGCAACGCCCATTGTGTGCCCTGATTGCGTGCCCGAGGGGGTTGTTATCGTTGTCCTCTGCGAGCGCTTGAACTCCTCTGGCTGCCTTTTTCTGCGCTTCTCGGTATTTTGCAACGTGTAGGGCAACCATGGAAGCATGGTTTGCGTCTAGCTCGAATCGACACCTCAGGAGCTTGGAGTTCTTGACCTGGCAATTGTGAAAGCCATCAATAGCTTCTGAATGGCTCGAATCTGAACACCATTGGGTCCTGCAACGTTGGAGCTTGCCGTCCTCGACTCGGAATTGTTTCGAAACTGTTGTTGTGTCCTGAAGAGTTGACCCCAGATGAAAGGGACGAGAGCCCCCAGGTCCTCCCAGCGGTTGGCGATAATCGTTCCGGACATCAACAGGACCGAACTCGTGAAAAGGGCTTTGACGGTCGCATGTCGTTTCCCGTTGGGGTTCTTAATCTTCTGGCATTCATCGAGCACTAGAAGCTTGATGGGCAAGCACATCTTCTTCCAGAAGTCTGAGTGGAGGGCTGCTTTGTTCCTTCCCATCGCGTGCTCTGGCGTTTTCTCGTTCGATTTGTGAGTCATTTTCGCTGAATACGACTGCTCTACGAACTCGTAGGAACAGATTATGATATCGGCCCCGGTCTCCAGGAGCTCATGGTTGAATATTGTAAGGTCGGTGAGCACCACCGCCTTAGGTGCATGTCCCTGTTCAGTCTGTAAGTTGACAAAATCTCTGGTATCAAGCCTAATGAGATCCGGGTCTTACCAGGGTGAATGACTTTTCCACCTCTTCCGCCCACTGTGCACAGCAGGCTGCCGTCGTCACAACCAAGGGAAATGACCCTTGGTCATCGGCGGCGGCGTCCATGGCTAGAATGGCCAGTAACGTCTTGACCTTGCAGTTTCTCAAGTGAGGCGTTCACGACGTAGTCAACTCTCCTGTCCATATCTGATAGTGCATCGTTGAGTCTGGGCCGTTTGGCAGCGCGTACATAGTCGTGAGGGTGCATGATGAGGATGTTGATGTTGAGTTCGGTCGCGAGGAAAGTGAGGTGATGTAGACGAGAGGAGGGGGATGGTCCAAGAAAGGCGCGAGGAGAGGGATGGTTAAAGAAAAGCGCGATGTGAGTCATGATACGCTAATCAAATTTAGGCTTAGTGCTGGCCTATTGTAGGTTCAGTCGCCGCCAGCGACATACGCTGCTGGCAGGTGCGATGCGCAGGGGGTATTCAGGCCGCTTCTTCTAGATCCCTCTCCTTCGCGCCAACAAGTGGAGCCCAACGCGGGGGCTGTCCTGCTCGGCGTGCTTGCTAATTGTTCGGATACCCTCCGGCATCCTTGATGGCTACACTCTACATCCTTAATGCACTGGATCAGAGGCACCATGGCTACCAAGAGGCATCCTTGAGCTCCGAGGCCAGCAGCAGCGGTTACAGCGACAATGGCGGGTAAACTAATTCTCTCACCTCACCTCACCTCACCTTTCGGTGGTCGCGGCAAGCATTATAAGAAGCACCTCACACGGCAAGCACCTCAGGGTAGGCACCTCAGGTTAGGCACCCCACGGCAAGTACCTCACGCACCTCACGATAAGCACTACTCTTAATAAGTACTATAGCAAACACCTTGACAGCTTTTGTTCAGCGTTGCGGACTGCGCGGCTTAGCTATTGCGCACTCTAGTATGTAGGGGGACAGTTATTAGCAGGTGCGGTGCGCAGGGGGTATTTGGGCCGCTTCTTCTGGTAGATCAATACATAACCCGTCTACCCCTCTCCTTCGCGCCAACAGCGCTCGCTGCGTCGCCAATATCCGCTGGAAAATCTAACATTATGATAGATTGGGACCCCTCTTTTCACGCTGTCTTCTCTCCAACTGCCTGCACACTCGCTACATCGCCAATAACCGCTGGAAAATCTAAACTTTTGATAAATTGAGACCCCTCTTTTAGTCGCCGCTAGTAATACACGCTGTCCTCTCTCTACTGCCTGCGCGCTCGCTAAATCGCCACCTCCGCACCCGCACCTGTTTTATAGTAATATAACATGTATTAGTGACCGTGTAAATTTACTAGCACCTGCTTTTTAACCCTTGTACAAAAAAGCGCAACGTGCGCACCTTATCTAATAGTGCAGAGTTGAAGCGGGGGTGTCGCAGCTCTACCTACACCTTAACGACCATAGATCATAACCTCCTACCTCTGCCTTAAGCGCTGTAAAACAGTCTGGACGAAACAAAGGCAGCCGCAAAAGCCTGGGGCGCGTCGCACGGCTACGAAATACGCATGCGCAGAAGCAAGGAACTGAAGGCAGGTACGCTTGAAATAATATAACCCTTTATCTCTATTTATTCAAGTAAGTAAACCAGGTCAATGGGTAGCTAGGTCTCACTGCAAGAAATTAAAGACCCGTATGTTTGATAGAAACTAGTAGTTGAAAACCTCTCCCACCGTCGGGATATGCCTTGAATGTTCCCTTGTTGTTCCCCAGATCCTAGTCAGGATCTCCAATGTATCGCTTCCCTTTCTACAAGGACTTGTTCATCGTGGCGACATCGGTCTTGTCGAAGAGTTCCGCCGCATCTTCATCCACCAGTCTCTCTGAGATAGCACCATCTGTAATCATAATGAGAAACGGTGCAAATGTATTTTTTTTTGAGGGCATGCCAAAGACTCACCGGAAGAAGCGCTGGCATCACTGCTCGGGCGCAGTACTTGGAAAGGCCAGACGAGGTCCTCCTCTTGCATGCGCACCATGGGCTCCTCACCCTGGACCTTCTGCTTGGGGGCATCGTCGAATCCCGGAGACGGCGACGACTCCTTGACTGGTGATTTGCCTGTACATTGAAGATTTTGGTCAGATCTATGGTGTTACAAGTTCCGACATAGGTAATACATACCCAGTGCGCTTCCCGGGCGGAAAGGCAAGTCCTTTGGTCCATCGTACATCGGGTCGACCTTGTTCTTGAATGTCTCAAAGAGGTCATCCAGCTTCTCGTTCCAGTCATCGCGCGACGTAGGACTGGGAGGGCCCTCAAGAAGGTGCGCTGCCAGGTTCCTAGCGTGGATTCGGCTTTCCTGCGGTATGAGGATTCGCATGGGCATCCACTGGTTGAATTGGTCGTCGGCGGTGCTCGAAAGCTCTCCCAGGAGGGTCTCGATGGTCTTGTTGATATCGTCGCAAGGCAATCCAAGGTCACGGCACCGGTCCCTTGCCCTCACCTGGAACAGGAGGCTCTCCAAGATCTTCCGCATACTGTCCAGCCATTCTTTGTCGACTGGCTTCGGGGTTTCCATGGCTGGGTGCACCTTCGGGGTTCTGTGCAAAAAGCCTGTCGGTGGTTGTAGCGTCTTGGAGTGTGTCTTAAGTGAAGCTTATATGAGGGTACTCTGCGTCCGCCAAGACGCTCGCGCGCGCAAAAGCGGAAGGTGCGCTTGAATCTCACGTGACGTGGTACCCTGGAGAGCCTTCGCTCAGGGCAAAGGATCGTTCAAGCCCGACTCCGTCCTACGCTCAACCCACCTTTGCCGGTTCTCACCTACTCCATCCTTCCTCTCACACAGCCAGCGAAGCAATTCGGCAACTCTATCGGTTTCCGCCTCCGGAAACGCAGATCCAAACAGATCTCGAGCGCGGCTTCGCCAGCGCACCACCGTCACAACTTGGCTCACCTCGAACCAGTCCTTATCGACGCCAGACAGCGCTTCGTGCTTGCCGACAGCCTCTCACCCCAGAGGAAGTAAGATACACTCAATTCTCTCCGTGGTAGTATCCATTTACTAATTTTGAAACTCTTGTGACTTGATCAGGTACGCTATGACTAAGAACATGAACGAAGTCTCAGACAGCGAGATGCAGGAGCCCGGAGGCATCGACTGGAAGGGGCCAACTACAGAGCCTTTTCTCAGCTCACTGAGTCGCCTCATCGCAGAGGTCAAGGTCAACCCCAATGAGCAGTCGGTGGAAGCTGCTTTGAAGCTGTCGGGACAGAAGATGGTGACTTCATCGTCTTGTCACCTCAGGTTGTTCCTAACCGACTCGCACTTCTCTAAGGACCACGCCAAGATGTTCCTGGACGAGGCGCAAAACCTGTGGTATTCCCCGATCCCTGGAAACCTCTCGAGTGAGGTGCTGATGGGGATCCACACCGCCATGCACGAGAAGGGATTGTTCGTGGAATATTCCAACCTGGAGTGCTTCTTACGCCAGGCCGCTGGAGCTCTCGAAGACCAAGGCATACTGCAGCACACTGACCCTCTCCATTACGCCCAGTGTGTTGAGCAGACCCAGAAGACGTTGGAGAGGAGCGGCATTGGTATGCACCGCTCCCCCTCTCGTCTATCACTAGGACGGTTCCAGGAACTGGTCAAGGTCCTTTCGGTTACCTTCCATAGAATGAGAGACCGCCTGGCTCAGATCGAGGAGGCCACCCCCGACCCTCTTGGAACTGAGCGCCCGGACCACATGATAGAGGATATCTTGAAAACTATTAAGGGTGCCGCAGACGACGACGCTCGGGTTCTAGAATTTGCACGTGGCGTGCAGCTTCTGGTCAACCAGGCCAAGCTCCAGAAGTTCAAGCCGGTCAAAGATGAGCTCGACAAACTTGTTGACCTTCTTGACGCAACTCTCGACTTGCAGTGAGACTCCTTGGTCATCTCCTGCTTATCGTAGCGATAGAAGATGGGCGCAAGATCCTTACCCAAGTCGCCGGGTGACGAAAGATGGGCACGAGGACCGCACCCAAGCTGCCGGGTGTCTAAAGATGGGCACAGTAATCCTTTTCATGGGTACGAGCGTTTGCCATTCAATAGAACACCAACTACCGCGCGTTCATCGGCTCGCCCACTAACTAAGCATTCTCGAAAATTTCCTATGCTCTCACGGCTTTCACTCCTGATTTTCTTTGGAGGCTTCTTTTCCATTCCTTCCTTTTCTCCTCTGATTTTTCTGGAACCATGCGATGGGAGGGACTAGTAATGACGGGCTTCTTCCTTTTCATTTTCTCAAAGCGGTTTTGGTTTCTTTCTTCGGATTCTTGCAAGTTTTCCTTCGGGGCCCACGTTTCGGCAGACTCACAACCAGATCCTGAAGTTAATGATGGACTTCCCTTTGGATACTCCATCAACACCCGAGGGGAGAGCTGTCGGGATCTGGACGACATCCGTTGGCAGGAATTCTGCGAGGTCTCTGCAAATCTTGGTTGGTTCCCAGCCAAAATGGAGTTATGGGCTTAATTACAACAATTCAACTTCTCTACTCAGTGATGGGAGTTTGCGGTATTCCATAGCAGAGAGTGGGAGTTCTTAGGGTAACTTAGTTCAACGGGGGGCAGTTAAACCATATTATATTTTATGAGATGGTGTCCGGACGGACGCTTCAGCTCCCCACGTGCCTCCTTGCTGAACATGATATGATATGCCTAACTCCACAAAAGTTTGCGCCGCGCAAACTTTTCTAACAGGCTAAAGCCCTTCGAGGGGGGTGGAAGAAGTCATCCGAATGAGATCACCGAAGAAGTAAACGCAAACGAGAAACGAGAAGTAGAGAAAGAGATTTTCGAGATGGCCCATGATCGTCAGCCCTTCCCCGAAAAGTCCAGACAATGAACTTTATTGCCATCCAGACGAATACTTCAACTCCCTACGTGTGTACTTATTTGATTCAGTAATCATAGGTATTCTCGATAGGCAGCTGAAGAAGTTGTCCGGACAAGTTTGCCACATCAACTTTATACATCGCCGTCCAGATGGATGCTTTAACTCCCTACGCGCCGCTCCGCTGGGAAATGCTCCCTGGCTTATACATCTGCTGCTCGATCAATTTATCGTGTAGGGTAGCTGGCGTAATAACGTGACACTAATACAAAGGTACAAGAACGAGAATATCTGATGTGAATAATGCCTTCATTGCACCCTATACGCCCAAAAAGAAGGAATACTACAGTTTCATCGCCGAGTAGAAAAGTAGAATCCTGCACTTAAGTCCCTAACTCCTTTTTTCCGTGCCTGATGCCGACTTCCAAGATGCCTCGCAGCAGCCCGGTATCCCCCATATCAGAACCTCAGGAGCTCAAAAGCTGGTATCTGTTGCACTGCAAAGACCAGGACCCGAAAACCCATGTACGATCCCTCGTCATCAAGAAAAGGTTCCCAGCCAAACTTGATATTCGGTCGTTCGTCGATGCGGCTGGGCATCAGATGCTCAAACCTCGACTTGCGGTGGTGCTTGAGCCACAAGCCTCGCGGTCCAGCCACCAACAGTCCCTTGTCCAAGTCTGCCGGGAGGGAGCTATATCCTACTTGGCCGGATAAAACGCCCAAGAAGGCACCAGGACGTACGTCCACGGCCATAATACACACTTGTTGCGGACCGTCGCTGATCGTCGCGATGCACCATGCAAAGTCGCGATGGGCCGCTCCATTGAAACCTCCATCCATAGCAAGCACCAGTATTTCGGAGCCAAAGAAGAGGGATTTGACCTCTGAAACGTTGCGGAGGTGCCACTGTCGGGCGTCAGTCCGCGTAATCCACGAACTGTACCAGTCAATACGGCCATTCTCATCCGGCGCACACAACGGATGTTCGGAGAGTCGTCTCCAACGGTTGCTCAGCTGGTCAAACACGGTGCTGTAGAGCTCCGCCCATGCTCCGAGGCCCTCGTAAGAAAGGGTCTTCATTGGGATTCTCCTTAAAGCACTGTTGATCGAGGTGGTGCGGAAGAAAATTATCCAGCGATGTTCGGGAATCTTCCTTAAGAATCTGAGTCTGGAAAAGCAGGGTTTTCTCCCAAGTTAGTTCTGCGCTGGTAGGAACCTTCTCATTGCGTATGTTCATGTAGACGGTCAGTTTATCGGTGACGAAGTTCTTGAGTCGCCGGTCACCATTGATCTCGAGAATGTCGAGGACCATGGCTTCCTCGTAACGGTGTAGTAATTCCTCTTCTTGATTGCCTTTCCTTCTTTCCGCCATTTCCATGACGGATGAGACAGAGAATTCAGAATCTTCGAGCCGAGCTTCAAGCTCGTCCGTTGCTTGAATACTACGATCTGAGAGGAGTGGGCGGCTGGTTGCGTGTTGCCCCCGTTGAGAGGAGATGAGACTTGATTTACTGTGGAGGCCGAGAAGAATCTTCTGAAATCCGGGCACGAGAGGAAACCTGTGGTCGAACGCGGGAAGAGCCTGAAGAATTTTTGAATATGCAGGTACCTTCTTCCCAGTGGCGGGCTTAGCGACCGAAATGACTCCACGAACAAGGGGCCGAGCCCACGAGAAGGCTCTAACCACGTTGCTTTGTTCGAGGCTCGATGAAGCAATCTCCTTGTTCTCTGGAAGCGACAGCTCCAGCCCGCCGTCTCCTGTAGACCTCACCATGCCAGCTCTGGCTTGGCTGTCAACTCCTCTTCCTGCGCCTGCAGACTCTTCAAGCAGTCCATCCAGATCCATAGGCTCCTCGGGCGGTTCTTCCAGATGTCCAGGCTCTTCATGCTCCAAAGGGCTCTTGGGGACTTGACGAGGGGCAAGCACGCTTGTACTTTCAGGCAAGCCCAAAGCATGGCCCACTATAAGCTTTGTCAGAAGTTGTTTATCATGGCTTTCACCTAGGAAGTCTTACCAGCTTCAGCACACGAGGCTGCTAACTCATGGGCTTCGGGGCGATTGGGATCGAGCAGGTCGCGGATGTGCATCGGAGTGTCTGGCCAAGCGGAGGAAACAAAGCGCGCAAGGTCGCGCAAGGCATCCCGCCGGGTGGCGTCCATCGCTTCGTCCATGAGAGGGTTGGAACTGCTTCGTCGTGCAGCGCAAGAATGTGAAGAGGTTGTAGAGGGAAGGGTGACGCGACAATGGAGGTAGCCGGCTGTTGGCAGACCCTGGATCAACGCAAGCGGCAGGCACCCCGTAGCCGCCCTCACATGCAGGGTTCAAGACAGACGCCTACAGCAAACACTGAAGAACCGCACCCTCTTCAACTGAACACCTTCTCATTCTCCACCTCACATCACAACATCACGACCACCGCAAACATGTCTGTGTCTTCCGGACTCTCACAAGCTTCTACTGGACAGCAGTAGGCATTCAAGGAACATCTCAAATAAGGGTGCCGAGCTGACCATCATTTAGTACCGTTCGCGTCTATGCTCCCTGGATGGGCAACGTCCTCTTCCAAGCTGCCGAGTTCCCAGAGCTCCTCGCTCAAGCTGGCTTCGACCTCGACGCGTTGGATGCCGACTTTTCCGCCCTCGTTCACCGCAGATCCACCCCCGACCGTCAGATCGAGATATCCACGGCTGTTTACGACATCTACAAGAGACTGGAGGTAGAAACCGAGCGCTTGGTGGATGAAGCGACGAAGAACGGCACAAGAGACCCGAGATGCATCGAGCTGGATGAGAGACTCAAGCCAGCGTTTGACCGTGCCAGGCGCATCGCACAAGGCCCTCTCACCAGAGATGAAGTTGAGGCGCAGGCCCGTGCGGAAGGCTCTGGAAGCACCAAGACGACCAAGAAGGCAAGGTCTATGGCCGCTGCCTACGACGCAAGCATGCGCGTCGACGGAGAAGGTGCTACCGAAGATGGCCCTTCTGAGAAGTAATGCCACTTCTATGGAGCACTCTGATGGGGAAGCATCTGGGACATGTGAGGTGTGGTCATTGGGGTGCGTCTAATCTCACCAGCACAAAGGAAGTAGTGCGGTAGCGATCGGGGGGGGGCGGAGTCTTTCATTTTCCACAGTATGGGCATGATGGTTCATTAATCTCACCACAAAGGCTTTCACCTTGCCTATTTCACTTCATTATCAGCTAGCTTGCTATCGAGTTGAGGGAGACACCTTCAACCGGTTCTTTCTCCCATAGACCTTACAATGAGAAGCTTCCCTCACCTTCTTGCTGCTGCTACAACCTCTTCGCTATAACAAGTAAAAGAACATGGCCGTAGGGAGTTGAATAATCTATCCGGACGGCGCTGTATGAAGTGAACGTGGCAAGCTTCCCTACTCAGCCTGCCCATTGAGAACACTTAAGCTTATCCGATTGAATTAGGCATATTCGAAGTACGAAGAGAGCTGTTACAGTACACTTCTTGACGAGCATTCGCTCAGGCGCCTAGCCTTCCTCATAGTGTAGTGGGGTCACGCGGTGATTTTCTTTTCAGCCCTCATTGGGCGTGCACGTGACGTTGCCCAAACGGGACGAAAGCTCCCGTTCGCTCCGCTCATGTATTTATATATTCGCTGCGTGGTAGATAGATTTTTACAACAAGTCCGCTTCGTACCAACTCTCATTCTACCGCCTGTTGACTCGCCATGACCTTCTGTCCCTGATCGGCTTTGCCGTTGAAACCCCCTTCTACCCCGCTATAATAGATATAGTGAGCAAAGATGCTCCTCATTCTCATACACCTGCCGGCGCGACTGTGCCTCTACTTAGTCAACTACTTTTTTTTTTCCGTTGCTTTCGTGCACTGTGTCATATTTTGAAGCCATTCGAAGCAGAAATCTCCATTCATCTCCTTGTTTCCATACTATATATGATCATGAAGAAACCCATTTCCATTTCCTTTGCGTCATTCATCCCAGAAACGCAGAGAAGATCGAGCATACGCCTCAACCCCACCAGAAACTCCCATCACCGTGACCCGTCCAGCCTTTGTGCACGTTCCACACCCTCACAACGGCGGAGGTCCCAGGTTGCCAGTTCTCAGATCTGGGTCCGCGGGCTGAGCCATTCCTCAAAAGAGAGGGCGTCTCCATACATCTTCACAAAATCTTCGTATAGTTGAATGTGATAACGATCTCCTTCGGGGAGACCATCGTGCGTAAAGGCAACGGCATTCTCAGGAAACTGAACCACTGGTCGGTCGTTGGCCTCGAATGCGCGGTCATGGTCATCTTCTCCCTCATATTGGTCGGCAGATGTGTCTCCAAGTAGCTTCTTGATAAGCATCCAAACCGAGTGTTCAAGGGCGTTCAGCGTGATATTGGGGCCGGTTGCATGCTGGAGCTTTTCCTCAAAATGTGGAAGGACCACCCATGTGTCGGATCTGGCGTATGCTTTTTCCAAGGTGACCTCTACAGAGGCAACTTCAATCTGGTATTCGGTGTCGCCGGCTTCCAGAACTTCGCACAGGGCCCGAAGAACAGCACGGTCTAGTTCTTCTTGGCTCGCCATCTGTTCGTAGCTGGAGTCAGCAATCATGATGGATCAACAAAGGAACCAGCCGACTCACCTCTTCCGTGTCATCCAGGATGCGGGCCTCACTTGCGGTCTCCGACTCCGACTTTATGCTCTCACTGCGCTTCACCACATCTGACTTGGGGGTCTCTTGAAGTCGTCGTTTCGCAGGAATGGCGCTGCCTGGTGACGGTGGTTCCATCGTTTCAGGTGGCGCAAGCAACGCTGTCGTGGGTGAGGTTGGATGAGATGTTGTATTGTCGATGGTTGTGCCGCGGCGGAGGAAGCGCATATGTAAGTGACTATGCAACACGCTAAACCAAACCAGGCGGAGGCCTTCAAGGGTTATCCTACACAGCAACTGCGCATACGTCACTGATCGCCAATCAGGGTGTCAGTCGGCTTGAATGTTCTGTGCCGACCAGGCTCTGAGCATCAACAGACTTCACCTTGCTTCTTTCTGAGATTCGCTTCAAAGTTGTTGACCATGATCGTCATGATTGGAATGCCGATGCACGCAACTGCTTTGAACCTTAGTCCGTATGGCTGTTCCAAACTTTGCAAAATCTTTCCGAAGCACTGAACCTGTTCTGGAGATTCCCAAGGCTGTGACAAAAGACCAACTGGGTGTTGGCTCCGGGCATATTTTGTGCATAGCTTGTAGATGATCCGTACATCATCCTCATCTTGATGTTCGATGCATTCCTGATCAATCCAGATGAAAGGTATCCCCTTGCGGCGAGAATATTGCACTGCGCGATGCAACACGGCCTGTGGACACGGGGGTCTCTTGTGGATCCACCAGGAGTAGTGACGACGTAAACTTTTCCACCTGATTCTAGGGTTTCCTCAGGCTGCGCGCTCCAGCAGTACGAGATTGCAACGTAGTTTGTCTGGCTTTTGTTCTCGGTCCGCTTTGTCAGACGCAGCACCTCCGTGTCGTGTTCACCCATGCCGACCGCCTCTGTGCATATAAACCTGAGCTGTTCTTCAACCCCGGGAACGCTGTAATCCACGTGCATTATAGATTGCTCTGCAGGCTCCTACAGCCTCGAGACTAAGGTCGAACAGTTTCCATGGATGTCTCGAAACGTAACATGGCAGTCTCTTTCCATATTCTACGACTTCGGAATCTGTTTGGCCGCAGCAAATTTGAGGAATCCGCGGTCCGCGACAAGCTTCTGTGTTGTCTTTTGAGTAACAAAAGGAGCCCACGAACGCAAGGTTTGGGACAGGGGAATATGTACTCAAGGTTGAGCCAAATAAAGCTATGTAAGGCTCAAAGTCTGTTTATGTGTGATGTCTTCACTTGTCCTGGACTGCAAGGATTTGCGAGATTATTTTTAGCAATTTTCTTGGCCGATAAGCACATAACATGTGCCGTCTGTCGCTTGGGGGCCATCACGAATTCGAGCACCATTGGCTAAATATGATGTATTACAGGGAACTTCCAGCCAGTCAGCACCCAAAATAATACTGGCACATGACATCTCGAGGTGCGGGGTAAATCATTTCTAACTGCTCTGCATGCGCAGTTAAGTGTTTCTCTCTTTCCATTATTTCCACACCAAACATCTAACAAGATCACCTTGACGATGCCTCTTTGCAACGCATGCACTTTTTTCTTCAGAACTGCATTTGTGCCGCCGAAGAAAAAGGAGAAGTATGGATGGCATAGGAAGCAGGTACCGCACCTTCGAGTGCCCGACATCTTCGAGTCCGCCACCAAATGCGAGGTTTGCGCGCTGATCAAAACCTGCTCCATTCGGACGTTCCATGAGCTTATGGAAGAGAGCACCGACGACGCCTTCCTCAAGTTCATAGCAGCCAATTTCCCAGACGAAAAGATCGCTCTTACGCTGGATCAAGAGTACAAGGATGAGGCTCCGCGTAGATCACGGGCTGTCCTGGTGTGCCTTCCTAATCCATCTTCAAATGTACCTGAGCTTCGAAGAACCTACCAAGAGATCAATCTCAGTCTATGGGCTACCGTGGGTACGTCTCATTTCCCATCGGTTGGTTGTAGTCCAAAGATATGCTGACATAAGAAGATTCCCCGGCTGCACTGTCGAAATATGTGTCTGACATACCACCCATTGGCCACGATGGATCTGGAGAATCGTTGAGGTTAATTGGACGTTGGCTTGCCAATTGCCTTGAGAACCACGTGGGTCAAGACTGCCACAAAGCTCTCTCTGGATCAACACTCGATGAACATGCCGGGGGAACGCTCCCCAAACGCGTAATCGATGTCATGCCCCCAGACGGACGCCATCACGTCAGACTGGTTGAGCCAAATGGCCTTTAGGGTCACTATGTTGCCTTGAGCCATTGTTGGGGACCTCCTAAGAAGCAGCCCAAGCGCACTCTCACAGAGAACCTCTCTCAACACCTATCCAGCATCTCTTTAGATGAATTGCCCAAGACCTTCTACGAAGCCGTTGAAGTAACTCGAGCGGTCGGTATAAGATATCTCTGGGTAGACAGCTTGTGCATTGTGGAAGACGATGACTCGGACTGGGAACAAGAGTCAAAGACAATAGGAGCGCTATACGAGAATGCACGGTTTACCATTGCCGCCAACGACGCCACCGATGCTTCGAAGGGCCTCTTTCTTGCGGGCCGCCAGCAGGACGATCCAGTATTAGAAATCGCATTTCAACCTAATGGTCAAGAAGCCGAGGGAGTCCTCTACGTGTCAGCCGGTCCTCGGCAATATTATTCAATATTTTCACGCTCACTTTTGCAGGAAAGAGCATGGGCCTTTCAAGAGCGTCATCTCTCTCGAAGGGTATGCTTTTTCACATTCGCCGGTATGTTTTGGTACTGCAAGAGTGAACAAGATCAAAAATGGATGCACTATTATTTGGTCAATGATGAGCGGGGCAATCCGAAACTTGATAACACGAAGATGGGGTGGAAATGGCAAGATGATGTTGAGAAGTACTCACAGCGCCATTTGGCGTATGAGAGCGATCGCCTTATTGCATTGCAAGGCCTTGCAGCGGAAATCGGAAAGACAAGATCGGACACGTACCATATGGGGGTCTGGATTAGCGAGCTTCCATACACCCTCTTGTGGTTGCGAGATACGAGGTTTGCCGGAGATGTGAGCAATGACTACCAGAAAGACATACCAACCTGGTCATGGGCCTCACTTTGTGGAACGAAGAAATTCCTCGGAAATACCGATTTGTGGGTCACTCGGAGACTACAACCTACTTTCCCGTACAAAGACACCGAACAAGCCATGTGCATATCTCTTTGCGCAAAAGCGACAGCCGGAGATGATGGTGCCCTTATCTTGGATGGTTATCTGAAGATGGCATCTTCAAACGTGGCTAGTTTTGACCGTGTCACTTGGTCTGATAGTGAAGATCTTGATCTCAATTTAGATGCTCAATTCTTCCTCGATCATGGAACACACGGTATCATTGACGGGAGTGGCAAAGAAGTTGGGCGTGCGGCATTCGATATTGTTTTCCATTCAGAGTTTCACTGTCTCTTTCTATGTAATAGTGTGCTGTATGATGGAGACTGGTTTCACTATGTCCTATTGCTGGAACCAACAGAAGAGCCGGCTACCTTCCGACGCATCGGCATTGGATACGTTCCACTACAGACATGGTTCGAAGGCGAGAAAGTTCAGCGGGTTCGTCTTGTTTAGTGAAACTTAGAGACACATGTTCGCCGGTATAGTACACTGTACTTAGCAACAAAGAGTGTTTCTATAACCGGAAATACAGACCACGGAACGCCCTATCCACACCACACCTCATACCACCCCCTTCCTCCCTCATCCCACCCTCCCCAAAGCCGCATAAACCGCCCCCTCAAAACACTCCAACAACTCCACCGTCCTCTCCTCCCCACACGGCAGCATATGCATAGCCTGCAACCCCGCCACGCCCCTCTCAAAATCAATCCACTTTACCCCCCAAAACAGCGTCAGCAACCTCTTCCCCTGACCCTCATTCCAGAGAAGAAAACACTCACAAAATAATAGTTCCGCATCCCCGACCACGCCACCGACCTCGCCGCCCTCCTCCCGCCCGGCAACCCCTCCAAATTCAACAACCCGCCCAAGCCATAGCTGATGGGCGCGCCACGAGGAACGCCGCAGAGAGCGCCAGGATCGACGTTCTCAATCGACTCCAGCCCATGCGTGGTAGTCAGCTGCGGCGCAAAGATCTCCGCAACCGTAGCATCGCTCAGGGCGAGGCGAGGATCTCTGCGAAGAATCGCGGCGTAGATGGCGAGGAGGTCTGCAGCGGAGCCGCTCAGGCCGCCGCCGCCGAAATCGTCGACAGTGGGCTTGGAGGGGTCGGGGATCTCGTCGAGGGCGCCGGTCGGGGTGCGGCGGAAAGTTGCGGCGAGGCGGGCGCGGTGGGTGGGGTGCTGGTCCAAGTGGTAGAGGATGTTGGTGAGGCCGAGGGGGGCGAAGATGTGGTGGTGCATGTAGGTGCCGAGTTTGAGGTTGGTGGCGCGTTCGATCTGTGGGGCGGGGGTTAGGAAGGTTGGGGGGAGGGAAAGGGGGAGGGGACGCTTGCCATGAGGCCGGCCCAGTCCATGCCGGGGGAGTACATCCATTTTGTGCCGGGTTCTTCGACGAGGAAGAGCTCGTATGCTTCTTTCTGTGGTTGGTGCGTAAGTTCTCTTCTCTTAGGGGTTATGTAGAGGATTGAGGCTGCTTACGACGGTGGTGGGATGTGGTTGTGGTCCTCGCAGCTGTTGGTATTTCTGAAGAGTCGGACTCTCGAATGCGTAGGCCATACCACTCGAATGCGACAGCAGCCTCCTGAGAGCCTTCTATCAGCACGTATACTTGTGGCGTTTAACTCTTCGGGTTATGCACCGCAGCGTCACAGTGTTCTTTGCAGGCACAAAAACCGGCTTGTCGTTTTCGTCGAAACCAGTGAGAATCTTCGGGTCCTTCCACTCAGCCAAAACATTGCCGATGTCATCATCCAAGGCCAAGAGGCCTTTGTCGACGCATTGCAGGGCGGCGATGGTGGTGATGAACTTTGTGGATGAAGCAATCGTATACATGGCATCGGTGCTCGAAGGATCAGCGTTGCGCCCAGGTTGCGAGTCATCTCCGAAGCATTTCACGTAGTTGATTGTGCCTTGAGGAGGTCAGCAAGGCCTACGTGAAGCCAGCGCTGCATACCCTCTCGGTTGACTGCGCCGAAGGTAGTGCGAGGAAGTGGCAACGCTCCGGATTCTTGAGGGTTGAGGAAGGTCGCGACTGTCTTGTCGAAAGACTCCATCTTTGCAGGAATGAACTAACAGAGCAGCTTGCAGTTTTTGGTTCAGAGATCAGGGAGTTATATAGAGCAAAATGACGTGCTGAAGGATTCGGGTCTCGGTATCTCGGTGTCCTACCACAAAGTCTGTGGCTGCCGGTGTCTTCTTCGGAAATGTGGTGAACCATTTGGGTCAGATAAGCGAGAATCTTACATCGACCTTCCTCTTTCGATCTAGCTCCAGCATGGTGTTGAAGTTTGCAACCCCAACAACAGTCACGTCGACGCCCCTCAAGTGAATGTCCGGTTCACACTATAAATAAATACGATGAAAGCAATCAATGGAAGTAGTTGATCGAGTAGAGGTGGTGTATATAACCATGACTGGCTAATTATTCATCAACAGCATGAATCAAGACTTGACTCCCTACAAAATCTGACAAACAAGGGCGCCAATTACAATGTTGTACACGCAGAACTGGTAACAACATTGTGCATTATTCTGGCAGAGCTCTGCAATCCAAAATCAGCCCGTGTTCTTGTCATCCTTAGCGAACCGAGCGTAGCTAGGGACTATGTTAATGTTTGACTGCTTACGGTTAAGGGGACGGCACGTTGCCCAAAACTCCTCATATTGAGGCGTGGGAACCGCTGCAGCGAAGACCGAGGCGGCGAAGATGGGGACGAGGGCGTACTTGAACTGCATCTTGCCCGTTTTTGTTGTTGATGGTGGAGTAGTTGGAGGAGAATTTTCGTTGTTTTCGCTGGAATAGGGCGGGATCGAGACATTTCTATACCTCCATCTTTCGTCCCTGGTACCGTTGGGGTGGTTGCACCGCGACTACCCTAGTCAGGCGGAAAATGTTGCCGTAGTTTGAGAGCTTTATACCTCCATCTTCTGGGTCTATCCCAACAAACTTAGTACCGTGGTCGAGTCGCGCCTGCCCCAGTGAGCACTGACGTCACGCTTCCGCTCGTTGTTATCGACACTCAGTTATAAGCTCTGTGCGAGAGGAATACAGTGATCTAGCTACAATAGCAGCGCCTGTAGTGTTATCGTGCAAGCCGTTACTGATATTCCCTAGAAGTGCTGTTGTCGTAAACTCGTCAAGTTATCTCTCGCTGGTCGCTGCGACTGTGCCTGAGCTATACAACTTAAACTGGTACTAGGCTAACCGACCCTTGGAACCTCTACATCCTAGAGATAGTGACCATGCCTACAATTTTGGGTTCTACCGCCAATCAATAAGCTCGTAGTATGTCACTAGAATAATGCGCCGTGTAGCGCTAGCACAATCAGGGAGATGGGGAAGGCAATAGAAGCAAAAGTACGTGTTTGGTTATTGGTACTATGGAGGAGTCGCCTCAAAAAGTAGTCGATCATGTCGATTTACAGCAAAGCCCCTGAGGCTCGACGGTGTTTTAAAAGTCCACACGGGTATTCCCGGCAGTGCTGGACGGCTGAATACAATCATCAGCCCAAGTGCAACAATCTGGATGCGCACAACATTACGAGGCACGAAGTGACGTAGAGCCAATTATGCTCGGCAGGAAACCTTATTGTTCCATCGAAACAGCCCTACCACTATTTCAGGGTACCTGACCGTTGACATAAGGCTAACTGAAACGGAACGGGACGGGCGTCATCATCCCCAGCGTGCCAGTTGTCGCCCCCAACACTAGCCTGTTTGGGCAAGATCTGGCGGTGTATTGATAGCCATTTTGGCCCCCGGCATCCCAAAAAGGCACGCTCCAATCAAACGGCTTACCGATTAGCCGCCTCATGCGAGGGGAAACAAATCAAAGGATGAGAGGAGCTGGATCCCCGGTAATCTCAGCCCCCGAGCTCTTGCACATGCACCATGGACGGGAGGCGGTGGCAGGCGCCGCTGTGGCTTTGGATGCAGGCAGCAGTGCCGGTGTCAGCACTAGCCACGGTGGGCCTGGTGATGCTGGAAGAAGCAGTCCGAGAAGGGGATGATGCCGATAATAGTAGCACTCAAGATTTGCCCGGGGGCTAAACCGTGACCCCATGTTTCAGCCCAACGATTCTTCTTTCTTCCTTCCCTCCTTCCATAGCTACTGCAGGACTCCAGCACTGAGTCGCGTTCCGAATCATGTATCGCTGTTGTGGCCCGGAAGTTGCCCATCCAACATCTGTCACTAGAACGCGGGATGTTGCTGTTTGTTACATCATTGTCATATACACCTTGAACTTTGTGAGTAATGTCCTAAGTTCATCTCTAGAGCGCCGATACTTACAATGAGTGGGTATCGTGCACTAGAAAGAGGCTCTGATTCCATTTTTTACTACCTTAGTAGACACTAACATTTGCCGCGCCCCGAACATAAGGTACTAAGCAGCCCCCAAGCTCTTTACGTTGAATTGGGGGCTCTTGGCACCGATGGTTCCTGCACGAATCTTGACTCGTATGTACCTGGGTACAACGGCTTCAGTAAAGCATAGCCGCTTCCATTCCGTCGATCTGGATGAGATACGGGGATTGTGCTGAGTGAGATGTTGGAGCTTTTGAAGTAGGATTTCGAAGTATTCCTTTTGTATCAGCAGCTGATGTATCTGCCTGACAACTGCTCAACGGCTATTTTGAGAGCTACAACGTCTAGAATCGATATATAAGAAACTGAGGTCTTCGTCAAGAAACTCATTCGATATCACATCACAGCACCACGATTCTCAACAACGAGCAACTCCAACCATCTGAAAACTCAGATACTTTATTCCCTTCCCGAACAATCTCTCGCTATGAGAGTCTTCGGCTCCGCCATCAGCGCCACCGTTCTCGGTCTTTTCGTCTTCTCCGCCTCAGCGGCACCCACCAATGCCAATGGTAAGTCAAAACAACACCCTGACGCTAGAACACACAAGGAACTGGAGTTGACACAAGAAAAACAGAGAAGCGTGCAGACTGCGTCGTCAACGCCGCTATCATCGACCAGTGGTCCGAGAATGCACTCGCCCGTTACCGCGTAGCCTTCTCCACCAGCCGGACCGACGTCGACCTTGGCACCGGCTGCTCGCTCTTTTCCGATGGAATCGACAGTAAGACAACTCTGTTTAATTCTGCCTGCTCTGTTTCTGACCCATGATTTTACAGACTGCTCCGCCCTTGACAACAACATTTCATGCTACTACAGCGATGCGGCTGGCAGCTGGGTCGTCGACAACAACCAGGTCGCCGGCGCTGGCAATAGCATTGAGGACTGCCTTGTCCGCAACTTCATCAGTTCTCTCGCCACCGCTGCTGACTGCGGTACTGGCTAAGCTGTTCACGCAAGGGATTTGAAGCTGAACATGGTCGCGGCCATGCTCACTTCATCGTTGCCAGGTTTCAGGTGGACCAGTATCACTCGTTCATAAATTAGATAGACGGTATGGAGTTTTTAGACGCAACCGTTGTTCTTCCCTGTTATGATCTAACCACCCTTGTGTAACTGGCTCGATGACTACGGTTCCACAGTAGTCGAAAGAGTTTACAACACCGAACCTACCTCGCAGTTCTAATCAGTCGCGGAGCACATAACCATGTCAGATCCACGCTTTGTTCAAACCAAGATTGCTACGCTATTACGCTCGATATTCTCTCCTAGGGTTTATGTATTCCACGTCGCCATAACCAGCCCATGCAAATTACTCTCCCAGCGCTCAAACTCAAGCTCAAACCTCCCATCTACTTCCGCAAACAGCTTCCTCCAATCACTCTCACTTCGCTCCCACCCGTTCAGCAACTGAAGCATAGTAAGGTCACTGAACCTGCCATAAAGCATCAGCTCCCCCTCATCACTCCCCAGAAAAGGAACCACCTACCCTGGAAAAAGTACATGAAAGTTCTCTCTTCAAGTTACTAGTATCTGTTTCAAGGGGTTTCTACTGTTGTTTCCGATATGCATGCATGGATCCTTGGCGGTGTGCTAATAAGCACTCAATGTGCAACAATAACGCACGACAGGATACGCGCCTATATTTCTGCAAACACTCCATCAACTTACCTAGCCCCGTGAGAAATAGCTCGAATGTTGCGGACAAAGACAGTTGACGTGGGAAACACCACGTAGTGGCAGGGAAAAGAGGCAAAGTAAACGAAGTAGGTCAAAGCCACGCAATTAAACAAGAAGTGACAAAGCAAAGTGGAAACTGAGAGAACAACGTCTTTCCCCGAAAGTCCAAGCGCTAGGAAGAATGAATCGCGAGATTCCATGCTACCGCAGGCCGACTTCTCTTGCCAACTCTTCGTCCTCCAAGTTCTCATTGATCCCTTTCAGGTAATCATCAAACTTGGTAGAGACCTTGATGACATGCCTCAGCGCCGTAGAGCCTACCGGCTTCCCTTTATGGCTAGCAAGTTGCCGCTCCATCGTGATTACGTTCCGGAGCTGCCGGCCGTTCAACTCAAATTACGCCAGCCTTTCGAGAGAGCTTCGCAGGCTGCCCATATCGACTTCATTTTCGGTTGATTCGAACTCGTCTAGTACGTCGTTGGAAGAGATTTTCCCAGGTTTTGTGCCGCTGGTCTGCCTTCAGCTGCTCATAGTGGAGTAAAAGCTGGATTCAGGATTTTAAAGCCTCGTTGAAAATGACGACGCGGTTGCTCGTGAGTATCAGGATGTCTCCGTAATACTCAAGGATGCAGAGAAATACGGAGACTAGGATGTTGCGCTGGAGGTCCTGTAAGCTCTGCTCGTGTAGAAACACCTCCGCTTCGTCAAGTAGGACTACACAATCCCAGGTCTTTCCGAGGTCCAGGACGGATTCCATGTATTGCTCAACCTCCTCAGCTGCGGTGCCAACTTCTTCGCAATTAACGCGATAAGAGGGCCGTTCAGCAAGTTCGGCGACATTTTCCGCCGCCAGCGTCCTTCCAGTGCCTGGGCTTCATGCAACAAGCAGGATCATCAGGGCGGCTACCCTTCATCGCTTCGAACGAGCATATTCCTCAGGGGCACTGGGACACTGCTGATCTAAGGTCTGGCCGGCCGGGCTTTGATGGACAGTAACATGCGCCGACACAACCGACTCATATTTGGCAGTCTCCGCAGCCGATTACTGGCCCGATGCTGCCCCCACTATCGCACGTGGCCCAGGCACCGCAGGCTCCGTCTCCATCAACGGGGAGTAACATGCCTACATCTAGAACACCGGTCACGGGGATTAAGCGGAAAGCTGAGCGAGATGCGTCAGCTGGTGTTGATGGTTCAGTGAATGGTCAGAAGTCTATACGATAGTATTGAACACGTTGATGAGAGAATGTTGCAAAGCATATTGAACTTTCAATCAGTGAGGTAAACTAATTTATTACTCCAAGACTCTCATAGACACATCTAAAGAAAAATCAGCGCTTGGAGCTTTTCGACAACATCATCAGTGATCGTCTTCAGGGGCTCGTTTCGGCAGCATGACTGGGAAAAAGGACTTTATTGCATATTCCATTGATCTGGTTGAATAGGCCGACGTTCCGATAGTCTGGGTGCTCAACAAGATCAGCAGCCCTTCTCAGGGGTCCACCGCAACGAATATCCTCAAGCAACTCCACCAGATCCTCCAGAGGAACCATTCCATCCTGAACGCGAAGTCTCTCTCGCTGAATGCCGCACGTTTCTAGAGCGCCGTTTCTGTAAACGACTGGCTCAACCTTCTAGGCGTATCACTATCCGGGATGGTGCAGATATATATCCTCCTTGACGCTCAGATCCTGAAGGAAGACCCAAGTGACGGGGAGCCTTGGCCAGACGTTTTCAACAACCTCTTCGACGAACTGCGGAAGCGGAATATACGGACAGTCGTCAAACTTGCCTTTGTCAGCTACGGACCCTCCTTCACAAAGGGTCTTGACGACGAGGTTTTGGATTGTACTGTGCGTATACCAGATCCTTCTCGAAGTGCTCGAGGCTCTGCTGGGCGACCAGTTGGAAATTTGGACAGGCGAGGAAAAGGACGGCGTCTTTTCTCCGTGGCCTCATCTTCTGGCAATTGACTGGCCACAATGTAAAGGGTTCTATTCATCCGAAGATGGTATGAGAACGTTCGGATGCAGGTTGACAGGATCGGTGATATGAGAGGGACTATAGCAGCACTGCTAATCCGCTATGCATAAGTGTATTCGCAAGAGAACTAATCGAGGGCATAATGGTGTCTGTGAGGTAGCTGGGCAGAGTCGAAGTGACTGCCTCTCAGAAGGAATCACTATTGTAATTACCATGGATCACTGTTGTGTCCACTTTTAAATTCAAGGACTCGACCATATCGAGAATTTAACATTCAATCGGCATCGGTGTGTCACTCCCATGAAGCTCCCTTGGACCTGAACTTTGCTATCTTGTTGACGATTGCAAATGCATCTGATCTCCTTGCCATCCTGACCTGAACTCCATATAAAAGCCTTGCCCTACTCGCCATCTTGATCATCCGGCATTAGCAAGGCCTTTCCTCCCAACCGTCTTCCCTTCTGTCTTCTTTTTTAGCATATAGGCCGGCGCTGTGATTGAATCGGGCCACAGAGCTAGGTCCTCGCTAAAATCCTAACCAGTCCGATTTTCAATCTAATCCCATGTTCTCCTCCATTATGCTTTGTCCGTCATGCTACCTAACCTCGCGGGCACCGCGTGTGGACGATGTGAAAGCAAAAATTAGAGGTTGCGACAAGAGAATCCCAGAGCAGAATCGACGATAAATGCAATGTAAGGAAAGGCATCAATCAAGAGAGATTGACAGCAGGGCGGTGAGCTTCAATCTTGCCATACGCCTTGCAGTGTTCGGCCAGAAGCTCATCCGTGGGGTGGTAGCTTCCACAGATACAACTTCTGGTGCTCGACGAAGGTTTGCCTGCGTGTGCTGCCACATGAGAGGTGAATTGTCGGTCGGTTGAGAAGTCGTACTTTAGGATCATGCAAACGCCGCAGAAGGATTCGCGATCCTCCATCTTTTGGCCGTACTTATTCGCATCGGCATTCTTCCGGTCTTCCAGCCTTGCGAGTACAGCGTGTAGCTGATGGTAATGTTGCAATAGGCTCCTCACCTCCTCTGTTGCAAGTGCCAGCTTCACTGTTTCGCAGACCCTGATGCGGTAACTCTTTCCCCCGGTTCTTCCATCGTTATTCAGGGCACCAGAAACCATCTCTTTCCAGCTGTCCTCAATTCGTTCCCCCACACGGTCGAAAGAGTAGGACTCCGAGGACATTTCGTGTCCATTCCATGTGTCCAGTTCCGCATCGAGAGTTTGTAGAAGAAGTTCAGTGTTCTTGGTGCAAACACTGATATGTAGCGTGTTTGTAGATACGGCCAAGTCAGTGAGTTCGTCAGTGTTCGCCAATTCTGCCACTTTCATGTTGGGTGAAAGGCCGCTGGACTCCATGTCCTTCATAGCTGAAGTGGCTTTCACGCTAATCCTCGCAGCCATGATGCCAACCTCGAACTTGCTAAGCTCGTTCAAGCCATCAAAGAGCTGTTGGCGCTCTTTCTTGATTTCCAGGCGAGGGAATCGTTCCATGAGCTCGAGAAGCGTGACCGGAGGAGGGATGTGATACATTGACATCTACAGAATTAGTCTCCTGACAATGCATAAGAAACATGCGATTGCAACATACCTGGCCTTGTGCGATCTCAGGGTAGAGATAACTTTGAATCTTGGAAGCCACAACAATCAAATCTCGGGTGGCCTTCACAGCGTCGAAGATGAAAGGTCTCGTTTGATCGTACAGCGGCAGGAGTGAGTCAGAGTCCGTGTTGTTGTTCTTTCCATCGTTGACAGTGCGCTCGTCTAGCTTGGCTGCGGTCTTCCTCTCTCCTCCTTCTGCCAGCTTAGCGACAATGCTTTCGCGGAATCGCAACGCAAGCCCTTGTGCATCTGGAGACACTCTCGAGGCATCCGCGGTCTGATGAGGTTCGGGTTGATTGGATTGTGCGCCGTCTCCGTTCTTCGGCTCACCTATGGGGGCAGCCGGGTTTTTATCCATGTCTGAAAGGGTCGAGTGAGGTGAAATTGGGTCAATATGTATCGTGTTGGAAGTGAGGTTGAACGGTCTCGTGAGGCACCTGACGCGGAGAATGACCTGGTTGCCAGTGCTAGATCGTTAGGTACTCATGTGCGTGTGCCTTGGAGGACAAGTCTCACCAGCTGATACCCGAGCGTGTTGGATCGAGCAACAAGGTAGACTTAGACTGCAGCTAAGAAGACGGGGCAACTCTCGTTTGGGGCCGCGAGGATGGAGTTGACGAGCGGCTGTCACTCTTGGAGTGAGTGGGATGTTGTGGTAGGAAGTGGGCGAAGGTGATGTCAAGTGGAAGGTTGTGCTCTTGTAGAGGCGTGCGCCAGTAGCCAGGAAAGTAGACTAAGCTTGATTAGGAAGTCATTCTGCATGAAGAAGGAACGCGCAGCTGCCCAAAGCACCTCACCACCACCTCGCCTCTATTCTACCCTATATATTCTCCCTCCATCGCCTTCGATGCCACCACCCACGCTCTCCACAAGTCAACAAAACGTGGTGCACCTCACTCCCTCTCCCACCACCGCACCTCTACTTCTTCCTACGACTCCTCTTTGACCTCTAACGCCACTACCCACGCCCTTCAACGAGTCATTGAAGCGTAGCCCATCTCACTACCAACCCTCGTACCTCACCACAGCAGTCATCGAGCCAGCCGACTACCGAAAGACATCGAGCGAATTCCAAGCTGAAGGCATGGACCAGAGGTGCCTTTTCCCACCAGATAACGCCGGCTCAGACAAAGATCCCTGGACTCGAGCCGGTCCCTCCGATTCCTCCACGGACGACCGCATGGCCTCACAGGGCAACACAGAAAAGCGAGTCGAGAACAGCAGCAGCACAATATCCTATTCTGGACCCTCAAGCTCAACGCCTCACCCATCTATTGAGTCCGACTCCTACGAATCCAAGCAGGGCAACCTGATAACTGGCTACCCTGAGTCCACCACTTTGACGGCCAGGAGTTCCAGCGCTGAAGGGGAAGAAGACCAGGTGAGACCGCCCTCTTTGAAGCTTTCAAGTGTTTTCGCTAATCTGTTTCAACGAAGGGAACCAATACAGCCTTCGAGGGCGGAGGTACTTCCAGCTCTGGATGCTGGGAAGAAGCCCAGGTGAGACCATCCCCTTTCGAGCTTTTGAGTGTTATCGCTAACCTGTTCCAATGAAGCGGACCGGTTCTGGTTTCGAACCTTTGAAGACACCGCATGTCCCATATCCGCACAATGGAGGTGACTCCAGAGACGGAGAAGCCCAGGTGAAGCCACTCTCTTTCAAGCTTTGAATTTTAACGCTAATTTATTCCAATGCAGCAGACCGGTCGTTCCAGGCCACATAGCGAGTACCCCACCGATGGTACTTCCAGAGTCGGAGAACAGAAGGACGCCCAGCTGAAGCGACACCCATCCACCCCCACCTCAGTCAAGACTTCTGCATCGGCGTTCAGCCTCGATAACTTCCCCACCCTGGAGGAGTTCAGGCGCTCTCCCGCCAGCAACACCCTGGGAGAGGTCAAGCGCTCGCCCGCCAGCAAAAGACCCAGACTAAAGGGAGAGTTCTCACAGACGAACGCCAACCGGGTCTCATCGTCGCACCCCAACAATGGCCCTTCTGAAGTCGAGAAACTCCAGGCGGAGATCGGTGATTTGGAAGCGGAACTGGCCAAGCTCCATCTCGAGAATGAAGAAGTCAGAAAGAGGACGGCGGAGGCAGAGGCAGTCAAGGCAGCCGATGCGAAGAAATGGGAAATACAGAGGAAGGTCTTGGAAAGCATCGAAGGATCGCAACGGGAGCGTATGGAACACCTGTTGGTAAGTTCTACTCTTTCTTCTACGCCTATAACATACTAACACATAGTAGCATAGGGGAAATGCCATCATCTTGGCAAGTAAGCCATTGCAATGTATGGTTGATTTTTGTCGGTTGCTAATACAACACAGGCTGCGCAAAAGGATATCGATCCCGAAAGGAAGGCTTGAAGAAGAAGGCAGACCACCGCAGCCATAGAGAAGGCCGCAAGGAAGTCAACTACAAGGAAGACGAGCAAGCATATGACTGGGAGGCTGCAGACTACAATGACGAGGGTGACGAAGATGACAACGGATTTGCGGACGATGATGGCAGGGAGTTCGGTGGTGAAGGTGATGGTTCAGACCAAGATAGCAGCATCTAAGGGGACAGTTTTCTTGATCGCGGATCAGATGAAGGTGGTTCGGCATACTACCAAACATCTGATTCAGGCGCGAGCACTTCCTGAACAGACACAATCTGCTCAGAAATGATGATACGGCTTCCCTCCAGCGATTAGGTCTCATGCAACATAGTTGGTTGTTGCCTGCTAGAGGCTCAATCAGGTCCAACTCCTGGTTACCCAAAAGGTTTCTTCAATCAAACAGCGACTCTTTCTTTAGTTCGGCGGACTTTTGAACTTCGGATTCAGACACTGGTTTTCCTCGACATAATCATGAATGATGGGAGGAAGGTCCGGGAGCAGATTTCTACCAGCACAACCATGGACAGCGATAAATAAATTCTTGATGAACTGCAAGCATTCTCACGCGGTCTATACGGATATATAATTACTTCATTATAAATACTCGTCCGGATGGATTCTTCAACTCCCTATGCGTTTAGTTAGCCTTACCGCTCTAAACGCCCGGATCCCCAAAAAAGGAAACCAAGGAGGTATAGAAAGTTGAGGCAGTCGCCGAGGACCTCAGGCTTCGGCCTCATCGCCCGTTTTGATCCTTGCTTCAAGTCCTATTTTACATAACGGAGTGATTTAAAAGTGTTACAAACTTTCTATCATCTTCTACAACTAATTTCGCTTGGTGTCGGTGTCGGAAAAGGAGAAAAATATCTTCACCCCAATTTCACATGGGCAACATTCTAATCAAAATCCGACAACAGATTGAAAACGATCGGTTTGTTCCCATGTATGACTTCCTGCAACAGTCTATACAATATGAACAAATCCAAGACTGTACATTGGCGCAAAAGTGTACGGAAGGCGATGTAGATTGATGACATTGGAGGGCCGTAGATGATCCTTGTCCACGATCACGATGGGATTGTAGAGAAGCCATTCAGGGATTGCCTTCAATGTAATCGCGCCCTTGTGTTCGTTGTCCGTCCGGGTTTGTATCAGATCGTGTCCTGCGTGTTCGCTGGAATTCCAGATCCTTCTGCCCTACTGCCACGACAAAAGGGGGGGGGGGGGGGGGGGGGGGGGGGGGGGGGGGGGGGGGGGGGGGGGGGGGGGGGGGGTACATTTTTTTTTGCGTTTTATTCTTTTAAAAAATTTTTTTTT
>JAJMVL010000186.1:0-46083 GCA_023082095.1 Dothiorella sarmentorum | reverse complement strand
TCTCCCAAAGCCACATCTCCCACCTCACTCCTCCGCTCCTCCACCACCTCACCCCCCCTCTCCTCCCTCAACCCCTCCACCCTCTCCCTCACAAAACTACACCCCTTCCTCGACCACCGACACCCCGCACACTGCCCATCCTCCTCCCCCCGATAAACCCAACACTCCCCAAACCTCCCCTTCCCCCCCCTCCTCGCCGCCGCGGCGGCGGCGCCGCACTGCTTGCACGCCTCGCGCGCCCGCCGCCCCAACCCCGTCGACGGCTCCATGATCCGGTACACGTGCCACGCGCGCCGCTGCTCGGCTGACGTCATGCGCGCCCAGTCGGCTGGCGGGACGGTCCAGAGGCTGTGCGGGGGGGAGGTGGGGCGCGTGATGGGGAGGATGGTTGTGCCTTTGCGGGAGGAGATGGGGCGGGGGGGTGGGGGGGCGGCGGTTGTGGCTGTGGCGCTGGTGGCGGTGGTGGTGGGGGGGGAGGGTTGCTTTTTTGGGGGTTTGTTGTGGGTGGGGCGGAGGCGGGGGCGGGGGCGGGGGCGGGGGAGGGGGAGGGGTTGGGGTTGGGTGGGGTTGGTGGGAGGGGTGGTGCGATGGGGGCTGGAGTGATGAGGGCTTGCGCTGCCGCTGGCGGAGGGGGAGGAGGTGGTGGCGGAGGGGAGGGTGGGGTCGAGGAGGGCGGGGTCGATGGTTAGGTCGGTGATGCGGGCGGGTGGAGGGCTTTTTTGGGTAGGGTTAGTTGGTGGTGAGACGATGGGGCGGTGGGTGCACGTACATGGTGCTGTTGTCGCGGTGGGCGCGGAGCTGGTCGCCGAGGCGGCGGGGGAGGGTGTCGTTGTTGCGGGTGTTGCGGGTGCTGCGGGCTGTGCGGGTGGCGACCATGGTGGTGATGGGGTGGGATGGTGGAGGGGTGGATGATTGATGGATGGGCGGGTTGAAGAGTAGGTTCAGTCGTACTTGTGCGAGACGTACGTATGAGTTTTGCTTGGTCGGTGGAAGCAGCCCCGCTTTCAGTCAGTCAGCATAGGGTGAGTGGGAGACGGCCATTTGTTGATCCGTCTCGGGAATGGTTGCATAGGTAATCCGAAACACATGGCAGCGACGCACCTATGCGACGCATGCGGCCTCCCTTGCTTCCCGCAAAACAATCTTCACCGACGCTCGGCACGTCTCCTCAACAGTTGCGTCATCACCACACACTCGACCAATCAACTACTCGCATTGGCCGTGATTGGCTAACCCGCTTTTGTCTAGTGCGCGACCGAGTTGTGCGCCCGACTTCATGTTGTAACAGTTGTGCGACCCTCTTTCTTCTCTGCGATCCTTCCTCCTACTCCACTTCCGACCACCCTTACTGGCATTCGACCCAGCCCTTCGCACGGCCAAGACCTTTTGCTTGTCCGTCGTAAACCCGGTCGGTCGATACGAGGACAACGATGTAAGAAGGAAAATCAGAAGAAAAATCTAAAGAGGCAGGAAAATGACGTTTAAGACAGAATACAGACAGATTGAATGTAGGAGTGAAGAAGAGCGGGGAGGAGGCTGTTCACTTCCGTGGATAGAACTGAAAAAAGGCAACAACAACAACAGTATCTCCATTGGCGACAATAGTAAACACACAAGACCGTTCGCGACTTTGCAGCCTTGATCCAGAATCGAACCCTGACTGACAGATAGACTGCAACGCCGACCTCTGAGGAATTCCAACTCCTCGCACAGTTTCTCAAACTCCCCCCGACGCCAATTCGAACGACTAGCCTCCTTGGGACGGCTTCTCAGCACACAAATATATGGAGCCTAAGGCAACCGATGGAAATTGCCGTGCAGCGGAGCGAAGGACTAGATATTGGCTTCGTTGGAAATAGGACAGACGAAAGAGGTCTATAATAGTAGTATACCTTGCCAGGCAGGAGCAGGAAGGCCAATATATAGGATTTAGAGCCTACCAGTGTTTAATATAGAGAGTTCCACCGGTTTAGAAGTGCGAGAGAGTTTAAATATCGGGGTAGTGCAATCAGAAAAGACCGACAGAGGGAGACACACGGTAATAGGTTGTTTGAAAGTCAGCATGATTGCCATAATTGTTTTGCTTCGCGGTTGAAACCTTCCACACCAGCTAACGAAAGGGTACAGTCTTTGAGAGCTAGTCACGATAGCCGGCACAAACAGTTTTACCCTCGACAAAACTGTAAACGTGCACACAAAAAAGCCCCGATGAATCTCGCTTATAGCCCTTTCTTCCTTCCTAAAGTCCAAGCACTATACTAACGCGAGACCTGACTATACCAAAGCCGCCGAGCCTAGAACAATAGACCACTCACACCTACAGTACAGTAAACGAGTCCCACATCGTTCCTAAGCCCATAAGGAACTCGAAAATACCCATACAGCTATAGCCCGACCGGCCGGCCTGTAGTACCGCCGAAAGCCCATCCCCGGCTCCGCCCGGACCCACTCTCGGCCGGCCCTTTCCTCTGCTAACAAAAACAAAAAAAAAAAAAAAAGAGATCAAAAAAGCATCCGGAACGCCTGCTCACCAGTAGTCCACCGTCAGTCGACCAGTCGACCACCAGTCCCCAACTAGTCCACAAACCGCCGTGTCACCAAAATCGAAAAACCTCAACACCTCAACACCATGCTCCACGCTTTGGACTGCACAACCCAAGAGCAAAAAGAACGCGTAACTCTCCGACGGGGAATCGAACCCCGGTCTCCTAGGCCGTTACCAAGTTCCTTCTACCGAAGGTAGAAGGAACGAAGGTAATGGCCGCTCGATAAGGACGGGTTAACCTCGGGGCGAGCGATAGCTCGCCCCGAGGTTGCCCGCAGCGTTAATTTAATTCTAATATAGTTAATTAAATAGAGATAAGGTGCAGGCGCTTAGTTTAAGGCACCTGCTGCTACCTAATTAATAAAGTAAACTAAGCGAGCCTCCGCGGCCCTCTAATACACCCCCTAGAGGCGGTACTACTAGCTAAAAAAGAAAAATTACTATAGTATTAAGTAGAAAGTAAAGAGAAAGAGAAAGAGAAGTAAGAAGAGAGAAGCAGGCGCTTTATTATAGAAGCCGCTATTAAAGAAGAGAGGCAAGGTATAGGTATAAGTAGATCTGCGTAGAAACTATAAGAGGTAAGTAAGTTACTATAGGGCGCTTAACTATAGAAGCCGCTAGTAAGAAGAGAGGAGTAAGTTACTAGGGGCGCTTTTATTGTAGAGGCCGCTAGTAATAAAGAGAGGCAGGGTATAGGTAAGTCTATATAGAAACTGCGAGAGGAGTCGCGCCTAGTAAGGTTATATTAAGTACCCCCTACTTAGCTAGTAAGAGAATAGTTAAGTTAATATAAGCGGGCACTAATATAAAATAGAGCTATATAGTAGCGCTTTAGGTTAAGAAGAGTCGCTACGGACGCGTTATTATATAGACCGCTAGCGAAGAAGAGATAGAGCGGGTCTATTAGAGGCGCTCTAGGTAGAAGAAGAGGTAGATTATTATTAGGCCTACTAAAAAATTGCTCCTAGAGGAAGAAAAGAGAGCGGATAAACTATATATTAGTCGCGCGAGGGCTTATAACATACTTAAAAGTAAAGAATAAAGATATAGTTAATTAAGTAGAAGATAAGGTGTAGGCGCTTAATATAAGGCACCTACTACTACTAAGGTAATTTAAGCGAGCCTCTACGCTAGGTAAAGGCCGTCTAATAAATTTATCTAATTTAAGATGTCTGTAATAGGTACCTATAAAGCTATATACCGGGCACCTTACCTTATAATTCCGGCTAGTCCTTAGTGCTCCTCTCCTTCTTTAAACCTAACTATACTAATCTTAGTACCTACTCTAAACCTATTTTAGCCGCGCGTAACCCGCTCTTAAGGGCATCTAGTTTCTACTTAGAGAATTTAGAAGACAACGGGAGATCTAATATATTATAAGTAATAGTAATTCTAGGTTATATAGGCTTAGTAGGTTTAAGATAATGCCTAAGTCCGGGACGTATAGTAGCGATACGGCTCGTACCTTCTAACCACGTTAGTACCACGGCACTTCTCTAGCTATAATATAATAACCTAAAAATTAAGAAGCGTGCTACTAGTTAACCTAACTAACATTTAACTTTATCTCCTAGTAAAAAAAACTTCTATTACTATTCTATTCTATAATAGCACGTTAATAAATACTATAAAGAGAAAGCTATATATTTCTCTAGGCAGACTAGTCTAGCTAGCTAACTACTCTTTAGGAATTAAAGTTAAACCGTTATATACTAAGCTTCTCTTTAACACCTCTTACTATTACCTAAGCTCTTCTTCCCTTTTTTTTTTTTTCTAATAATTACCTTTATCCGTCTATTAGAAGAAAAAAGTCCTTATATCTAAGGATTACTAGTAGAGGAAAGTAGAATTGCACGCTATGTTTAACGGCCTTTAACGGGCCATATCTTAGCGGTTCTAAGCTATAATAAGGGGAAGATAGTAGTAAGATAGCTAAAGCTCTTCTATCTTTAGGGCCTTAGAGCTAGCTTAGTAAGTTACTACCCTAGTTCTTCCGCGTGGGTCTAAAGTACCGTTGTAGCTAAGACCTCCTTACAAGTCTAAAGCACTATCGTAGCTAAGTCCTCCGTTATCGTTATTACTATTATTATTTAACT
This sequence comes from Dothiorella sarmentorum, assembly GCA_023082095.1. Lineage (NCBI taxonomy): Eukaryota > Fungi > Ascomycota > Dothideomycetes > Botryosphaeriales > Botryosphaeriaceae > Dothiorella > Dothiorella sarmentorum. The sequence goes on along the minus strand of JAJMVL010000186.1, from coordinate 41,442 downwards.
AACGAGCACGCTTCCTCAAAGCTATTAAAACATTAGCTTCCGTGTCTAATTAACTATAACTAGGTTTTCTTACTAGGCCTAGTCTACTTTAGATAAATCTAGTTATAAAGGCTCCTTATATCCTTATCATTTAGACTATTAATTAAATCTACAGCGGGGCTCTCCTCCTTATTACTTTCCGTATTATTATTAAGGCCTAACTCGCCTTAGACGAACTCCCGGAACTTTAGTCCGTTCTTAGGGTCTAAGTCCGAATCCTTAAACGCGGTAACCTAGTCGTTTAGAATAGATATAATAGTTACCTTCTTAAGAATATTAGCAACCGCCTTAGATATCTTTATAGCCTTAGATACTTGCGCCTTATAAAGGGAAATAAAGGTTAAAGCTAAGCTATTATCTAGTATATCTAGTAGGTCTTGGATTAGCTAGGCGTTAGACCTATCGCTATCCTCTATTATAGTAAGCTTGTCTATAATAAAGGTGCGCTAGATCTTAGATTATAGGATCGCTAAGGTAGTCTTAGTCTTTAGCGTCTTATTTCTATCGGCGGCGTACTCGCCCGTAAGGCTATATAGGAGGGTACTTTTTTCTAAAAGTATAACGTCTATAGCCTCCTTTAAGCCTTACTTATAGCTTAAGAGAGGGGTTACTGCCTTTATATCTATAGGCGTAGAAAGCTACGATAGTATAGCCTAGAGTAGACGGATAATCTCGCAATTCTACTTAGCGGTAACGGCTAAATTATTTAATATTAGGATCTTATAGGCCGATAAGTATAAAGTATCTTACGGCTATATCTACCTTCAGGTTAAGGTCGCTAAAGAGGTACCTACGTTTAGGGTTAGTAGGTTAGGAGTAGGTCGCGTAGGCGTCTTAGGTAGTAGCATAGAACTAGCAGGCGTGGCACTAGCACTAGTACGCTAGGATCCTACTTTACTAGAGGCTATCTATAGTATTTAATAAGTAAGTATAAGAAAGAAAGCTACTAGTAGGAGAACCTACTATTAGGGTCCTAGGGGGGCTAGGAGATTTGGGTAGACACGGGTATAGGAAGAAAGTAGTAAAATTTTAAATCTATACTACCGCACCGGTGCGTAACCCGGACTATAGTTACTCTAAAAGAAGCTTTAAGATATTCTATATACGCCCGCTAACCGTTATATACCCGGCGTTAATCTCTTACTTTCCTCTACTAACTACCGCGTCTTCTCTAAGGGGTAGGCCCGATACTTATAAGTACCTACATATACTTAAGCTCTAAAGGTACCTACTATCTTTAAACTTAGTTACTACTACTCTAGTAGCCCTAGAGCCCGTCTCGCGCGTAACGCTTCTAAGCGCACCTAGCCTATTCGTGCACGCACCTAAGCCTTTACCGCCCTTAGTCTAGACGTCCCCTTTAGTATTATATTAGTAAGAAGAGGATCTCTTTATAATCGTCTAGATTATATACTCGACCTAAATAATAGTAAGGCCTTTAAGCTTATAGAAGATCTTTAAGAAGAAACCGATCGCTTAATTAGTAACCGCTAGCATACACCCACCACGTAGGCTCGTTAAGACTATTACCTTAAGATATACTTTCTATTTATTAGGTTTATTCTCCGCAAGCTAAGGGACATACTAGAAGCTACTCTTAAGGTTAAAGGATTTCCTAAAGACCCTAATAAGTTAGGCAGCCTTTTCTACAAGTTCTTAATCTTTACCTTTAAGAATACTATTCTACACTTAAGGGTAATTAGATAAATAATTTCTTACTATATATTAACGCAGTATTAAGATTCTATAATATTCTAGGTTATAAGAATCTTTATTAAACAAAGCTTATAACCCCCTAATCGCTCGAAACTATTTAATTATATAATAAAAGCTATATAATACGTCTAGAGGTACTATAGAAACGTCTCTAAGTCTCTTAAGTCCTCTATTAGTTTAGTAGAGCTACGCTAACTCCTTAACTATAAGATATACTATAATAACTATATTAAAAAGTCGGAGCAACACTAGGTTACTTAGTATATTACTTAAATAGTTATAGTACGCCCCGGCTCTCTTAGTCCGTTAAGGAAAGGTCGTAACGAACCTCTAAAGTAGAAAGATATATCCTTTACTACTAGAGACGTTACTAGGCAATTTAATATTACTCTATACTTTTCTAATATTAATATTAAAGTAGCCGGAAACAAGGAGTAGGCTTACAAACCTCGCCTACTACGTATTATAATCGGGTCTCCTATAGACTCTAATAACCTAATCTTCTCTATCTTATACAGGTTACTAGTTATTACTATTTAAAGGGGTATCCTAGATAGCGGCATCTCGTCTATTAACGATCTTATAAATACTAACCTTTACTAAATCTATATTAAGAAAGAATATAAAAACTATCCTCTTTTCTTTTAAAGTGTTCTAAAGGGTATATCCTTAGACCCGCCTTATCCCCTTACAGCGCCCTAGATAACTAAATACCTTGCGTTACAAGGCCTAGCCCTTAGCTATAACTAAAGTATTATATTCTACTTATTAAGGCGTAAAGCTATAACTAATCTTATACGACGTATAGGTATAGAGAATACACGTAATATTATAGGATATACCCCGGAGACCCGCACCCTTAAGTGGTTCTATCTAGACCTTATACCCCTCTTAGATATTACTTAGGTCTAAATAGAGTAATAGATTAAGCCCGGCGGAATTTTAACTAAGCTTATTAACGTAGATCCTTTATCCCTTATAGTAAATTAACTCGGTAGTACAGCGCTTGCAAAAATAAGTAGGCTTATATTAACAGCTTATACAAATATACTAATACATCTTAACCTAGATCCGCATCCTACTAACCTATAGGAGCTAAAGTAGTACTATAAACTAATAAGGCGTTGTGCCTAAAAGTAGCTTATTATAAAGGAAGCGGAACTATAAAAGTATAATATAACTTAGGTAGACTTCTAAGGCCGGCTAGGTGTATTAAATACCTCTAGGTTCGCCACGTTACTTATTAAAAGTATATAAGTAGTGCTCGCTAGACGCCCGCTAACTTAGGATAATACTAGAGAAGACTAAGAAGGTAGCGATAATAATATAGATAATCTCTTTAGGGAAGAAGATAGCTAGGAAGAGGATATTAAGGAAGCTATTAGTTAGGGTAATATTAAGAAAACCCTATTTATTTAGCCGGAGGAGGAAGAGCCTATAGTCTAGCAGGCATCGGGGTAAGCGAACGAATCTACTATTTAATTTAAGGATTTAGCCGTATCCTTTATAACCTACCTATTAGATAATAACCTAACTACCTACACTAGGCTATAGAAGATAAGCTATACTACTTATCCTATATATAAAGACGATAGAACGGTATCTACCTAGGAAAAGGCTAAGATCTAGGCTAGCTAGGTACATCTCAAGCGCTATATAGGTTTAATATTTTACTTACTAAAGGCGCGCTAGAAGCGTCGTATAAAGTTACTATACTAATAGAACGCATCTACTACCGTAGCTTAGTTATGCCCCTACTATATAAAGTCTAAGGAGTATCCCCACCTAAGTAATATTAAGCGCTATATTAGGGATAGCTCTCTAAAACTTTTAAACCTAGAATTAGTTTAACATAAGCGCCTTAAGAATAAAGATAGATAGTTTAAGGTTAATTAGGAAGGCCGTATAAGTAAGAAGAGGCAACGCTTACGGGAGCGAGCCGTAAAACGTAATATAAAGTCTATTAGAGTTACGTTTACTAATAATCCTCCTAAGCTTTCTAAGAGTATACTAGTACTAGGCTAGATTAATAATATTCTTAGAGGCCCGCTATACGAGATTCCTCGCCGGGTCCTAGATACTTTAACATTCATTAATAAACCTAGAGCGCTGGACACAATTCCTTCCCACCTATAATCCTATATAGGATTTGTAAGCCTTAATAATATTAGGCGTAATAAGATTCCTAAAGAGTTCTAATACCTAAATAAGTATACTAATATCCCGGGCTCTAAGCTAGATACTAAAGGCCCCAAGCCTTAAACTAAGCTATACTTTTACAGCTACTTAAATAGAAGCTTCCTTACTCCTAGCTTTTATAGCTCTTATAGAAAGAGTATTTTTTAGTTACTTTTTCTAATATCTTAGCTTTACGTAGTATCCTATATAGAAAGTATAGGGTAATTATCTAGGCATGTCTAATAGGACTACCTTAAGACTTTACGCCTCTAGATACTTCTACTTCCCCTACGTATATAGGCTATATTTCTTTATTTCCTTTTTCTTATAGACTATAGTATATATACGAGGAAGTTAGATTAGTAGAAAAAAACAACGAAAGAAAAAAAAAAAAAAGGCTTTATTTAGTTTATAGCTTGCAGGCGGGTGTAATTACTCTCTTCTACTTCTCTCTACTTTCCTTAATATAATAATTAAAGGGGAAAAAAGGAAAGGTATTATAGTTCTTCTAGATTCTGCTGGCAAGCACCCGACGCGGAGTAAAGATAGCCTAGGCACCTTAGATACCTGCCGGCGCTCTTAGCTAGTCTAGTAATATTTATATTATTATCCTTTTTAGTAGTAGCTGTAAATTACGTTCCACGGCCTCGCCGTGTATATCCTCCCGTCGTTTAATAGCCTACTAATTAGCTTTATATAAGTTTTTTACTCGCCTTAACTAACACCCTCTGCGCTTCCTACTCTACTAGCTTTATATAAGTTTCTAGATAGATATTAGCTAGATATTCCTCTTTAGAACAACTTGCTAGCGCCGTTTATATTAGATTCTAGTTGCTTCTATATAAAGCTAATAATTAACGCTACTTACAACTACGCCGCCTATATTAATAATAACGTGCCTCTACTTACGCTAATAAATAAGCTTCCGCCTTACCTAACTTCTCGCACCTCCGCCTATGCTAAAATAACTCTTCGCGTACCTTTACTAGCGCTAATAAACCCGCCTCCGCTTACGCCGACTCCTTACGCTTCTACATATACTAATCTAGCGCGACTATTATTTTAATACTATAGTAGAACTAATAGTTAATCCGCTACTCGCCTCTAATAATATCTAGGGGCTTATCTAAGCCGCTTGTAAGCTCCTTACTATCTTCTATACACGTTACTAGGAGGTTAAGCTAAACTAGTAGACCCTATACCTCTAGCTTATCGCCTAGGTATATAATAATAGTAATAACCTCTATGCTCTGGTTAGCGCTACTAACCCTCGGCGCGCTACTAATAAGTATAAGAGCGCTATAGGTATCTTCTTTAATAATACTAAGGTATTCTAGAGCCTCCCTTGCGTTAACAGCAATAGTAATCTTATATATTATATTTTTAGTAGTCTCCTACTCGCGGGTATAGGAAATAGCTAGGGAACCTTAATACTACTCTAGACTATCTCTTTTTTAACATTCCTAGTATAATACTAAAGGTAATTAACTAGTTCCCGTCTTAGAATCCTTTGCCTCGACTACTAATCTTTTCCGTAGTTAATTAGCGACTTTATCACTTCTTTATCTTAATTATAGACTTTTTTTAACATCTAGCCGATTAACCTAGGGCTGCTTCGCTACTACTCCTCTACCTTAATTACTTATATATTCTATAGTCGAATATCCTAGAGTGCCTCGATTACCCCTCTGCATTAATTACTGAATTTTTCCAACCTCTAGTTAATAGAAGAAGAACAAAAAAAAACCGCGCGCACGCAATACAGCTAATAAAAGCAAAGCAAAACGAAAGAAAAAGCAATGCTAAGAAAGCTAAAAAGTATTTTTTCTCTCCGACGGGGAATCTTGAGAATGTTAGTTTTCGCGTTAATGAAAGGATTCGAACATAGAAGCTTACCGAACCCCGGTCTCCCGCGCTTATCCAGACGTAGAAGCAGGCTTCATATCATGACAAGCGGAAATCATCACCACTAGACCATCGAAGATACAGCTTGCTGGGGCAGGCTGGATGGTTGCTAAACCAGGATGGTGGTTCGTTGATGAAAGGAACTGGCACAGCTAAAACTATATAGCAAGACAATTTCTCTTTGCATGAAAGATGAGGTTTACGAGAGTAGCGGGGGCGATTCTGGAGGGTGTAAAGCGGATGATGGCTACGTACCTGTTCCCTAGGCATTGCAGGCGTTTTTGAGTTTACTGTGGAGTGGAATGAATGGCTGTAAGCTTAAGAAGGTACGTTTTCTTGTCTTGGCACGGCTTTAAGAATGCTCTCGCTCAGGATCTGCAGTGCCGGCGCTTTCTAAACGGGTACCATGCTGTGGAGGACAAGTGCTACGTGACCATTTAATGGTAGAATGTCGAAGTCGAGACAGCCAATCGTTGGAAACTGATTGGTCTTTGATAGGGACACTGATAATACCGTAGGGCGGGCAATATCGAAGCCGAAGATTCAACGGCGGTGGGAACTTGCGCTGGGACTCTGGTCCAGCGTTTTAGCTTTTGATGCATGAGTACCCGCGGTTGGTTGAGGATCAGTTTGGTGTCGCAGTGGGGATTGGCAGTTTTGGTCACTCCCAGATAGGCCTAGCTTGATCAGGGTCCCGGGGCAAGGGTTCTGGGGCAAGGGGCCTGGGGAGATTTGCCGCTAGATTAATATGAGCCTAGCGGGGTACCTCAATCGAAGCCGAACGTTGAGTGGGATTTGCTGCGGTAGTGGTTCACTGCCTTGTTGTACCTCTCGTTAGCTACTGTTCGCATGATAGCCTTCGCCAAAGATGTTGACTCCTTATCTGTACGTCAAGCAGCCCATAAAAGTTTTAACAATGGTCCGAAAGTCTAAATTTCTTTTAAAATTGTGAGTAAAATCATCCATTAATTGTCCCTCAATTTCCTCTCTCAACTTTCCAGCAATCTCATTGGATCATTTGCACGTATCCATCATCATCCATCTCTCCATTCATCATCAATTTACACTTCAAAACCTCTCCAATCCCTGGAAACCCCACAAACTCCAGATGCGCATGCCACCGTAAGGAATTACACAAGCCGCTCAACGAGACTCGCCGTCCTTCTAACCGTACTCCCTCATCCGGACCAATGCTTCAGCTCCCTACGCACACAAGTGACAAGTACAAGGCTATGTGCGCCTACCGATGCAATCGAATGCCTTGGTTCAGCGCCTACCCCGCTGCTGACGACCTGTCCCTCAAAAGATCTCCTACTCCATCCCCTGCGCCCCTGTTTCACACACCCCACTCCCCTGCGCCATCGCCACCGAGCCCCCCTCACCCAGCATCTCATACCGCTGTGAATCATCCGACGCCGCCTCGTACGGCCGCGCATCCCCATGCGCCTCATACACCTCTTCATCGCCGACTTGCTTGGTATCGGGAGGCGGAGATGCTTGTTCAAAAGGCCCTATTTCTTGCACCAGTACAGTCGCACCGCGGCGTTAGCGCTTCTTATAGCAGAATATTCCCAAAAGTACCTCGGGGATGACGTCGCTGGTGGCGGAGATGTGGGGTTTGATAGGGTGGGGCTTGGGTCGGGGTGCATGGAGATGATTTGCTGGGCGGGCATGGAGTTGGTGAAAAGGAGACCGGATGGCGGCATTGAGTTTGCGGAAGTTATGCCACCAAACTGAGTCATCGTGAAATGCGTAGGCGTAGGTCACGCCGATCTTATCGTATAGTATAAGCCCCCGACTCTCTCCACTTACATATGACGGTCGAGGCTCTGGTGGCTAAAGTGTAACTCGTGTTCTCGGCTTCGACGCCGATGGGTAATTTGAATTCTTGTGCAGTCCACCAGCGTAAGATTTCCCAGCTCAAACTTGATACCACGCCGGGCAAGCAGGCAAACGTGCAAGAAATGAGCAAGCACAATAACCAAGTAAATACCCCAATTGATCAACATGGCAATCATTCCAGCTACTCACAATGTAGCTCGTCGCCGCAGCTCTTTGTGCTTTTGGACAATGTGCGTTGTTTTCTTTTGTCTTGTTCCAGCGTCTCCAAATTCACCATTGCTTTTTCGCTCGTCAATGTGCGGTGGGTTCTTGTCATGGCTGAACAACGGAGTATTGTATTGTGGCTGAATAATGAACTTGTATGCTGAGGTTCAGGGCTTCCATTGGAATGATAGCACAACGGCATTTTTAAGTTTCATCGTCACATTGTTAAGCAACTCGAGGGACTGTTTAAACACTCTGACATACATTGTGGTGGAACATTACATGAGCCAGTCGGCCCTTAAAAGGCCCTTCCTCCTCCCGTTGTACATTCCTGCACCATCACACCAACGACTCATCCACATCCTCCAAACAAACCATCCACACACATTAAGAACACCGGTTGTTCCAACCAACCAACTTCACACCATCTACACACCAAGAACACCGGCTGTTCGTACCAACCTACTTCAAACCAACCAACTTCCACATCAACCATGCCTTCCGAGCAAGAGTTCCGCCAGTTCGAGCTCGACGTCTACGAGTGCAGACACATACCGAGCGAAGATTGCACCCCACGCACCATCAACGTCCCGCTGGAGGAATGCATGATGATGGCCGCCCTCATCCGCTTCCCCGACGCCTGCGACCGCGCCCAATTCTTCTCCTGGTACCACAACAAATGGACGCCCATCTGGTCCGGCCAGGAGCTCGTTGAGCACGTCGACGCCCTCGACCCCCGCGCCCCTTCCTCTCTCCCCAAACTCTGGGAGATCCTGGGACGCGGCCTCATGCCCAAGGTCTCGCTCGGCTCAACCGAGCACCAATTCCTTCGCCTCGCCCCCAACACCCTCGCCCTCTCGCCTCGCATCGGCGCCGACCCCGCCGCCCCCATCTTCGGCCTTCAGCCTCTCCAAGCCCCTTGGTCGCGCACTCCTTTCCCTTTCGTCACGCTCGGCTTTATCGAGGGCGTGGAGTATGAGGAGATGGAGCCGTATGCGGGGGGTGCGGAGTACGATGAGGATGCGGAGGATGAGGAGGAAGAGGAGGAAGAGGAGGAAGAGGAGTATGAGGAGAAGGTGGCCGTTTGGAAGCGCACGGGCTTTGTTCTCGCCAAGCGTCTGGACAATGGCGGATTGTATGTCATCGCCGACTTGGGTCGGGATAATAGGGCGGCTCTGGCGGACTCGCCGGTTCAGTGGAAGACGGACGATGCTCCGTGGATCTCTACCTATCGCGCTGCTCTGTTTGCTGTTGCCGAGGTTCCGAGCAGGTATCCTATCCCAACACTTCTCAAAGATTGGGGTGATATGCTGTACCGTCCTAAGACTTTCTTTCCGGCTGAGGTTGTGGGGGTGGAACGCGCAGATTAGATGGGATGGTTTCTAGTATATTAAATTGGAAGGGGGTTTGGTATCCATAAAATTTAGAAGAAAAAAAATAACTCTTTTTGAAAAGCGTCTCATTTTCATGTGATTCAAGGGAAATAGAAAGTTGCTTGGTAATGAAGCGGTTCAAAGAAAATGAAAAAACGTCTTGGTATTTACATAACTCAAAGAAATGGAAAAGCGTCTAACTATGAACATAACTCAACCGTATATCATGTCTTTGTCTCGGGGGTGGCTTAACACCCTTAACACGAAAGTCAGCCACTGAGTCCTTGAAAGGCCCCCTCCCCCTCCCGCTCCACTGACTTGCTCCAACCCACTACAACAACAACCACTCCTCTTAGTCCAGCAAAACAATACACCACTCAACCCCACCCCTACACCCCAAGCCCACCAACCAAACCAACCATGCTTTCCCAGGAAGAATTCGCCACTTTCATGCGCACCTACCTCCGCTACACCGAAGACATGCACACCATCCCCGCCCTCCGCCACGCCGCCGACGACCACTTCCCCGACCCGCTCGAACGCAGCCTCTTCCTCGTCCAACTGCACACGCAGACCCCCCTCCTCCGCCGCAGCACGACCTCGGCCCTCCTCGGCCGCGCCCTCGTCGACCACATCGACACCATGGACCACACCGACCCCGCCGACCTGCGCAAGCTGTGGGCCATCATGGCCCTCGACCCGCAGCCCACCTACTGGATGGGCCGCATCAACGGCTGCGACCTGCGTCTCGTGCCCGACTCGCTCGCCATCCAGCACCCCTCCGACGGCTCGGCGCCGGATTGTCGTCTGCGCGTTCGCACGCCGCGTAGGCGCGAGAGGCCGTTTCCGGTGCTTTCGCTGGGGGTGGTGGAGGTGGATGAGCGGCTCGAGGAGGAGGAGGTGTGGCGGCCGTCGGGGTTTGCGCTCGTGGTGCGTATTGATACTGGCGACTTTTATCTTGTTGCGGATATGCGCGAGTGCGATTATGAGTCGTTGGTGGAGGGGCCGTTGCGGGTGGACTTGTCGCGCGAGTTTCGGATGCAGCATTTTCGGTCGGCGCCGTTTCTTGTGGCGAGGATTGAGAGCGATGAGTGGTTTGAGGAGATTATTTCGGAGGAAGTGCTGGATGAGGGCATTACGCTTTTCCCGGCGGAGGTTGTGAGATTTGCTTGAGAGGAGGTGGCGGTGCGGGTCCTTGGTTGTGCTTTTTTGATGGATGAGACAAGAAGGAGAGAGTGGGGCGGAATGGCCTTCACGGGATGATGTTGAGGGAAACTCGTGGGACAAACTCTGCTGTGGAAAGGTGGAGTGGATTGATGATTCATGCTGGTGTGGCTGCGGACGACTGGTAAACCTGACAGTGGACTCGCGCCACAAGAACACATTCAATTCTGTTGCAACAAACAATTGAAAAAGTCGTTGCACTATTAAAATGGTCTAACTGCACATTATGTCTTCGTCCCCTTTGGTAATGCTGCCCGGGATACATGTGTAATGAGAAGTGAACTAGGCGGATTAAAACACCTGGAGCAGTAGTCGTAAGCTAGAGGGCAGGGAGGTAAGAGGGAGACAGCAGAGAGAAAGGCAGTTAAGCATAAACAAGTAAGAAGAACTGTCTTACCAAATGCAACCGCTTTGTTATTACCAGTTCAATTTCGCGACGATAAAAAGCACTACCAATGAAACGAGCTGCCCACAAGCAGGATCTGTAGCCACTGGGAATTCTGGTGCAAAGCAGCCTGACACTACTGAACGTCTATGATGTAGTCCTCTCGCTATGGTCCCAAATCTAACAGCCGTCAGCGTCTCATTGCAGTTGGATTGGCATCGAAGAGACAAAGAATCCTGCTGGCCCATGGAGTCTTGTCTTTGTATGTGGCCATTCTACATGTCGTCCAGGTTGGAGGCCTCGATCCGCAAAGATGTAAAGGTAAACCCTGAGTATGGATTTGCTCCCATCACGTGCGAAGCTTGCATACCGGTTCTGGCCGAAGCTTCGTTGACCAATCATGATGTTGCGTAAGCAGGGCGGCATTGGATGAACCCCGCAATTTCACGCACCCACCTATGACAGCAATTACCGCGCTCCCGATACAGGCCACCAATCCCATTGCATGTTGCTAAAGTCCCCTGTGGCCAATCCCCGTGGCTGACCTCTGTCGAGCATGTGCCGGTGGGGAGCCCACGAAAAGCCCAACAGCACTGCCACGGCAGAATCTCAAAAGCCCAAGGCTCTCACAGACGCCACCTCAGACGATCGAGACACAAGCCCAGCTAAGCCCCGCCACGAGTAGAGTGACGCAGTCCACGTCAACGTGCTGACGCACCTCCGCGCATAATTTATTGTTGAAGACCCAAGGAGGCTCTCGCTGCGGTTGGACACTTTTTCAGGCAGCCCCCACTCAAGCTGCCTGGGCACATACGCTGCACTTCGCCGCGTTTGTCTTCACGCTGTCCACTGAGGCACATATGCACGTTTTGCCACCACACCGGAGGAATCCAAGCGCAGACCGGAGGAGTTCCGCATCTGCGCACTGACATCTTCCGTTCGCTTCGTGCAGCCCACGTCAAAGGCAGCCACGTCTGAATCCAAGGGGAGTGCGAGGAGCTCGCCATGGCGGGTTCAGTAGTCTTCCACGACTGTATAGCGGGAAGTAGATTGTGGGGTGGATCCACCAGTGGGAAATTTTGCATGGGTCGATTGCTGAAGTTGAGTGAGACGTTCGCGCAAAGTCCACCAGTGGTGTGAATAGTACGGCGGTGGCGGTGGTGCGTGTGCTGCGTGTGGATGAAACGAACAACACGACTGATGCAGGCTGACCTGGGTTGCCTCTGGGTATTGCTCTTCGCAGAGGCGCATGGTGAGAAGCAGCTTTGGAGGAACCTGCTTCCTGCACTGATAATTGGACTGGACATAATGGCTAGCTCAAGTGGACACTGCCTTGCTTTTCCGGCGCTCTGCATGCTTATCGCCTCACATTTTGCTCTTCTTTCTGGTGGTTGGTTGTTGAATCATTATGCAGCCACACTGCGGGCGGCCTTAGTAAGTGCCGCAAGAAGGTATAAAAGTGTAGATCGCTTCCCGTTTGTTGTCCAATAATCTCCAATCATCCACGTATTCGAGTGTAAATGCGTACAATGACTCTTGGCATCAGCACAGCCTTGTCTTTTCAGCCTGGAGATGTGCCTTGGGCGACGCCTCCGATTCTGCCTCATGCGGGGTTTTCGAGCATTGCGTCACGGTCCAACTTATCGTGAGCATAATAAGAATACCCACGCCCCCCTTACTAGTCGATACAGCAGCGAGATCAATGCAGCCCTCTTCGATCCTCGTCGAATCGCTTCCGCGATGAGCGATCCTGTTTCTGTTTCCGCCAGCATTGCTGGGCTCGTCACCTTGGCAGACATCCTCTTCAGCCGCACGCTGAAATACGTCAAACTTGCAAAGGGAGCGAAAGAGGATATCAAGATCCTATCTAACGGGTTGAAAAACCTATCAGAAACACTTCACATCCTTTCCCATCACACTTCCGAGCTTGATGCCGATGACGAGGCACAGAATCGACCAGCTGCATACCGTCCTCTTCTCGTTCAATCCTGTTTGCATCTACTGGGGAAAATCAGGGTCAAGCTTGATAAGCATGATGCATCCGAAGCCGGCTTGAGTCGAACACAATCAACGTTGCGGCAGCTGAAATGGCCCTTCTCGTCTTCAGAGGTCAGAGAACTGGTGGCGGAGCTTGAACAACACAAGTCAACCCTCTCTTTGGCGTTATCCGCAGATACCTTTGAAGCCCTCCAGGACCTTATGTCAGCCACTCAAGCTTTCCAATCCGAGATACAGGACATCAAGTCCGTTCTCGCCCAGCAGCGGCAAGCCTTCGACGCCCACTTATCATCGCTGTACTCTGCGAAAGAGCAAGAAGACATTTCCAATTTCTTTGGCAGCGAGTCACCCGAGCATCGGCATAGGACGGCCTCGAACCTCCATCACCCCAATACTGGCCTCTGGTTGTTACAAGATGACGACTTTCAAGCTTGGATAAGAGGAGACAGCCCACATCTTTGGCTATCGGGTATACCCGGAGCTGGAAAGACCATTCTGGCATCCGTGGTCATTGAAGAAGCATGGAAACACTCGGAAATTTCTCTGAAAGCTGTCGCGTATTTCTACTGCGACTACAAGGACACGAACAGCCAAGACCCCCTCAAGGTCTTGGGCTCTCTTGCCACCCAACTGGCTCAGCAGAGTGTCGAGAGCTTTGAGTTGCTTCGAGGACTCTACCAGCGCTACCACCCTCCTGGAAGGATGCCGATGACAGCAGACGTTCCTTCACTCGTTGAAGTGATCAAGCAAATGACAATGAAGTTTGAAGATGTGTTCTTGGTCATTGATGGGCTTGATGAATGCGGAAAGAACACAGTGGAAGTCACGAAACAGCTTCGCAGCCTTGACTCCGTTGTGAAGAGCGGACAAGCCGTGAAAATTACCCTTCTCTCTCGGCATGAGGAAGACATCAGGCGACTTCTTGAGAAAGACTTCGCCCATGTTCAAATTTCTGCACGAAGTGAAGACTTGAGGCTATACGTCGCCGCGGAGATCGAGACCCGGACTATGGATGGGAGACTGGAGATCAATAGCGCAAACCTGAAGGAGGAAATATTGCAGGCTTTGGTTGGTGGCGCCGAAGGAATGTAAGTATCCCTTTATGCTATGTTCCTCACACACCATCAATTACTAACTAGTGTACAGGTTCCGCTGGGTCGCCTGTCAAATGGACTATCTCTGTGATCAGCCTCACGACAGGGCCAGGAGAGATGCACTCAAGTCATTACCGCCTGATCTCAATTCAACCTACGTGCGGATCCTGGAAAGAGTGAATGGACAAGGCCCCAGGGTTCAGGCCCTTGTGCAAAGGACTCTGAGATGGATCATCTATTCGAGGGACAGATTGGATAACGCTGCCCTCTGTGTGGCTGTCTCGATTGAGGCCGACAAGGAGTACCTGGATCCGGACGCCCAGCCTACCATCAAAACCATTTTGAAGAACTGCAGCAGCCTCATTCGAAGGTCCGTTGACGGGCGTTTTCTCGAGCTTGCGCACTTTACCGTCGAAGAATTCCTTACGAAGCAACACGACCTACCGTCGACGATCGCGCCGTACCTTCTGACAAAAGAAACCAGCCATGTTGAGCTTGCCAAGACATGTCTAACATACCTGAACTTGAAAGACTTCGATCAAGATCTGTTTGAAGATTACGATGACTGGAACAATGCGCTGGAAGCCTCCCATTTCAGAGAACACGCCGTGATCCGGTTTTCTCTATACGCTGAGGGCCATTGGGAAGAAACTGCTCTCTTTGGTCTTGCCAAACAGCTTTTTTGGCCCACTAAAACTAAGAATTTTCTCAGATGGGCGCAGGACCACTTCCTAGTTCTCTTGACGGTATTTTTGAGTGTGAGGTACATAAAGTTTCTCGACCGGATGCTTTTGAAAAATTTCCCAGGGTTGACTCCTCTTCACTATGCCGCAGGGCTCCGAATTCTCCCTCTCTGTGAATGGCTCATAAAGAATGGTTGTAGTGTCAATAAATTGGGGTCGATGGGTTCTCCATTACACTGGGCTCTACTTCAACATGATGCAGCCCTTTTCGCGGCCGATTACACCAGAGAAGATTTCAGTGTCTCAGGAGGCAAACTTGGCCTAGACTCAACATTACTGGAACTCCTCAAATTGTTTGTTGATTCAGGCGCAGACGCCAGGTCTCCATACGTCGGTTATTCTGGAACCGATTTTCCGACCCTGGCCATGCTTGGACGAGAGTCGGACAACTTGAATCTTCTCCCGGAAGCCGTCGGCTACCTTCTCAAAGCCAAAGCGCGAGTTGACGAAGACTTTATCGACAACATGCGTGAGTCGTACAACGGACGGCCGACCCAGGTCCGGTGCATCTTGGATTGTTTTCAGGAGGACGACATCGATGATTATCTTAAGAGCAAGTTCTGGGACCTGTGCAAACATGTGAAGAGCAGTAGTCCCATGCAGTGGAAGAGTCTCAGCAGAGATTGTGGAAGCACTGTCAGCCCTTCGATCGACGATATCGAGTTGTTTCATCACGCTGCTCGGATGGACTATCCAGAAAAGCTCAAGAGAATGCTCGAAACTTGTTCGGTAGACGTCAACTCGACAACGGCGGAATTCAACGACACCGCTTTGCACGTCGCGGCTGAGAACGGCTCATACGATTCTGCCAAAGTCCTTTTGGATGCAGGTGCCGACATCAATACACGTAATAGTGTGGGAGAAACTCCGTTACACTGGTGTGTTAGGAGCATGGGAGGAGCCATTGTGTCTCTTTTGTTAGACCACGGTGCCTGCACAGAGGATGTGGATGACAACGGCTGCACTGTTTTCCATGCAGCAGCTGCTGACGACAATGTTGAAGTCCTACGGAATCTGGTCGAACATCCGGCATTCACCAAAGCTGAACTTGCAAGAAGGAACACGGATGGTCTCACTCCTATCCTCGTCGCTGCGCAGGGTGGCTCAGAAAACTCCTTTCTTTCCCTGCTCGAGGCCTCCGATGATCTTTCCGGTGCATCATCCAAGTCTGGGTCAGGCATCATCCACTTCTCTCTGAACTTGTCTTTGAAAGCCTTTGAAGCTGTGTTGTCGAAAGACATTGATCATGGCTTGAACGATGCGCTTGGTCGGACTGCACTTCATATCTGCTGTGAAGGAGAATTCTCAGATCAGTCGAAAAAGGTTTCGATGCTAATTGGAAAGGGCGTTGATCCGTGATCACTCGATGAGCGTGGCCGAACACCTCTTCACGTTCTTTTGGCTACTGGTCCGTGGCCTGAAGAGTCTACTTTCAGAGATCTTGTCACACAACTGGCGACTCGTACTTCCATTCATCTTAAAGACGGTGAGGGCGGCTCGCCCCTGGTTCAATTCTTACGTCACCCCTTTTCGGGCAGCAAAACCGTGTCAGTTCTTCGCATCTTCCTAGACACCGGAGCTCATCTCTCTGATCGGGACTCAGCTGGCAAGTCTTGCCTCGTGACCTTGATAGAAGCTGAATCAAGACTCGACTTGGCGCCACGGGAGTATTCACAGATTGCGGAGTTGTTCCTCGGCATCTTGGATGAACCACCTATGCCTGACTTACTCGAGGAAGGCGACATCACACCGCGATTACTTGTCTGGGCGGTCCAACGATCGCAGGAAACCTTGGTAGTCCGGTTACTCGATTACATAGATGATGTCTACACGCCCATACCCGGGGAAGGCAACAAATCTCTCTTGGAAATCAGCATCACATCAAAGTCGTCCATCTCAATCTTCGAGGAGCTGCTTTCGAAAGTCTCCCGGGAAACATTGGCCAAACCGTTTCCAGACTCTAGACGCACTTTAGTCCATGCATGTTGCGAAAATGAAACGCCTACAGACGTGGAGTATCTCAAGGCGATTCTGGAGGCTGGAGCGGACGTAGACGCCACGTATCAGCCGGAGCTGCGTACAGGGTTGATTCTTGCCTCTATCGCAGGGAGTATTGCGCACATCCAAACTTTGCTTCAATATGGGGCGAACATGACGAAAGTGGATAGTGATGGATGGTGTGCTTTACGTCATGCAGCGAACCAAAAAGACGCGGGCGTTCTAAAGGCCTTCGGAGACTTCGATATCCAGCAGCTATCCCCTGCTACGTTTTCGACCAGTTCGGGACACGAGTCCCCCAACTCTGCACTCATTCATTTTGTCACGGATGACACCAAAATCACGGAGTATATCCTCAACAAATTCCCATTTATCGATGTGAACTGTCAGGACGACCTTAAGCAAACTCCCTTACACCTTGCAGCGGTTCAAGGGGACGTCGAGTCGGCCCGTCTTTTGGTGTCCCGTGGAGCTTCCTTGTCTACTCAGAGCAGCGAGGAGAAAACGGCATTGCATCTCTCCTGCATTTACGAGAGGTCCGATATGGTTGACTTTCTCATATCTGAAGGCGCGAAATTGGACTTAGCAGACGTAGATGGATGGACTCTTCTCCATCATGCGGCACACCGAGGATACCAGACCATCGCGCGCCAGCTCCTTGATCGGGGGGCCAAGCATCTCCCTGACAAAACGGAACGAACTCCAGAGCTCTTGGCGCTGGTGGGTGGTCATACTGAAACCTCAAGCGTGATTCGAGAGAGCCGAAGGGTTGAAATAGGTACGTAAGGTCCCGGGAACCAGCAGATTGGTTGAGGAATGCTATGACTAGGTCTGACTTGGTTTACTACAGACGGTAACTTCAGCGTTCCGGCGTCAAGGAGCCACTGCTCGGCAGCTTGCGCAACCCTTTACAACGCCATACACGACGGATCACATGAAGTTGCTACGCAAATTCTGGAATGCTATACAGTGACTGATCACGGACATGGAGGCTGCTGTGGATGCAATCCCACACTCCCTGCCCTGGAATTCAAGGACCCTAAGATGGTTGGCCTCTTCGTCAGTAACGGTTTTTCCTTGTCCGGGGAGCTTTGCACAGCCGGATCGTACCCTGGAGCTTCCGCTTTACACCTGGCCCTTCAAGATGAATCCCTTACCGATGCGTTGCGGGCAGCCCTTTCCCAGAGTGGCCCAAGAGATTTTCATACCGGACATGCTATTCATCCTTTGCATTTCGCAGTCGGGCAATCGAGTCATGCGGGCTTGCTGTGCCTCATTCAACATTATCTCAGCTTTGGTATCCAGCCATTCCCTGCGAACAGCGACATCAACAACCCCAGCTCAGGAAGAATTGAAACTAGAGATACGCAAGGACAGAATCCTGTTTGGGCACCAGGAAGTGATGTTCTGGGCTCAAACTCGAACCAGGCACAATCCATCCTCAACGTTCCCATAAACCCCAAGAAAAGCCGAGGACCGTACATGCTCCAGACCGACTTGACTGCAGACATACTCGATGGCTATACCCCGCTGCATGTTGCCTCGCGAATGGACGATGAAGAATCCGCTTTTATGCTAACAAGATTCGGAGCAAACATCGACTCTCGAGCACGCCATCTCCGGACGCCTCTCCATATCGCTGCAGACAGAGGGTCGATCTCAGTGCTGAAACACTTGCTAGCGTGCGGTGCGAATCCACATTTGCGAGACTCGTCCAACCTGACACCGGCCATGCTTGCAGTTCTCGGAGGCCAAGTGGAAGCATTGATTCAGCTCGAGAACCATGGAGTCGACATTACACAGCCGACCCGAACAGGCTATAGTCTCCTGCATCTGGCCTTGGAATCCTCCAGTGCCCCGATGGTAGCTTATCTTCTTCAGAAGGGGTGCCGTTCGACCAAGGATACCATCGGTAATTTTCCCATAGCGTTGATTTGGAGATCAAGTATTCAGACCAAATGCTTGGCCCTCAATTCCGCAATGGCCACGGCTGAGGATGCGGACCATATCGACCAGCTTGGTGCATGCGAGCTCATACTGGATGGTAGAACGACATTGCTGAAGAAGCTCTTGAAGCGACTGTCTTACCAGAGCCGCTGCAGAGCCAACATCAGCTTGCAATCATACCATAATCCGGGAACACCCCTCTGCATTGCAGTTGTCGCGGGAAAAGTCGGAACCATGGCCTTGCTCGTTGAGTTCGGAGCGGACATTGAAGTGAAGAGCTGGGAAAGAGGAACCCCCTTGATGGCCGCCTGCGCCGCCGGTTGTCTTTGTGCCGTGGAATTTCTCGTCCGCCAGGGAGCAAGGGAGACCTACGTCAACAGCGAGCGCTCATATAGCGCTCTTGAAGAGGCCAAGCACTTCCCGGAAGTCCGTCGCTGGCTGCTGGTGGATCGCTACACTCAACAACGCAAGATTGGGAACGGTTCGGAGGGCGGCGGGGAGTCGGATGGAAGAGGCTTTTGGGCAGGCCTGAAGACACTTGAGGTTCCGCTTACGAGGCAATGGGGGCGATTTGGCAATGAAAGCACCCTGGACCATCTACGACGCCTCAGCATCCGGAAAAGAGAACTGGAAGGGGAGATCTTATGTTGGCCAGAAGGCGCTGAACATCCTTTTGTATGGTTATCGTAGGCTTCATCCGTGTTGTTCGGTTTCCCAGTCCTGTCGCTTTCTTTTGCGGCTTTCCCTACGGTGTTTGCGAGTCAGGCTTATTTTTACACACTCGAGTTTGCTTTGATTTGACAGTCCTTCCTTCTCAACTGCAAATCATATCGGCGTTTGTTCTATTCTCATCCCCTAACCTTTTCCCGCATTTCTCGCTTTCGTGAATGTTCCCTAGTTGCCATCAAACAAATACAATCGTTCGAGGTGAATCTCATAGCGACGTAGAGCTGTGGGCTGTTACCGATTACAAAATGAATTCAATGCTTTCGGAAGATTATCAAATATTTGTCTTGCAGTTTTGCCGCCAGTCTTTGAAGGAAATTCCTCGTCGTCGTTGCCTTTTTGTACGCTGAGTTGGAAAACCCACCGCAAGACTGTCTGTTCTCTCCGACGTATAAAAGGGAAAAAATTGATGACTTGAAGCAAGTTTGTGTAGAATTCTAGCCCCGCCCTTTACCATTTTTAAGTTCCCAGTTTCCTGTATAATCAACTCGTGTGGGCGGTGCGGATGGTAGTAGTGTAAGTAGTGTGCCGTATACTTTCCGTGAAGGATTAGTTTCATCGCGATACTCGTGGGGCAGTTGATTATGACCATAGTATGTTAGCACGAGATTATCTGGTCGAAACCCGTTGCTTCAGAAACCGCTTTAATCGCTCAGTGAACCCCTCACTACCCCACTACCCGACTACCGCAATGCACGAGCTTAGCGACCTTCCCTTTGTGGGGGAAGCCACGCAATGCTCGCGAAGAGGATCACCGTCAATGTGGATGTTGAGTGGCTGCCACGTCGCTAAAGCTCCGTACAAGTATCCACCAGATCCACAACGGTGGAGCGCATCACTTCCCAGATTGTTTGTAATTGTGGGCGGAAACTTTGGAGACGATTGGTGGACGTTAATTACCCTGCCACAACCCCAGCGAGTGATGCGGCGAAGTATCCAGCAAAGACCACGATACGAAATGGCAATTGCCCCTGCCGGCAGTGCCGGCAGTGCCCCTGGCAGTGCCTTTGTCAGTATCATACTGCTGGCACTGCCGCACCACCACTTCTTGCGCTAGTACATAACTAGGTAACAACCTATGCTTCAGCCATCTTCTTACCCACCTTGCGTGGGCGCCTCACCTAGTCGGGCATGGGTTGGGGTGCTTACAAACCCGCTGCCACCTTAGGGACAGTGCCGGCAATTGACCCGGTTATGGCAGTGACGGTACGGATTACGATACCCCCGCTTCCGGCAGTGCCGCACCCCTAGTCTGTATGATCGTCCGGAGAAAGGTCAATGCAGCGGCTGGACCCGGTCGGAAGACCCAATCAAAGCAGCCCGGCTGACACCGAACGTGCGCATTACCGATCCGCTGGACCGGGCCCACCATAGAGTCGCCTGATCAGTTTTACCTTCCCTTGACCTGTTAATCGTCCACCACTCCAGTTGGTACGTATTGGAGCTGAGCCGCATCTACACCGCCGTCTGTTACCTGCAGCCACCATGGCTCTCACACGCCTTCAACGGAAGAGAAAGCCGTCCCCCCGCACGCCCCTTTCTCCAGGTGCCGTCGCCGCAGTTCCCACTCCTACTGCTAGTAAGTCGCCCGCCTATCGTCGTATCAAAATACTGACTGCAACGAATAAAAGCGTTACAGAAAGATCAGCAAGTCTTAAGACGGAACAGCCGCATCCAGCGTCTACCGACGCCACAGACTCAACGCGAGGTATTCGAAACGGGGCCAAGAAACAAGGTGTGCGCATACAAATCCTAGATCGTTGTCATTAAGCTTATGATGAGAGTAGCGCAAGTCTACTGCCAGCCGCCCGGTGGCTCGAGCTCCTTTGAACTGGGACCCCAAAACAAAGCCATCGTTACAAGGACCTCACGGACTTATCGCATACTGGAGATCCCACAACTACACCTGGCCACCAGGGCTCATCGGCATGTCAGCTTCCAATGGGCAGTCTACTAATGGAAGCAGTCACACAAACAGCTTACACCAACTTGCCACTCACCAATCAGCTCAAAAAAATGGGCATGGGCCGCCCGGTACAAAGGATAAGGGTGTCAACCCCCCCTCCAGCAAGGGGTCAAGCACTAAAAGCTACAAATCTGCGGGGTTTGTGGCCACACTCCGAGACGGCGTTGGGTTGATGACCAGCTACATGAAGGATTTCGAGGACATTGAACGCTCTGATGAGGGACCAAACCGTGAGAGCAGAAACTCGTGTAAGGTACTGCGGACCAAAAAACAAGCGAACCCGCCACATGCCCTATCAAAAGACGATGCCGGGTTCAAGTTGATGCTCGATCGACTCCCATCCAAGACGGAGGCGCAGGTTGTGCATTCCTTGCACGATTTCGTCTGCCCCTCGGCGGAAGCACTTGGTATCGTTAATCGCAGCAATCGTACGCTTCGGATCCGGTACAAGCTCCTAATTGACGCCATGAACGACGGCTGGGAACCGGGATTCGTACGCTTTCCAGATTTACCGAAACCGCAACCCGATTTTTGCGTAGGATTCGCCTGGGAGGCATTTTCATCGGCCCAGCAGGAAATGATCAAACATGCCACCCGAAATGGTCGCAAATTCTCATCAACCGCAACAATGTTTTTTCCCTTCTTGGCCTGCGAAGCCAAATCCTCGAAAGAGCCTATCCTCAGCGCGGTACACCAGAATGCCCATACCTTGACACTTGCTGTCATGGCTGTAGTGGAACTGTTCAGAGGTGCCGGAATACAGGGCTCCATCCATCGCAAAATCCTTGGTTTCTCTATAGCCTACGACCCGCAAGGGGCACAAGTATTCGGTCACTACCCTGTCATGAACGGGGACAGAACGGCTATATATATGCATGCGATCATGAAAGTCTACTTCGACGGCAACGATCAATTCGCAGCTTACCGCTTCGTAAAGAACATGTACGAGATATGGGCGCCAAAACACTTGGACAACATCCGCAAGGCCCTTGACAAGCTCGACCGCTCGTGGGCCCTCCCATCCGACATTACCGCTCAGTCCGCCGCTAGCAGAGCTACACAAACAGATGCCAGCACCTCAACTGTTGGCGAACAGACTGATGGTCTGCAAAACCTTGGCCTACAGAGCAACGCGGGCGCAGAGTCTCGTCAAGCTTCTCCTCTTGTTATTGTACAGAACGCCAGCCCAGAAGCCCCTCGTCCAGACCCAGACCCTGGTCCTCCCAGAAAGAGGCAAAGGCAGAAGTGACCCCGGGAATCAATACAACAGCAACCACAACAACAACAACAACAACAACAACAACAACAACAACAACAACAACAACAACATCCGCGTTTCTTCACACCACTCACGTTGGTTGCAACGGTCACTAAATATCTTGCCAATTTTCCTACATACCGATGTCACCGACCTCATGTGGTACTCCTGCGGTAGATGGTGGTGAAAAATAGCTGGCAACGTTCCGCCTGCATTCAATTGCCGATACGGAGGGTGCTAGACTGGCTTCGGTGTACAGTTCTCTACGTTATGAATTCATTTCATCTTTTAAGATCAGTCCGGGGATGTATCAATAGCAAATAACTCTTCCTTCTTCTATAGGCCTCCAGCTCACAGTCTCGTAGAACTTGGTAGCTTGTCACGCGGTATGGCTCAACTTGTCGGTATTTGTTGCGGTTCCTCGGGATGTTCTTTTGAATGAACGAACAAATGGATTGCCTTACAAGATCACTTCGTCGGGGCAAGAATAAAGGCGCTTGTTCACGCGTGAGAGGTTCAGCAGACAGGAACAGATCCGAGGCCAGGTGATAACACACCAACGGGATTGCCTGAAGAGCAGCGGCACAAAGGAACTTACATTCTGAATCCTGTTTTGCAAGCTTCCAGTTACAAGCAGACAGCCTCCTACCTTTTTTCAATATGGCCCTTCCCTCCTGTCCCCCGGTATGCCGGCGGCAAGATCCCCTCAAGCGCTGCCTTGATTTGCACGGCCAGCGTATGCGAATGCCACCGATGCTGCTGCGTAAACCCGCCCGCAATCCAATAATTCTCAACCCGCAAATGGCGCTTCCACATCCCGCGAATCTCCCCCTCCTCATCAACCCCCCACGTCGCATCCAACCTCGCCGCAATCTCCCTCGGCCCCAGCAGGCCCTCCCCTCCCTCCTCACCCGCCCCCATAACCTCCGCCGCCGTCTCCCTCGCATCCCTATCCGCAAACCCCGTACACCAAACCACCGCATCCGCCCCCACCACACTCCCATCCCCAAACCTGACCCCCGCCTCCACAAACCCCACCGCCTCCACCCCCGCCTTCACCCCCACCTCCCCCCGCGCCACCAACCCCGCGCCCCCCACATCAATATAATGCCCCCCCGCCCTCTCCACCAAATTCGACATCAACGCCACCCCCGAATCGCGACTGTCGACGACCGGAAACCCCGCCGCAGCGAGCGCCGCGTACCGATCCGGCTCCTGCGCGGCAAAGCGCGCGAACGTGTCGCGGGCGAGCTGGCTGTCGACGGCGGTGGGGAGGGTGAGGAAGAGGCGGTCGGCGGCGGGGACGCCGAGGGCGTCGTAGGCGCCGAGGCTGTGGGGGGCGCGGAGGTAGGAGAGCGGGAGGATGTAGGTGGGGGTGCGGGCGACGAGGGTGGGGTGGAGGGAGGAGGCGTGGGTGTCTTGGAGGATGTCGAAGGCGGTGTTGGCGGAGCCGATGATTAGGATGGTCTGGAGGGGGGTGGTGTTAGGAGTGGTGTGGGGGAGGGGGTGGTGGGGGGGCTTACTTTGGCGCCTTGGGCTTTTAGGTGGGCGGCGGATTGGTATTGGGTGGAGTGGATGTTGATGCCTTTGTAGAGGTGGGCGTTGGCGATTTGGGGGAGGTAAGGCTTTTGCGACGCGATGCCTGTGGCTTGGACGAGGTGTTTGGAGATGGCTGTGCGGAGGCCGTTGGGGGTGTGGAACTTGATGGTCCATCGCTTGGTGGACTGGTTGTATATGGTTGATTGGATCTTGGCTGAGGTGATGACGTTGAGGTTGAAGGTTTGTACGTATCGTCGCACCTGTTCGGCTAAGTCGTTGCGAGTGAGCAAGTGTGGGGTTTGAAGTTCCTTGCCATAGGCTGGATTTGAGGGTCAGTGTGTTTGCAATTTTCTTCGCGGCCGGATTGTTGCTTACAGATGTATGGCATCTCGCAAAATGACGTTGGGACATGGAACCGCATGCAGTCGTAGCGGAGAGCCCAGTTGTCGCCGACCCGGGCATTCTGTTCGGCCATGACGCTTTCAACGCCCAGAGCCTTGAGTCGTGCAGCAAGTGTGATGGCGCTTTCAGAATTAGTATATTTTCTTTCCTTTTACTTCTTGTGTTGACTTACGCGTTGCCGCCACCAATTATAAAGACCTCCGTATCAAAGGTATCCAGGTTGTCCAACCTTCTGGCAGGAGCTTTTAGCAAGGACTCATCCTCTGGCTGCAGGTCCAAGCTCTCAAGCCTGGTGCTCAAGATCCAGATCTTCCACTTTATTGGCTCGTCAGAGTTGAGGCCCCTTTTCACAGGCAACAGCAATATTTTTCCGCCGCACCTGGCGGCCGGTGACTCAGTCCTGAAGGAAATCCCACAGTCAATGAAATGCTACATGACAAAAAGCTGTTAGTAGCATCACACGAGGGCCTTTATTGTTTACTCACAAGACACGGACTGGCGGGAATGAACCGAGCTTCGCCATCAATCTCAAGCCCCTTAGTAAGACCTCTGAGCGTCTTTGTCTCCAAAAGGCTCGCGGCAATGACGCTCGGGGTCGTGAAGGTTCGCAAGTGGTAGGTCAGCGCCAGCTGGTCCCTCCAATACGACTGATCGGCGAAGAAGCAACTCTCCAGCGCCTCATCATCGTCGGCGGCCAAAGCGGCATTGAAAGCTTCCAGCACCGCGAGCGCCTGCTTAGTGGGCTCATCGTCGGCCAAGGAAGCCGCGTCTACAGTCCCCGGAGCGATTACTGGCAGGGGTTGCTGGGCCATCATCTTGAGCAGGTCGGCCCGTGGCGGGTACTCCTCGTGCAATGGGAATGCGGGGGTGCCTGGTCTTGTCAGTAAGGTACAGGGGGACTGATCCGGTATTGTCGGCTTACTGGCAACCATGTTTCGGTATTGATGGTGTAAACTGGATCTCGCAGTGTAAGAGGTTGCGAATCTGAACTTTTCTTGGATGTGCACCGCAATGGAAATACGGAAGGATACATGTGCGAAGTGGCGCGCCCGAAATCGGCGACGTGTTTGTCTTGCCCCACTTTCGGAATCATGAATCCTGCCGACCCCTGGAGTTTCGTGTCTGTCTTTCATATGTGGGTCTGGTACTAGCCATTCATGCTTCTATACGTTTGTCTTGGCGGTTTGGGGGCTGAAAAGTCGACGATCGTCAGGATCTTGGTATTCAACGAGAGTGTGCGTGCTGTTCGAAAGGGTTTTAGTCTCAGGTCGCCTTCTTCTGTTCGATATTTGTGACTCTTTTGTTTCCTTCCCTTGTACGTCCGGGTGGGTGGAAAAGAAGATTCGTGTTCGAAAGTGTGATATTCTCAGTGCTCCACAACTCCTCTTTATCTGGAGTCTCGGTAATGTAGAGTCCCGATAATGTGTGCAATTTAGTCGTTTATTCTCACTTTCTCAAATATTTGGGCGCGGGAATCGCAGAAGCACTTACAAAAAAGCCATGTAAGAAGATAAAACTACGCTCGGTGACTCTTCATCGGAGATGAAAAACCTCTGTACTCCTTCCATCGTCAAATTTCGCCTTAACGTGAGTCCCATCCATCATTCCATTAATGTAACATTCTCCAACGAACGTCCATTCCCCCCCAACACCATCACCTTGAATTCCATCTGCATCGTCTCTGCGCAGAACGTACGGAACCCTTCCTCCTAGAAGCGCAACAACCACATCAGTGGACCTCGTACCCAACGGACAGAGTCCAAGCCTCCCAGTCTCCGTGACAAAGAACCTCCTGCCACTAGATTCGTGCGCCATCTCAGCGAAATCCTGGGCCCGCTCGAGAGCATCCTCAGCAGGGAGGGCTTCCGTGAGTTGCTGGCGGATCCTGGGTGGAAGCAGTGCCATGTCCGGGTCAGTCGTCGCTTGGACCCAATACGCGGCGAGCCGTTCGGCGACATCAGGACGCTGCCAGACCTTGGGTGCATCTGGAGCAGGGCTGGGAGAGAGGCACAAAAACGTCTCGAGGAACATTTCGAACACCTCCTCGTCGTCCCGCATCTCTCGTCGTTCCTGGTAAGCGTTCTTTACCAGCGTCCAGAACTGCGCGGCTGCTTGCCGACCGACCAAGTCCTCGCCGGCGAAATCGCCTCCGACGCACCAGCCTGTCCAACCTTGGATCCCGTAGTCGAGGGTGTTGATGAATTGTACGGGCGGCCATAGTACCTGCTCGATTTCTGCCAGCCGGAGCCCTCGGAGCGGCAAGGTCAATATGTTGGAGCAGTTGTCGAGGAGAGTGGTGTCAACATCACCGAGTTTCTCTGTCTGAAGATGGGCGTGGTGGAGCAGGTTTCCCCTCTTCCACTTCTCTTTCATGTGCGGCCACAATGCCCATGTTGGATGGAGGAGAGACTCGGACTCGGGGATGCAGCTTTTGCATGTTGACTGGACCTCGTTGAGCACGCTCAAGATATCCAGGCTCTTGTGGTACCGGATGTGCGCTTTCGTGAAGTGAGCATACACGCTGGAGGTGGATTCGCGGTAGTTTGGGGACACCAGTAGCCGCCCGTCAGACGATGTCGATGCGTCGTTCGACAAGTCGACAATGGAAAAAAGCATGTCTCTTGGGTCCGTTGACTCAAACTCGAGAACGATACTACTAAAGAGCTGTAAAATATCCAATCCGACTCCATTGGCATGTCCTGTGGCCGAGTTCGCTCGCTGAAGCGCCAAGAATTTGGCCCAGAGGACTGGAACCCGGTAAGAAACAGTGCGTTCTTCCTCAGCCGTGGCTAAACGGAAGTAGTTGAAAGCCAGGAGCAGGTCTCTGAATTTGACCTCCCCGTCGTGAGAAAGGCGACAGACGACTGCGTCCTTTGCCGCCCACATGACTTCCTGCACAACCCAAACTCTGTGGAACCAAGGGCTGTTGAAGATCTTGGCGAGTTCCTCTACGAGCTCCGTTGGGGTGACGTCGGTACCTGTCCTGGGGTTCCTCATGCCGAATCTTCCAACCACTTGGCAGATTTCGTGGATATGGCCCAAGGGATCCACGTCGTGGCTGAGTTTCAGACTGCCAGACAAACCGCGCATGAACGGTCCGACATACTCCTTGAGTGCGCACGAATTCAGGAAGACTTCGACGCGGCGAGCATTGGAGTATATGTCCCCCATGAACGTAACCTGGTGGCTGCGCTCCTCAAGGTCGCCCTGGTTAATTGAAAGGGCGTCTATCCAGAACAATTTCCCCTTGTGTGATTCCTCTCGACACGCTTCCGGGTTGCAGCGGAGGCGTTTCAGGACGCGGTACAGGCCTCTGGTGACCTGATACTCCCGGAAATCCCCCTTCTTGATGTTCGAATAGTCACCCATACCTTCCGAAGGCACGTGGGCCATGCGGATTGTCCGGACATTTCGGAAGTCTCCCCAAGAGTACGAAACAGTGGTGTAGTTGAGGGGCTTCCAGGGCGCTGGGAATTTGGCAATTACGCAGGTCAGCTCGGTCCCTGGCGCGCTGGGCACAATCGTCAGCAACCGGATTTCTTTCTGCTGGACGTTGAGCTTCTCGTAAGGTGCGTAGTCGTTCTTCAGACGCCTCAGCGTTGGAATATCGGGATCGTCCATGATGGCGTCTGTTGAGCCAAAGGGGTAGGGTTCATTGCTGTTCACCGGTTCTCCTTCCAGTGTGGCAAAGCTGTGGTGCGCGAAGCCGTGGATCCCTTGGTTTTTGCAGTCATCACAGAGGTGGTAATCGGCGCATGATTCGCATTTCCAGGCAATGCCTCGGATGGGAAGGATACCGCATTCATCGCATTCGTATGGAGCCATGTTTTGCAGTTGAGAATCGGCTGTGTGACGAAGCATGCTGAGTTTATGTATGTAGAGGATTTTAGGCAGCATTGAATTAGGCTGGTGAGGAGGATTCGCAGAGGAAGAAGCCACCGATGTCAGCTTATGTAAGAATTTGCATCTGGGTGGGAACCAACACGAATAACCATGACCGATCATTGTGTCCTATAAGCGGTTTAACGAAAGTAGGAGTTGTCGCAGTGGCAAAGCGGTCGTTGGAATAAGCTTGCGCCCGGGCCAAATCTGTACGGTGTCAGGCGCTATTGCATTTTAGGTCTAGCAGACGCATCAGGTAATCGCAGCGGGAAGGTCACAGAGCTGGATGACCCTGGTATAGAGTAATGGAACGTCATGTTACTTTAAAACTATGTAACTACAGTTACCTTCACAACGGTGCTGTCAAGCTACTAACATAGTGTGGGGTCGTGGGCGCGGCCTGCGAGATGCATTGCCTCATGAGTCGTCACTCCATGGTGAATTGCCCTATTCGGTTTAGTCTAGTCGCTTAGCTCGGTGGGCGGTGCAGATCTTCGTGCGTCCTTCGCAGCTAATGAACCATCCTTTTTGCAGGCCCATCAGCTGGGTGATACCTCGTCCCTGGGCCATTTGTTTTAGTGCAGGGTCACAGTACTTTATTCGTCTCCGGTTACGAGTTCGTGTAGGATCTCCGGAGGGAAAGATGCTTCGGCGCTGTAACTCAACTCAGGTGAGATAGGTGCGTCGGCCCGAGTTGTGGGAGGGCGGTCAATCTTCTGCGATGCTTCAGACTGCTTAAAATAGATGTAAGATCTTAATCAGCCCCAACTGACAGCTGTGTTGACACCAGATCCTTCAGGACCCGCTTATGTTACCTACCTTGGCTTAGCGCGCTGTGCTCATGACTATGGTTATCCACCCGCTGGACGCCCGCACCCGCACCCAGATAATCAACTCATCTTCCGCACCGTTCAGCACCTTCGTCGCAATGGCGAACTTCACATGCCCCGACTCGGATCCTGGATCGTGGCATTCCTGCGCCGATGAGTCGCAATTCGTCGGATGCTGCACGACGGACCCATGCGAGCTGGGCTGCAGCGCGGGCAATCTGATCGCCGCTTCGTTCAACCTGGACCTCTACGGCACCATACCCGACCTCGAATGCGCCCGCGGCGCCCAGTTCTACACTTGCAACTCTACGACTCCGCCGTTCTGGGGCTGCTGCAAGTCGAACCCGTGCAATCAGAACGGCTGTCCCGATGCCGATCTCAGCGCCGCAAACCTAGGCATTAACCCCCAGGCTCCGGCTTTCTACTCCCCAACCGGCACCGCCTCCCCATCGGCTTCTTCGACACCACACGACTCACATCCAAGCAGCGCCGTCATCGGAGGCGCAGTTGGCGGCGCAGTCGGCTGCTCCATCCTGCTCGGCGTGCTTGTGTTTTTTCTCTGCCGCCGAAGGAAGCGGCGCAGTCACCAGAAATACGGAGAAGCTTATGCCGGAATCCCAGAAGCCCCACCCGCCTACTCCAATGAGATTTCGGCCCCCAACAAGCAGTCGGAAGCCGCGGTCCCCATCTTCGAGCTGGACAGCCGCATGCAACCACCGGTAGAACTCTCGGCAGAGCCCATCGTCCCAGTCGAACTCGACGCCCGTCCGGCCTCGTCGTTGTTGTCGCCGCCGCTGTCTCCGTCGCCGTCGCAGAGCAGCGCACGCGCGAGGAAGAGCAAGAGGTTCACCGGCAGCAGCCTTTCTTCCATGTCTGAAGAGCGCCAGCATACTCTTGACGCCCTTCTCGGAGCCGGAGGGTCCCCGGAAGTCTCTCCGCAGTCCGCAACGTTTGCCGAGGGTGGTGGCAGTGGCAGTGTGAGCCGCCGGTATTCTGCAGTCTCGTCTTTGGCATCTACACCTCGAGTGCCAGCAACGCCACATCTAAGCCGTACGATCAACGAGGGTGACGCGCCGACGGATGAGCGGGAGGGTTGATGTTGGCTGGACATGCGTTTTGTGTTTTCTTTTCACTATACCACGGCTTCTTTCAGTGTACTATAGAGCGTTACCTGCGTCAATGAGAAACGGTCCATGAGGGGGAGACAGTAACCCAAACATATCATCAGCTGTCAATAGAACTCAAGCAGGCTTTCCGTCTCAAATCGATAAATGTGCAAAGGGTGTTTGTCTTCCCAAACAACGGAGGAACCATGAGCCAACCTGGAATTGAGTACCCGTAGTTCTCTTTACATACTCGATCAGGAATTGCTCCAGGGTCTTGCGATGCGACATGGATCCTGTTTAGCCACTGCACCAATTTATCCGGAGTGACGTAATATTGGCCAAGCTCCCTGTCTCATTGGTTTTCCCCGTTCTCTCTCCACCTCCAATTCTCTCCCGTTGATCAATCCAACGCCTTTGCTACTCCGCATGGTTTTCCGTCGCAACATCCACCTCATGAGCCTGCAGTAGCCACCTTATGCCACAAAGACAGCCAGATGAGGTCCGTCCCACGCCCATGGTTGCGCGTACATTCTTTACGGTGCGTTACCGCCACGCGACTGAGCAGGTACCCATCCGTCGAACCTTCAATCTTCGGAAGCCTCTCTGAAGGAAGAGCTGGAGCGTGAGCAAGAACTTTCGTGGCTCTTTCTGGATACTTGCGCTTTGAGGTCGACTTCAGATGATCCTGAACGACTTCAAGGAGCCGACTTTCCGATGCGAGCGTTAGAAGTGGTGGGAACACTTGGAGCTTGAGTTGGGAATCTGGTCGTACGATGCCATCACCATGTCTAAAATCCGCAACATGCACAACCGTAAAATGTTCGCACTCAAGACAGGAAAGCCACGCAAGGTCCAGCCGGCTACCTCACGTATCTCGGTGCTCCCTGGATGCGAGGAAACTTACCCACACCGCACCAAGACCCTTTGGAAGCTCGTCCGGACTGTACCCCCCACGCCTACCATACCCACGAAGAGATGCACAGGTGATGACGAGAGTTGGGTCGACGAGGACGAGGGCAGTACCAACGAGGAGCAGACCTGGATGAACGAGGAGGATGATTGGATGGACGAGGAGGAGAGCTGGAAAGACGAGGATGAAAACTGGAAAGAGGACGAGGATGACGAGGACTGGTGCCCCGAGAACGACAGCCGCATCACCATGGAGATCCACCCCGGAACGGCCGCCTTCGACGCCACAGTCCTCGCACCCCGCCGCATTACCATCGAAACCTTCGCAGTCCTCAGCAACGCCTTCCAGCACTTCGGAACAGACCCACCATCCCCCGCACTCGCCTCCGCAAACGGCGGCACAGCCACCCACTACCAGAACATCCCCACACTGCGCAACACCCCCACCTCCACCTGGCTCGACTCCACAAACAAACAAGCCCTCTCGCAAACCAGCCGCACCTACCACCTCCTCCACCACGACGCCTTCCCCCCCGCCGAATGGCAAGCCGAAGCCCTAACCTCGCTCTTCCCCCCCTCCACCCCCCGAATCCCCCCACCACCAACAACCCCCTTCCCCCTCCCCCAACGCCTCCTCGGCGAGTCCTACCTTCCCACCTGGGACACCCCCTCCACCTGGACCACGCCGCCCACCCTCGCATCCCCCTCCACGCAGAGGACCAGCAGCAGCAACGCCGCCACCAGCATGGCCACAGCCCGCCCCCTCCTCGCCGCAGACCTCACGCCCTCCATCTCGTACCTCCTCTGGACGGGCGGCTTTGGGTCCCCCGCCGTGCAGCTGGCAGACGTCGTGCACGTCCGCTACCGGCACATGTGCTGCCCGTACCTGTCGGCGGAGGTGGCGGCGGAGGCGTCGGATGCGGCGCGGCTGCGGGCGAGGCAGGTGCTGGCGGCGGTGGGGGCGGTGGCGCTGTGGAATCGGTGGCGGTTGGCGCGTTGGCGTTGTGTGGCGGAGCGGCGGTTGATCAGGCACTATGCGGTTGTGTTGGCGGGCGTGCTGTATGAGGTGTGGGTGTTGCGGCTGCGAGGGGGGGAGGGCGGGGAGTGGGCGGGTTGCGAGATGGTGCGGGTTGCGGAGGGGGAGGTGGATGATGAGGAGGGGCTGGGGGGGTTGATGGATTGGGTTAATGAGATTCAGCGGTGGGGGAACACGGTATATGCCCAGGGTTGCGCTGAGGATGTCGGGGTGGCCGTGGCTCGGGCCGTGGAAGGGGCGCAGTGGCCGTGAGGCTGGTGGAGCACCGAGGACGATCGAAAAGGGCAATCAAGCTCGACATTTCTCTACTACCTGCAAGTGTACCCGCCATCCACCATCAACGCCGTCCCCGTCACAAACGAGCTCCTCCCCCCCGCCAAATACAACACCCCATCCGCAATCTCTCTCGCACTCCCAATCCTCTGCATCGGCACCGCCGTCCCCACCCTCTCCTCCATCGCCTTCAACACCTCCGGATTCTTCGTCGTCAACGGCGTCTCAGTATACCCCGGACAGATGGCATTAACCCTCAACCCCTTCGCGGCATAGTCCTCCGACGCCGTCCGCGTCAGCCCCAACACCGCATGCTTCGACGTCGTGTACGCCGTCGACGCCGCGATGCCCACAACCGCCTGAATGGAGCCGAAATTGACAATCGAGCCGCGCTGCAGCGCCCGGCCGTCGACGGCCGACCGGATGCGCTCCTGCGCCAGCATCACCCGCGCCGCCGCCCGCAGCACGTGGAACGTGCCGTTAAGGTTGACGTCGAGCACGCGCTGCCAGTCGGCGGTGGTGGCGAAGGCGGCGCCGCCCGCGTGCTTCATGGCGATGCCGGCCGCGTTGACGACGTAGTCGAGGCGGCCGAAGGCCTGGGCTGCGGTGTTGACGGCGTGCGTGACCTCGTCTTCGGACGAGACGTTGACCGTGTGGGTGAGGAGCTGCGGGGGCGCACGGCCTGCCTTTGCCACTTGTGCCTCGATTTCTGCTTTCACGGCTGCCAGCGCTTCGGCGTTGATGTCGAGCAGGGCGATGCGGACGGAGCCTTCGGCTGCGAAGCCTTGGGCGCAGGCTCGGCCGATGCCGGATGCGGCGCCCGTGATTAGGGCGAAGCCGGGGACGTCCATGGTGGTGCTGGGGTTGGATGTGAGCTTGGAGGAGGTGTGTTGGTGGTCGTGTTGGGGATGGACGGCTTGGGGCTAATGGCAATGTCTTCGTGGAGCGATACGTCCATATACGCATCTATGTATCGACGCAGAACGGGTGCCATTTGGGGGAATACTAAGTGGGGAACGGCAGCTGATGCGTGTTTGCCGTTGTCTCCAGGCTTGGGGGATTCTTTCCCAAAGGGAAATGCGCCTGTCGGCCGATCACGCCGAGGAGAAGCAGCAATTTGCGGGGTAAGTATCAACACCACACGTAATGTCCATTATCCTTTGACTATCATTTGCATTCTTCAGATTGGAAAGATGAGAAACAACAACGCAAACGTCTACTCCAGAATCAAATCCTTGTACCCCGACTTCTTGCTCTCCTCGCACCACCTCCTGAACTCCTGCGTCGCCCCCGAATACCTCGCCACAGTCCGCACATTCTTCCCCTTGACATTGCTATTCACGCCCGTCATCCAACTATCCACCTCATTGACCAACGCCCCCTTGCTGCACTCGACCACATGCGCCGTCCACCTCTCCACCGCCTCCTGCCTCGGCTCGACATAAGTGATGTCGTTATCCTTGAAGAACTGCAGCATATCCGAAATGACCTCAACCGCATTCTCAATACTCCTCGGAATATTCCCAAACGGCTGATGCGGCCCGAGCACCATAAACACATTCGGCAACGCCGGGGCCATCATGCCCAAAAACGTCGCCGGTCGATGATCCGGCCAGATGGCGCGCCGGCGCCCCTCCTCAGTCCCGCTGCTGGCGGCCACCAGCGGCCGGTCGTCCTTGGCGTGCCACTCAATCGCCGCCAGCGCCCCCGTGATGGCGTCGAAGCCCGTCGCGTGCACCAGCACGTCCAGCTCGTGGTGCACCCCGTCGGCCGTCTCGACGCCCGTCGCCGTGACGCGCGTGATGGGCGTCCGCTGGAGGTCGACGAGGCGCACGTGCGGCCGGTTGTAGGCCTCGAAGTAGCCGCTCTCGAGCGGGACGCGCCGCGTGCCGAAGCCGTGGTTCTTGGGCACGAGGGCCTCGGCCACGCCCGGGTCGTGCACGCGCGCGCGGATCTTTTCGGCCATGTAGGCTGAGTAGAGCTCGTTGGCGGGCCGGGAGGTGTAGGTGTCTTTGAAGACGCCGAGCCACTTGCCGAAGCCAGGGCGGGCGTACATCTGGTCCCAGAGGGCGAGGCGGTCGGAGTGGGATACGTCCAGGGAGTTGCGCGGGTCGGGTTTGTGGAGGAAGCCAGTGGGGGTGTCGCGGCAGCGTTGGAAGATGGTGGGGTATTGGGTTTTGTACGAGGCCATGTCCTCGGGGGTGATGGCCTCGTTGCGGAGCGGGGCGGACCAGGTGGCGGTTCGCTGGAAGACGCTGAGGGATTTGATGTCTGCGACTTTGGAGATGGCGGTGATGACCTGGATGCCGGTGGCGCCGGTGCCGATGACGCCGATGCACTTGTTTGTGAGGTCGCGGTTGATGTTGAAGTCCTTGGGCCAGCGCGATGTGTGGAAAGACTCGCCCTGGAAGCTTTCGACGCCGGGGATGGCGGGCAGGGTCGGCTTGGAAAGGACACCAACGCAGCTGACGAAGAACCTCGTTGTGTGGTGGTCCCCGCTTTCGTCCACAAAGGTCCACGTGCGGCTTTGGTCATCCCAATGTGCCGATTTGATGCGCGTGTTGAATTGCATATCCTTGCGACAGTCGTGCTTCTCGACCACGCGCTGGATGTACTCCTCCGTTTCTGGCTGAGCCGAGAAGGTTTCCTTCCAGTTCCATTCGTCCAGCATCTCCTTGTCGAACGAGTAGCAGTAGGAGAGGGTTTCGGAATCGAATCGGCAGCCGGGATAGCAGTTGTAGTACCAGGTACCTCCGACGTCTGGGGCGGCATCAATGACCTTGATTCGCCAGTCGGGAAAGCGCTTTCGATAGTTGATGAGACTGTAGATGCCCGAAAGGCCAGCCCCGATGATGAGGATGTCGAACGGCTCTTGCGGTGGTAGAGAGCCCATGTCTGCGATGAGGATCAAGTAACGTAGTCGGTCTGCTGTAGATGTATTCGTCCGGGTCTTTTAAATACTGATTCTGGGGCGATTCAGGTGGTGACGATCACGTCTCTGCTTGACTTTCCTGTCGCAGCAAAGCTGACGAACCTGAGGCTGTTGGACGGTTTCGGCATGAACAGAAAGCGCAATGCGGGGTAAATGAGGGACCGAACAGATACGAGGGAAGTATCCCCGGTCAGGTGTATTTCTGGAACTGAAGATAAGAAGCCTACACTCGCTGCAGGCATGCTTCTTGGCGTTTCCGCCACCGGCCCTGCGCTAGCTTAGTCTCTGGTAAAACTTCCTACTCTGGTCAGCTCTCGCTTCTATTGGCTTCACATCCAAGAAATCTTCTTGGGCAAGAGTGGGGTGATGCCGAATGGCTACCGACTATCCGGAACCCGCTGCGGAGTTGCCGCAAAGCTTTAGATATGATATTCCTCTTGGTCCCGGCTTGCTCTCGACTCTTGACACGTCGCCATAAGCGTTTTTGGTGTAGTCCTTCGCTTTTGGGGTGGTTATCATGCCGTCGTCTGCAGTCATTGCGGAGGAATGAGGATGTTAGAACAGTGTAAGAAGAGTTGAGAGTCGAAGGACAACTGACAAGTCAGGAGATAGTCCTTGGAATCATGCTTCTTTTCAGCATATCAGAAACACCAAGCGAATTTCCTTGGCCATCGTATATCAGACGCTCCCCGCACTATAGGACAACAGAAGCCAAATCCCGGAGAAGCAGATAGCATGAAACGGTATTGGAGACGCCATGGCATTCCCGGACCAACCACATTCCCGCAAGCACATTACGTACGACCTATCTTCTCGAAGTTAGATAGGCAAGTGTTGACTGCACGTGACTTACCATGCTCGATGTGGTTAGTGCTACGGCGCAGCGGCGTCCAGGCCGAGCTTATTACCTACTTCAACAGCTATCCTCTTTCACTCATCCCACCATAGCACTATCGCCATCGAGTGGCCCCAGCGCTCAGTAACCTTCTCAACTATCTCAACAAGCAAGTGTCCTCGTTTACCGACTCGGCATGCTATCCGGCAACGGGCGGAGTCGATCATTTGGCGGTTGCGTCACAGTAAGCCTGCCACCCTCGATGCCTTGCTTCTTTCTGCTAATAGCACACGCAAAGTGTCGAAGCCGTCACACAAAATGTGACGAAACACGGCCGATATGTTCCACGTGCAAATATGCGGGCTTGTCGTGCGGGGGCTACGAGAAGAGCCTCTTTTTTGGTTCTGAGCATGGTTCCGACCTTGGAACTGCTCGTTTTCGGCGGCCGCTGTTTACGGTGGAGGAGCGTAAGTGCATGAGTGAATTGCTCATGTCCAGCATCCCGCCGCGATCAGCTCTCTGGAGCATCTCGCAAATCGACCAAGAGTGCGAAGAGGCCCCTGCTTCTCAGGACATTCAAGTCTGCCGTGGCCCCTTTGGAGCTTTTAGGCTAGCCCAGGGGCAGATCAGTTCGGATCCAGATCCACCAAAGGACATGGGCTCCCCGCCCGAGGTGATGCAGACTGACACCGACCAACTTTTTCCGTCAGGCGGTGCACTGGTATTGACACCACGGACCCAGCTCTTGCTTGACACAATATTTGATCAGAACCCTCCATCGCCAATTTTGGACTTGGGCGCCCCCATCGGTAACGATTTCATGATGCCTGAGACGCTGCAACTTCCAATGGCCTCGATCCCGCAGTTCATCGCTGAAACTTCATCAAGCCAACCCTTGTCCATCCCCCCGAGCATTGACAGCAGCGTCCCACTCCACGCGGTGTTCCTGCTCAAACATTACACGACAACAGTCCTCAGACTATTGACTCCCTACCGGCACAGCAAAACGCCCTGGCATGTCCTGTTCATCCCTCATGCCAAGAACTGCCTCGCTGCCCTTACTCTGGGAGAGGAGGTGGACCATGCCAGTCTGTGCGTCTTCTACAGCACGCTGGCCATAAGCGCATTCAGCTTGGTTGGTGTTTCCCAAACCCAGACGTGGCTCGGGCATGGCAAGGCGTACAAGCAGCAGGCGCGAGAGCACGTCCGACTGATGCTCAAGACGGCCTACGACGTGCCGAAAAAGGCCAAATACAAATCCATCCTGATGGCTCTCCTCACCATGGTCCAGATCAGCATCATGTCCGGTAGCCGGGACCAGACCGAGTGCTACTTCCTGGAAGCCGAGAAGTTCATCCGGGTCAAAGGCCTGACTCGGCAAAAATCGCGAAAAGTGCGGCTTCTGCACCACTGCTACGCGTACGAGCGCATGTTCTACGAGAGCACCGTCATCGGCGCCACCGACTCGATCCACCGCCACAACGTCCGCAAGGCCATCGAGTCGAGCGGCGCCGTGGCCCACAGCATCGACGGCCTCTCGTTCCGCCTCAGCCTCTGGGACAACCTCGAGCAGGACATGCTGCGGGCCAAGGGCGCCGAGGAAAGCGAAAACGACCTGCACCTGCAGCTCCCCGGCGCGTGGTCCAAGACGCTGTACCCGGAGATCTTCGGCGTGCCCGAGCCATACCTCATGCTCCTCAGCCTGACCATCCGCCTGGGCCGCGAAAAGGAGCTCGTCGAGCAGAACGGCGCCGGGGCCGATGGCGAAGGCGGCATCAGCCTGCAGGACTTCACGCGCTGCGCCAAATCCCTCGAGCGCTGCATCAACCAGATCAAGCGCTTCTCGCAAGACGACGCCTTCTCGACGACGACGACGACGACGCCTGCGCCTCCCATCCCGCAGAACGAGCTGGAAAACACGCTCGAGGCCATGCAACACGCCCTCGCCATCTACTTCTACCGCCGCATCTACGACGTCGACGCCGCGCTGCTGCTGCCCAAGGTCGTCGGCGTGCGCGACTGCCTGCTGCGCTTCCGCGGCGACGGCAACGGCAACGACGACAATGCAAACGTCTACGGCTCGGCGCGCCTCATCTGGCCTGCCTTCATCGCCGCGTGCGAGGCCGAGGATCCCGACGTGCAGGCATCTTTCGCGGCCTGGTTTCGGGATTCGGCGCGGAGGAGCGGGCTGAGGCTGTTTGGCGACAGGCTGGCGGATGTGGAGCGCTTTTGGGAGGATAAGAGACGGGCCACAGGGGCACCGGGGGGCGGGAATGTGACGTGGTTGGGTTTGATGAGGAAGAATATGCAGCCTGTCGGTTGACGAAATGGGGGAAGGATACTCTGCCGGCCGGTTGACTCGAAATTTAGAGAAGGAAGGAATCCCCAGGCTTGGCCGGTATCAGAAGCAGATAGGTACTAGGTGCCGGCTTCCATCTGCACGATCGGCAAACTCTCGGTCACGTGCAGGGAATGCTTTCCTATCCCACAACCACCACCGCGGGACCAGACCAACCTATAAAGTGCGGGGTACTTTCACCCCAAAGCCGCCGATATCCACTGCTGCTCGAAGCACCCCATAATCCGCACGAAAGCCTCCCACCGTCTTAAATCCGCAGGCCCGCTCTCACAACTGCGCCAACTCGCACCGCCCAATTGCAAAAAAAAAAAAAATAATGTCCTCCTCCCCCTTCTCCGGCAAAACGGTCCGTACTCCCCACCCCGCTCACTCACCCCCCCAAACAAATGCCAACAACAACCACGCCACACAGATCGCCATCACCGGCGCGGCCTCAGGCATGGGCCTCGCCACGGCCCAGCTCCTCGCCTCCCGCGGCGCCCGCATCTCCCTCGCCGACATCAACGGCCCCGCGCTCCGCACCGCCCTCGACTCCCTCGCCCGCGACCAGCACCCCGACCAGCGCCACCTCAGCACCGTCGTCGACGTGCGAGACCGCGCGTCCGTCGACGCGTGGATCGCGGCCACGGTGCGGGAGCTGGGCGGCGGCCGGCTGGACGGCGCGGTCAACATGGCGGGCGTGATCGCGAAGGCGGTGCCGGTCGCCGAGGCGGGGGATGAGGAGTGGGAGCAGGCGTTTGCGGTGAATGCGAAGGGCGTGTTTAATTGCGTTAGGGCGCAGTTGGGGGCGATGGTGGGGGCGGGGAAGGGGAGTATTGTGAGTGCACTGTGCTCGGATGGGTAGGTGGGTGCTGGCTGACTGGTGTGTGCGACAGGTTAATGCGGCGAGTGTGTTTGGGCAGTTTGGGGCGCCGGGGAATGCGGCGTATTGCGCGAGCAAGGCGGCGGTGATTGGGTTGACGAGGACGGCGGCGAAGGAGAATGCGCTCGTGAGGGTGAATGCCGTGTCGCCGGGTATGTGTTGGCTTTGGAGTGTTGATAACGGTGGTCTTTGTTAACAGGTATCCTGCAGGTTCGGTCAATACTCCCATGTCTCAGGGTGAAGATCCGGAAGATGTCAAGCGAGGTTTGCAGGTGACGGCGCAGAAGAGGCGGGCGGAGCCGATTGAGGTGGCGCGGGTTATTGCTTTCTTGCTGAGCGATGAGGCGTCCTTTGTGACTGGGGCTGTGTACAACGTAGACGGTGGCTGGGTGTGTTGAATCAATTCTAGAGGAAGTAGTCAAAAGTCTGAAGAGGAGGGTAGTTGTATGAGGGAAAGGGGCAGTGGGATCAGTAGCTACTTTACTAAAACCGTTACTTAATCTCGCACTATTCTCCAATCAACCCGTAAGCGTTTCCTGCCCGGAAAGGGCATTCGACAATTCGTTTGTTTTCCGATGGCCATTTGCCGTAATCCAAGTCTTTGGATTGGCTGCCAGGACGCGAGATGAGACATTCGGGTAGGTACAGTTGGTTTTAAGATGAATCGCCCGTCCGTTTGCTCCTCTCTCCAACTTCAACACACATCATGTCAAATTGCGCTGGAACGACAGTGCGAGGCCAGTTGTGCAAGAAGAAAGCAGCCCGCGGCTCTGACTTTTGCCATCTTCACCAGCAGCCTAAGCCACAAGCCTCGATCCGTTCCCCACCATCACTGCATCGCGCAAACGACCGTCGCAGCAGCACCATCCAGATCGACAGCGATTTCGACGACCCACATGCTGTACGGAAGCATAGCCGTCAGAGTTCGCC
Source organism: Dothiorella sarmentorum (assembly GCA_023082095.1). Taxonomy (NCBI): domain Eukaryota; kingdom Fungi; phylum Ascomycota; class Dothideomycetes; order Botryosphaeriales; family Botryosphaeriaceae; genus Dothiorella; species Dothiorella sarmentorum. Next base: position 951 of record JAJMVL010000186.1, on the reverse strand, counting down.
GGCATGGCATACCGCAAGCTCGAACTTGGGGGAATCACCACCAGAGATTCCATCCACGCCATCGCCGCTACAACCACGATCCAGACACTCGCAGAGACGTCACGCTGCAGAATGTTTTCCTTCATTCTCCGCTAAAGGCGGCAATGCCAGAACCTATTCTCTCGCTCCAGTAGCGCACGAACGGCACCTTGAGGGTAGCCGCCGCAGGCGCGAACGCTTCTTCGACCAAGACGAACAAATTCACGAAGACGAATGGATGCATCAGGAGCCCAGACATTATCTGGTTGACAGAACGGTCAGGCATCCGGCTCCTGCATCTCTTTGGGACGTGCAGGACGACAACGACAACGACAACGACGGCGGCGGCAGAGCAAGACCCAGTCGACGAACGCCGCCAAACACCATTGCCTATCATCAGCAAGCTTACACCCCGCAACAGCACTACCATCACGTCCAACGCCACACTCTTGTTGCTGACCCTCCCCCCCCTCCTCCTCCTCCTCCTTCTTCACGACCACCACCACCGCCACCACCACAAGACCTCCGCCCACCCGCCGCACCCACCACCGCCACCGCCACTGCACCAATCAACCCCACAACTCCCACCCCAACCCTCCCCACCACCTCCTCACCCGTCACCGGCACCTTCAACGGCGCCGACGCCATCGCTCTAACCTCGCCGCTCAACGCCGGCCGCCCAGACGCGTACGTATACTACAAGGCAGCAATTCTCACGCCAACCACCAAACCACCAGTTCCAGACGCAGGTCCAGCTCCAGCCTCCGCCCCAGCTCCAGACGCAGGCCCAGCTCCCGCGCCGGCATCCACCCAGCCAGAGCCGGCACCAAAGCCGCCCACGGCCGAACACGCCAAGAACCGCGCACCCGCTCCCGTCCTCTCAGCCATCGACCAGATCTTGCACATTCTCTCCGCCGACGTGCTGACGCGGTT
>JAJMVL010000185.1:0-46854 GCA_023082095.1 Dothiorella sarmentorum | reverse complement strand
CAACAACGCCAAGCACTACATCGACCTGATGGGCTTCGGCTACGTCGACGACGCCACGGGCGACCCGGTCGTGACCGACAGCCTGCTGCAGGGCGGCATCGTGTCCGTCTACTACCTGGGCACCCTGTTCGGCGCGCTGCTGGGCGGCTGGGTCGGCGACAAGGTCGGCCGCATCAAGACGATTGCGTTTGGCGCCGCGTGGGCCATTGTGGGCGCCGCGCTGCAGTGCTCGGCGCAGAATGCCAATTGGATGATTTGCGGTGGGTGTGATTGAGAAAGGCGTAGAGGAATGTGGGCTTATGCGGCTTCTCTAGCACGCGCGGTGAATGGCATCGGGACGGGCATCCTGAATGCCATTGTCCCGGTCTGGGCGACGGAGACGGCCGAGCACACGTCCCGCGGCCAGTTCATTGCCATCGAGTTCACGCTCAACATCTTTGGCGTTGTGGTGGCTTACTGGCTGGAATTGTGAGCTCCGCGGCCAATTCGCAACAGGGCGAAAGAAGAAGCTGATGCATCTCCAGTGGCTTGTCGTACATTGACGGCGGCGCATCTCCCTTCCGCTGGCGATTCCCCATCGCCTTCCAGATCATCCCGCTTCTGGTCCTCCTCGCCATCGTCTGGGTCTTCCCCGAATCCCCGCGCTGGCTCGTCCGCGTTGGCCGCGAAGAAGAGGCGCGCTACATCCTAGGCCGACTGCGCGGCAGCAGCGAAGCGGATGCCCACAAAGCCGACCTCGAGTTCGAGGACATCAAGGCCATCGCGGCGCTGGAGAAGAAGACGTCGAAGCAGCACTCGTACTTCCACATGCTGTTCGGCATCGGCTCGGGCAAGCTGCACACGGGGCGCCGCGTCCAGCTGGTCATCTGGCTGCAGATAATGCAAGAATGGGTATGACTGTCTCTCCATCAACGAAAACACCAACTAACACACCCATCCAGGTAGGAATCGCGGGGGTAACCATCTACGCCCCCACCATCTTCCGCATCGCCGGCTTCAACGCCACCAAGAGCCAGTGGATCAGCGGCCTCAACAACATCTTCTACATGTTCGCCACCCTCATCTGCGTCTTCACCCTCGACCGCATCGGCCGCCGCTGGACCCTCTACTGGGGCTCCGTCGCCCAGGGCGTCGCCATGTTCCTCGCCGGCGGCATGGCGCGCGGCGGCCTCGACGCCCGCGCTGCCGGCAACGCCGCCGCCGCTGAGTCGTACGGCGCGGCCGCCGCGTCCTTTGTCTTCATCTTCACCTCCGTCTTCGGCGCCACCTGGCTGACCGTGCCGTGGCTGTTCCCGGCCGAGGTGTTCCCGCTTGAAGTGCGGGCGAAGGGGAACGCGTGGGGGGTGGTGGGGTGGAGCATCGGGAATGGCTGGCTGACGCTGCTGTGCCCGGTCATGTTCAACGCGATTGGTGAGAAGACGCTGTATATCTTTGGGGCCTGCAACGTTATTACCATTCCCATGGTGTGGGCGCTGTATCCGGAGAGTAATCAGAGGACGCTGGAGGAGATGGATCTGCTTTTCACGGCGGATACTCCGTGGGTGTGGGACGCGGAGAAGAAGTTTGCAGAATTGAAGGCGCAGATGGGCGATGATGGCGGGCGTGGTGGGAAAGCTGGCGAGCTGAAGGATTCCGAGGCTGGTGTGGCGCACTCGCACATGGCAAACATTGCAGATCTGTGAAGAGGAGCAGGTGTGGAGTCTAAATTGAGGTGACCGTGTCATATGCTTGACCAGTGGCCAAGCGTGAGTCGTAATAATTACTAATTATTCTAAGATTAGACTGATATTAACAACTTCATAAGGAGACAAGGAGAGCAGTCAACCAACACCACAGCATCTAGAGAAGACTCACTTCATCGACAGCCTCATGTCATATAGTCTAGCAATAGAGTCCAATGTACGTTCTTCTTCTCACTGGCCAAGCTCAAGGCTGCAATAGCGCGCAGTAATCCGCGCTTCCTATCCGAGCGTACTTCTGGGGGCGCGTTATGTCGGCGGCGATTGTTGGCCTGGTCTTGCGCTGGAAGGTGGAGAAGAGACCTGCGCACCCCATGGGCACTCCCCTTGTGAGCAGTACCTCACATGGTCGAAGTGGCTTCCATCCGGCACACTGCTCCCCTCAAGACATCAGCGCACTTGAACATCCTGCTATCCACTTTCTCGTTCCTTCCAAGCTCTTGACCAATCAGACAGCCGAAGATTGCCCACCCAATACAGTAGTGTTTAGGCGAGTACGAACTCGGGAATTCAGCCTCAAAATCCAGCGCAAAGAGGAAAAAGGATGTACCGACGAATCAGCAAACCGACATCCGATCTTCTCTCGAACACGCGTCTTTATAGTACACAGCAGTTACTGGTGCGCAGGAGTCCATCTAGCATTGGCCCGGCAACGGATTGCCCTACTCCTCTCGCTTGGCGCCTTCGTGGGAGACATCCAACGCCCCACCTGCTTTAAATTCATCTGATCTGCTGATCTACCAGCGCACGGACGGGCCCAGCTGGACTGAGCTTTGCCGCGCTCTTTCAAACCAAGGCGAAGACTGCTGTTTACGCGGGGCGGATCGACCACGTGTTCGCGAACGCTGGCATCTCCACCGACACCACGTATACACGAAGAAGAGGATGAGGAGTTTCCGGAGCCAACTCACCGAATCGTTGACGTCAAGGCCGCGTGCAGTGCTCCAATGCGGCGGGGCTTGCCGTCGTCGACATGGAGCCGGAGAGGCAAGAAGAAGGCAGCGGAAGCATCAAGCTGACTGCTTCCGTCAGGAGCATTTATTATTGGCTGTCAGCTCTTGCTGCGAATGGCTGCTAAATCGGAATTGCCGCCAGGATCTCGGACGCTCCGAGCTGGCGGTTACGGTAAGTACCTACTCCTCCTCCTCCTCCTCCCCAAGACACCTACCATAAGGTAACAGAGATGATTTGAATTGAGCGGTACCTGACAAGGTAGCCTTGTGGCAAAGTTGCCGCAGAAGCGCGAAGTGGTCGGTCTAGTGCGCGTGGCCTGCTGCCCAACGTCAATATCTCGGATATGCCCATCCGCCTCAACACCATCCATCCCAGCTGGACCGCGACGGGACTGGTGCCGGCGCCTGTCACGGATGAGGCTGGCATGGAGACCCAAGGCACAAAGGCGGTCGCGCACTCGGCTGCCTTGGTTATGACGTACGGATCGAGGGCCCGGGCAGGCGCTTTATTCGGTTGGGGGTAGGTTCAACGGGATTGAAGCGAGCGTGCTCGTGCCGCGGGCTGGTGGAATTCAGACATTGCTCTTGGGACGAGTGCGGATAAGATACCATGGGAATCGGTAGACGTTCAATGTTAATAGGTGGTATGTACCGTGCACCCTGATGGCGTGCAGGGAGAATCATGCCGTCATGCAGGGCGAGTCACGGTGTGCATGATGGAGCTCAGACCCTGCAGATCAAGGGCCAGTTTTCCGGACGGGTGGCTTACTGATCTCGACGACAAGAGGGCTTCCTCCATCTTCCACGGCTTCTTCTGGAAGGAAAAATTTTCGATCGCCTAGATCCGCGATGGCGTCGGCGACAACGGATCAGTTGGGCGCTGGTCCGGAGAAGATGGCGCTGGCGTGACGGGTTTAATCTATCGTGGTGGCAAAAGGCGGAGAGCCACAGAGTGAGCGGTGTGTGGGCTCAACACCGCTTCGGCAACTGCGCGAGCGAACAGAGCGCGAGCTACCAGCCGTTTCCTTTCAGTCTGTGCTGCTGCAGCCACAGCCGGGGCTTTTTTTTGTTGTTTTTTCTATTTTGATTCCTGCAGGATGCATGCAGGGCCTGAAACACTGCACCTGCGTCGCCGTCTGCAATCAGCTGCGGTTCCCGACAGATGGATCGTTGTTATCAAGAGAGCGGAGATGGAGAGCGCGACATCAGTCATGGAAACCTGCTTCGGGAAGCCGGAACGCTCGAGCCCAGAAGTTCCATGCAGCTTTGTGGTGGAGTGGATCTGTTGCTTGTAGCTGCGTGACTGCTTGAACAGTAACAGGACCGCCTGGCCAATCATGGCCGCCCGCTAGCGCAGCTAGTTTCATTGCCTCCGATTCTCGCCCAATCGATCTGGACACCCAACTCCCCTCTACACTGCTCGCCCTGCGCCTTGCCACTACCCTGCGACTCGCCTGAACGAGGCCTGACACGCCAAAGCCTCAGCCTCCAGCCCGCCAACACCACGTTCGGAGCCGACTCGATGTCGCATCTCGCATGGAAGGACGGAAGAAGCCTGGCGATCCACCGCTGCAGGCGCTATGGCGTCACCTGCTGGAGCCAGTTCATCAGTGCGGCGGCACGGAGAGCATAGCTACACACCTACCCACGGCTACGGCGGCTGAGCAGATCGAAGACCCCGATCGATGGCAACACCACCATCCATCCTCAACACCGCTACTCCGCCTCACTCAGCACTTCTCCGTCGTGACAGCCAATGTTGAGCCCGTCGTCGTCCCGCCCCCGGCAGCACAGTGCAATGACGATAAGAGAATGAGAAACGATCTTCTACCGCACGGGTCACTTTCGACAACGCAGCAATCACGCGCCAGGACGCGTCCCATGAGTGACCAAACAATAATCGCGCCACACAGCGCTCTCAACTCTCTAGCTGGCCCCGCCCAACGACTGAGCCGAAGAAATGGCGGTGTATGGCGATCATACTGCTCGAACGGGTGGGCCCAAAATGGTCACGCCGCATGAACCCCATCCTTCGCGCGATAACATTTGCTAGCCTGCCAGGCTGTTGATATACTACTGTACGCGCAACCTTGCAAGAGGTTGCATCCCGCAAAAGCCTCAATGGGGGCCGCTGAGTCCAAGGCAATCGCCACAACTGGCGATCCTATCATCAACAACAACCCCGCTGCCCTTGCTGGAATTGCTGCCGCAGCTGGTGCTGACGGTCAAGCTATCCCGCCGTCTGTGACGAACATGGGCAACAACGCCTCCGTCCCCTCCGCGGATCCCAACTCCATCCCTCCTGACCAAGAGTCAAACACCGTCACCGTCCCCGGCCTCGACGAGACCACCGAACTTCAACCCGTCACCGACACCAATGATGTCCAGCCCCAAGCCGACACCAATGACCTCCAGCCTGTCCCCGAGTCGGAGCTGCCGGAGCTGCCGGAGCCGCAACCGCTGAGCGTACTGCTGGGTAGCCAGGGCAGGACTGGTGGTAAGGACAACAGACCTGCCTTTCTTCGCCGCCTGGTGACTGCACCTTCGACTGCTCTGGCCGCGGCGACGCATGCCGAGAATGTGTCTGCGAACGCCTTGTCATCGATCCCGCAACAGTCTCAGGCCATCGGGGCCAAGGAACACTTGACTAAATCGAACTCACCCGTCACCCGAGCATCTCCCCCCACTGATCCCGTCGAGGTGGATGGTCAAGACACTGCTCCCGCATCCATCACGCTTCCTCCATCCCGTCCTTCCACCCGCGGCTCTGCTTGCTCTGTGAGCAGCCTGAGCTCTGCCGAACACGACTTCGTCCCTCAGGCCCAATGGGACTCGATCCATGGTTCTGGCGGCGACGTGTCACCCCTCGATCGGTCCGCTGCCAGCTCTCCCGCTCCAGGCTCCTTCAATGAGCTTCGACGATTCTCACGTGTGCAAGGCGACGATGAAGCGGTCGCTACCGCTGCCCTGTCCGAGGACGATGCTAGCTGGCGAGGTGAACTACTGGCGGCTGGAGGCTCTGAACAGAGACTTGACATGGCAATGGAGTCACTGAGCCGCGTCAGCATGCCCGCCAGCCTCTGTGGAAGCGCGCACACCGGTCATACCTTTGGTTCTTTCGCTCACCCGTACGGATTCGATGAAGACGAGAGTTGCGACGACGACGTCTACGAGATTCGGCCGGAGTACCTGCCTCTGCCTGACGATGCCACCGACGGAACCGCCGACGATGAGCTGTCGATGAGCGTAGCCACGTCGAACGATTTCGATAAGCACTACAGCACCGGTGTCACCAGCCAAATGTCCCACGATCTGCAGAAGAAACTGTCTTCCGAGGCTCTCGGCCAAGCGGCTGAGGACGAGGACAACGAGCTTCAAGTCAACCACACCGAATCGGACACGGAATGTGACAGGACAACCACTGTTGGCAATGTAGACGACCTGGACTTCTCTGAGGTCCACGACCATGTGTCGGAGACCAAGGACCCTATTGGCGGTCTCGACGATGCTGCCCCACTGGAACATGACCACCAAGAGGTCGAAGAGCCCGTGCTCGAGTCGGCGGTAGTTGAAACAGAGGCGCCGATCATTGCCCAAGACGACAACTCCAATGAGTCAGTCGAGCAACCCGAACTGGACATGGAAGCGGTGGACGAGCCGACCCCGGAACCGAAACATGAGGAGCCGCGTCATGTGGATGCTGAACACCCCACCGACAAACAGGAAACCGATACTGCCGAGACCCCCTTGAAGTTCGACAAGGTTGCCGCTTCTGTGGAAGCTCTGGAACTCGCCGGCCCCACCGAAGGTGTTGAGGACGCACTGACGCCCACCTCTCAGGCAACCGAGCCGTTCAAGGATCTTAAGGAGCTGGCACCCATCGACGACGAAAACCCCATCTCCACCACTGATGACCTTGCCGCAGCACCAGCCACTCCCACCGCTGTAGCTACGCCAGAGGAGCACGTCACTGCAGGATCACAGGACATCTCCTCCCCCATGCCGTTTGACAACTCTGACAAGGCGTCTGTTTACGTGCCGGATTTCCCCGCCCAAGAGGCCTCCGTCATTGTCGCAAACGTCGAGACCATGGAACATGCTGGCGAGAAGACTGCCCTGCCTGGTATCGAAGATGTCATCCAAGCCAAGCCAAGCACGCCGTCCAGCTCGACTTCTGAACCTGCTGCCCTGGATGCAACCGAGCCAGTCAGCCTGAAGGACATTCTCGGAGAGTCGAGGGTGCCTGGATCCCCCAAAGACATCATGGAACCACGCGACGATCAGAGCGGCGCCAGTCTTGACCTGACCAGCTCTCTGCCCAGGGAGATCATCGGCAAGCAGCACAGCAATGAAGCTCCCAGGGCAGACAGCAACGCGAGCTTGGCCGTGCAATATCCCGCCGACGACGATGGCTGGGCCATTCCTGGCCGCGAACTGGATGAGCCTCAATCCCGCATTCCGATCCGCAACAGTAGGAGGAAGAGCTTGCCGATGCTGTTCAGGGACATGAAGGATAGCAGGAAGGAGAAGAGCCTCCTGCCAACGAAGAAGGAATCCAAGGACGCGAAGAAGGAAGCCAAGGACTTGAAGAAGGAATCCAAGGACTCCAAGAAGGAATCTAAGAGCACTTCGAAGAAGGACCACAAGCCCGTCATCGCTACCGCGCCTGTCAGCAACTCCAACATTCCCGCCGCTCCTCTTTCTGCCCCGATTGCCGAAACGTCCAGGTCTCCTTTCAGCCCCAACAGGAAGAGCCGCAATGTTCTTCAGCGTAATGCCTCGACCAACAGGCCCCTCGATCAGATGTTGGTGTCGCCGACCAAGGACAAAGGAAAGAAACGCCATGGTCTCCTTGGCGCCGTGTTTGGTCGCTCGACTGCTGCGTATGATCTCAACAAGGAGAAGGAGAGGGAAAGGCAACAGGAGAAGGAGAAGGGAAAGGAGAGGGAGAAGGAAAAGCAGAAGGAGCAGAAGGAGCAGAAGCCCAAGAAGAAGGATAGCAAGAGCAAGCTGGCGATGCCCCATCGCCGCTACAGCCTGGCGGGTCCACTAGGCGGGCACGACCAAATTGCTCCGTTTGCTGTCCCTCGCGTCCCCACCCCGAAGCGTGTGCAGGAGATCTCTGCTCTGCTGCGCCAGGACGGTCCGAGCAGCTCTGTGGAGCGGCCTCGCAGTGGTAGCCAGTCTCTGAACGCGGTGGCACGGGAGGGACCTCCATCCACCGCCGCCGACTTGGCTGCTGCAGTCTCGGCTGCTGTGGACGCGAATCGCAGCGAGCTTCAGTCGCGAGTGCCCCGGCCCGGCGTGATCCCCGAGCCCGGTCCCGAATGGGAGGAGTGGGAGCAGAAGGCCCGCCAGCTGGAGGGCAACGTCCCCGACTCTCCTTCGTCTCAAATCAGCATCCCGGCAGTCTTGCACGGCCCTGGCACCCCGAACCAGGCCAAACTGTACCCCTACGCCCCCGACAGCTACCCCTTCTATCAATACGCACCTCCGGCCTTGCCTCCTCACCTTCAGAACGGCCCGAAACCTTACCCGTTCGGACCCGCGCCACGCACTTCCACCTTTGACGACTACTCAGCGGCCAGACAGGTTTCTGGCTCTTCCGTCTCTACTGGCTACGGGTCTCTGAAGCGCAGGTACTCGGAGCACTACAGTGCAGCGTCTGCCAGAGGCCTGCCGCCTTTCCCACCCCATCTGTATGGCCTGAGAGACACTGAGTACTCAGCACCAATGCGTCAGACCAGCCAGTCCCAACTTCGGCCCACCAGCCACGCAGGCCCGTCCAGCCCGAGCCTTTCTGGCGTTGGTTTGACCAGGAAGTCGCCGGAGCAGGAGATGAGCCACCTTGTTGGCGAATCCGCCAGCCCCTGTGCGTCCAACACCGGCACTGCCGACAGCTTCGAGCACGACCTCGCTTGCATGCCGCCACCCGTCCTCCTCCCCGGCCAGACCATCGAGGCCTTCGAGATGCAGCGGGCGTGGTACGAGCAGCAGATGGCCGAGGAAGAGAACCGTCGGGACAGCGGCTACTCCGCGCCCTACGGCTACTCGCCGCAGCCCGGGATACCCTTCCCGCCGCACCTCGCTGCCGCCCCTTACGGCTACCCATACCCGCCCCAGATGTACTGGCCCCACGCCTACCCCCCACCGCCCGGCTACCCCCCTGCTGCCGCCTTCTACCCCGCCGCTGCCCACACGCCCGAGGACTACTACCACCAAGTCCTGCGTGAGCAGCACCAGCAGGAGCTCCTCGACCCCCGCCCCGGCACTCCCACCGACGGTGGCAGCGTCAGGGCCAAGAGCCCCGTCGTTCCCCCTTCTTACGGCTACCCGGGCTTCGCCCCCGCTCCCGCCGCCGCCCCGTACGGCTACCCTCGCCGCGAGATGCGCTGGCGCGACTTGACGCCCACTGAGGACTCGCTCCAACGCGCGGGCATGCTGCTGCAGGCTCAGCAACAATCCCCGGCCTCGGCCCACAAGCGCAACGACTCGGGCATCGGCAGCAGCGGCAGCGGCAGCGCCAGCCAGCAGGACGAGGACAACAACAACACCAACGGCGGACCGATTTCGCCGTTGTTGCCCGCAGCGATGCAGAGCGCTGGGAGCCTTTTGAGCGTTCCCAACAGCAACAACGGCTCGGAGCAGCAGCAGCAGGGAGGCGGTATGCCGAGGAGGCCGACTGTGGGGAGCATGGGCAGGAGTAGCATCAGGGTGATGGAGACTGTCATGGAGCCGGTGGAGCTGGCGGATACGGATGTGGGCCTGAGGGCTGGGAAGATGCAGGCGGCGAGCTACCCAGGGATGGAGTGGTCGCCGGAGGGGTATGTGGAGGAGTGAGTGAGTGAGTGTGTTGTGTGTTTCTCATTAACGCGTAGATATCACCTTTTTTTTTCTTGTTTTTTCTTGCTGGCGATGATTTCAACGCTGCCACCTATGGCTTTTTATTTTTCCTTTTCATTTTCTTTTGTTGGGCGATTGGGGTGCTAGGGAAAAAGTTTTTCATTTGTTTGATGATGGCTTTTACGAGATATACTCTACCGTTGTTTGGTTTTTTTTTCCTACACCTTTTTGTATTGGGGGAGGGGGAGGTTGGGGGATTTCTTTTATTTTCTTTGTCTTTTGCTCTCTACATGTGGCCTCTTCTCTACCATGTATGAACGATGTGATATGTATGTTACGTTTCTTGTCTACCACCTTGGGGGAGGGCTTTGTTTTTCTTCGCATCTCACCATCAGAAACGAATTGAATGTTTTTTCTTGCAAGTTTGGTCTCGGGAATCTTGTGCTGGAATAAGTGAGTGATATTTTGGTGTTCTTGCTGGAGGTTCGCGGACTGACTAGTTGGTACGACTCAAACATGGCGGTGGGACGTGATCGAGAGAACTTGAAGTCCAGCGGGGGCACCTGTGTCGCTGCGATACGGCGCAATGCCCTTGACAATGACAGTTCGCTTCTCGAGTTTCAGCCCTCAGGCAAAGCCAGCATCTAACAATATCTTGATTCGGGAAGTCTCGAGATTTTGCTTTTGAGAAAGACGGTGAAGGGATGTCAGCAGTCGCGTAGGGAAAAGCCAACGCGAACCAGTTATAAAAACGACAGGGGTGTCAGTATGCTGTAGAAGCTAGCCCTATAGCGCCCAGCTCCATGGTGGCTGTCCCGGGACTGCCATGAACTCACCAGCTGAAGTATGCACGCTGAACAAGATGAATTTGCCGTGGCCTTTACGAAGTATAAAGCCCATTGAAAAAAGTCCAAAGCATACCCGACAAACACCATGCGCAGCCGCAGCGCCACCGTTTACCCGGAACCAAACATGGCTGGCCACAGCGGAGGCAACGCCAGCCTAAGGCTCGAGAAGATACGACAGTTGGCAAAACACAGCCTTGCGCACATCTACCCTTGCCGCACGCTCCCAAGCAGAAGAGCGAAGCATCCATCAAACAAGTGGACGAACCCGATGCTGCATCAGTCCTCTTCCTGAGTCTCGATCTGCCTCTCTTTCGAGAGCACCAGGGCTGGTGTCGAGGCATTTCAAGCGCTCCGAATCTCGTCTCGACATCCTAATCAGGCCGCGCCTGGTACACCGCGACTGCGTTTTTGCAACGCCGGTCGATAAATGGTGGCACACAATCAAATTTGGGGCAGCAAGTCTAAGCGTGGATGCGAAGACGGGTGGAGTTTTACGGTCTGGTTGGCGCGCCTGGCAAGGGCTCGAAGGCCAGTCGGGAGCGCGAGCTGGGGGAGCGGCTGTGGGACTGGACTCTGGAAGAGCTCATGGCGCACGTTTAGGAGCGGTGCGATGATGTTCATTCGATGGCGCTCTGGAAGGTTTGACTCGAGATATGTGGTGGTGAAGCTGTTGATGAGCTTTTGTTTCAGTTCATCGGCAACACGAGTGATGTTCCACAATGTGGTTTTAACCTATTATAGCGGGGTGAAAGGGGGGGGTTTCGATGGTCTAGCCGATTAGGAACAGAAGGTCATGACGAGTCAACAGGTGGTAGAACGAGAGTTGGTACGAAGCGGACTTGTTGTTGAAAGCTATCTACTACGCAGCGAATATATACATACACGAGCGGAGCCAACGGGAGCCTTCGCCCCGTTTAGGCAATGTCACGTGAACACCCTGATGAGGGCTGAAAGGGAATCACCGTCTGACCCCACTACACTATGCGTATACTGCAGACTTGTGGAGCCCTGTAACGTCTTTACTGGTTGACGTTGAATATTGAGCGTGCTGTCTGTCAGCTATTCCGCACGAGATCCGCACTTTCGTTTTCTGCTTCTATCCTGTCTTGCTTATCCTTGAGAACCATGTAAATAAGCAAATAAACTGACCTATCTATTAGGTATAGTATTGTCGTCTAGCTTTAAAATCTACGTGGACCTACATCCTGCCGCCGACGCCCACTTTACAGCTCTCTCTTCGACGGATCTTGCTGCAGCTCATCGGTAGGAACTATAGCAGAACCTTCGCTTGACACATACCGGTGCAGAACCGAAACGGAACCATGAGTTATGAAACGATCGGCCAGATCGGCTCACCGATGTTCGCACAACCGACGGCTGTATAACCCCTGAAGACTCGGGCTTGTCTACTAGATCTCCGTTTTGAGACAATGCCGCTACCCGAATTCTGTTGTCCTGCTACCTTCTTCTGCAACCTCCTGCCCATACTCTCAAGATTACTCTTAGCACGCTCATCACGCCTTGCTCACAATGTATTGCTTGAGGGTCAATAACGCATGCAGTATTACCCGACACTACGAAGCCTCGACATTAAAACTCGCCTTGATGGAGCACATAGACTAAGGGGTTGATGCTGTATTTTCTACGAACGCACCGCCGTGGACGAGGTGCATGAGTAACTACACGCGCGTTGAGCCTGAAGGAGGTGTCCGCCGGGAGCTCACCCCCTAACTTCCTCACTCTTGCAGCATTTTTAGGATACTGAGTCCCATAGAGATTCGCGGGCTTGGTAAGGGTTGTAATAGCCCTCTATATGTCAATGGACGTTTCTGACGGTTTCATTGCTAGATTCCGCCGTTTGGTAGGCTAATGCGTTCTGTAATGCAACTGCCGAGGCGGACATGCTGTTGATACTTCCCCACGGCCAAGGCCAGTTTCTTCATCCGCCTTTCCCTGAAACAAGCCCACATGGACCATACGTCTGCCCCCGAATATCGGTGTACAAGAATCGACATTGATCTTCCCTTCATGTTGACCAATTCGAAGCGTTCGTCCTTGGATTCGTAACTCGCCAGGCCTCTTTTCGGAAACACACAACGAAAGGGGTAACCAAGGAGCATCAGAAATAGGCAAAGGAGGCAAGCTCGAAAGCGAAAGCGAGGGCTAAACCCCTTACGTATACCTACGCATGAATTGATCTGCGCCAACGCAAATTGATCTGCAGAACGTTTCGCCCCACCGGGCCCTGAGGAAACAAGCGACTTTCCCGTGGGCGTGGAAGGAGATCTGGAGGTGTTTCACCGGCTGTTTACATCGGTGGCTTCTAGAATTCGACTTTTCTCCGCAAGGAAATACGAAAACGGTCATTGGTGCGGAATTACATGGAGAGCAACCAGACGCAGCGGTTCTGTTTGAAGATGGTAGGACACGATGTGTGACTGTTCGCTCGAGCACTGACTGTCTTGTAGTTGATCTTGAAAGCCCCCTGTCCCACATCGGTTAGCAAAGTGCCGGAACCTCAAGCCTTGTGATGTCTGGTCCAACAGCCGGTCTCGGATCGACGAGACCTTGAAGATCGACATTGTCCCGGGCTGGGCCGACGAAATAGCTGTTATGCGGGTTGGCCTGAGCTTCGATATCATCTAAGCGAGATGTTTTAACAGCGGTGACGGAGTTGGCTGCTGCACCATCTACTAGGTGTTGGACTCGATTTTCCCCTTATTGGCTGGTCTGATACGTTAGTCGTTTCCCGCGTCGTGGGCACAGGCTCTTGGCGGAGCGTTGGATGGCCTGATGGTAGCGGAGCAACTAAAACTCAGGTGAGTTCTCGGCGATCGGGCCACGTGCGAGGCTGCGACAGACCGCCGGGACGGTGCGCGTGGCGGAGCCTAGGGCCGCGGTGGTAATGACGCGGTAAGGCGGCCGCAAAAGTGGTTAAAAAATAGGGAGATCGCCGAGCTAAGGCTGAAAAGAGGGCGATGATGAGCTACAATGGCAGGGAATGCTCGGTTAGAGCAGCTGGAGTCGTGGCTTAGTCGTGGCGGAGCTACGCCCGTATCGCCGTTGGAGGCGCCGCGAGATAGGACACTGCAGAGCTGAACCCGGCAGAGAGGGAGAGGTGGTGGGGAATTTGTAGGGAACAGCGCCAACCACCAACAGCTGGATCCCGGCCGCAGAGCACACGACTGATCAGTTTTTACGGTACCTGGCTGCTGGGCGCGGATAACCAGGCCTTATTTTAGAAGGCGGCTCGGGCCTTTTGCGGCTCCAGTCAGACATGGCAGCCAACGCGCGTCAGCATGCCGGCGGCAACCTTGCAATCCTCGGCCAGGACATCCAGATTCTGCTACAAAGTGACCGGCCGTGCATGCCAAGCAATTTCCCCATGTTTCATGACCTTTTCTCGGGCACTGAACCGTTGCTGCGACAAGGCTGGCCCACCGGGTTGTTTCCAGGAGGCGTCATTTCGTGTTTCCCGAAACCGGCACCTGCGAGATTGTCTCAGAAATGCCTTTTCAAAGCCCACTGTGCCACCTTTTCTCTCGAGATGATCGATTCCTCTCTCCCGCGGCCACCTCTTCCTCTCCACCTCTAGAATGTGAGGATGATCCTCCCTCGGCTTCACGAAGACTCAGCCCACCGCTACGTCAACCCGGAGAAAGAACTTAATGCCGGCCTGTGGTCGCTTTTCGCCGGCGCAACCGCCTTCCTCGTCCTTCGCATCTGGACCAAGATCACCCGGCGCCACGGAGTATGGTGGGACGATCACATCCTGCTTCTCTCTTGGGTGAGCATCTCCACGGCCCGTCTCTCCTCGGCATCACTTACTAACCGACCGCCTCGCAGATGATTCTCGCCGCCAATAATAGCCTAATATCTGTTGAATATGCCACGGGTTACGTGGCCGACACATGGGACGATCGCATGCACATTCTCATCAACATAACGTCGTGCGGGACTCTGGTAGGCCAGGCATTGACCAAGACGGCCTTCGCCGTCACTCTGCTCAAGTTGAGCAAAGGCTGGCAGCAGTGGATTCTGTGGTTCTGCATGGGAAGCATGAATCTCTACATGATTGCCAAGGTCATCCTCCAGTGGGCCCGGGTCTGCGGCAAGCCCAGTTATGAGGTGTGGTATCGACTGCACTTTTGCCTCGACCCGACCTTTCGCGACAGGTTCAAGATTGGCGGGAATGGTGAGTGGATTTGGGACCTCCGACTGTTTTGTTCACCAACTTACCGCGACTAGTTTATAATATCATCATGGACTTTGTGCTCGCAGCCTTTCCGTGGTTCATCACGTGGAATTTGGATATGCGCAAGGTGGAAAAGATCGGTCTCTGCCTCACCATGAGTCTGGTAAGCGACTTTTGGCTTTGCCCTTCAAGAGAGATGGCTAATGGGTGATTTGCACAGGGAATGATCGTGGCCATTGTATCAGCCGTCAGGACGGGCTGGAAAGATGATGGGAATGTGAAGGATGAATATTACTTTCAGCGCAACGCCCGGTCCAACATCTGGTACTCGTCGGAAATCACAGGCACGATTATTGTGCAGTGCATCCCCGTCTTACGGCCGCTAATCCGCGATATGCACATATCACTTACGTCGAGGAAGTTGGCGTCTACGACTGACGAGATTGCATTACATAGAATACCAGAGGAGAGGAAGTAATTCATTATTTGTGGTTATTAACAGGTTGGGTTAAAATCAAGCATTGCATTCAACATCTCCAAGCCTGTATGGCACAATCATCTAATTTCTACTAGTTTGAACTACTAATGGCCGTCACCGAACCGAAACCAATAGCGGCACACCGAAGACATAGGCGCAATCCTCGAATCCTTTCAATCGTATGGTTGGCGAATCAGCTAATATATACATGGAACGTCAACAGTACCTTGGGGTCCAAACACTATGCACTAGCGGTGTCCCGAAAAGGAATACCAGCACCGCCGTGGGGGCCGCAGACCATCGACTATATTAAAGCGTAAACCAACTTCACCTGTTCACTTCCACAGCATTCGAATAACTCTCAGTTTCCACGATCAGCCCAGACCTCCGAAACGATGACGGCCCTGACCATAATACCCTTCCTCTGCGCCCTCGTCTGCGCCATCTCCGCCGAACCACCCCCCACCGCCGCCCTCGACCCAGTCTACCAATTCCCTAATGGCACCTGGATCGAGAACATCGCCGTCCGCCAAAACGGCGCCCTCCTCGTCACCCTCGCCACCGCGCCCGAGCTCTGGGAAATCTCGCCTCTCAACTCCACAGCGCGCCTAGTCCACCGCTTCCCCAACGCCACCTACACCACGGGCATCACCCCGCTCGCCCCCGACATCTACGCCATCTGCGCCGGCTCCGCCATCTGGCACCTCGACCTAACCGACAAAACATCCACAAACTCATCCACCACGTCCGCGACACCGTCCGCCTCCCCCATCGCAACCATCCCCCACGCCCCCCTCCTCAACGGCCTCCTCGCCCTCCCAAACTCCACCCGCCTCCTCGCCTCCGACTCCACCGCCGGCGTCGTCTGGGCCGTCGACGTCGCGACCGGTGACGCGGCGGTCGTGCTCGCGGATGCGGCGACCATGGCTCCGCCCGCGAACGTCACCAATGCGATTGGCGTCAATGGCATCAGGTACCTGGCCGGCTACGTGTACTACGCCAGCACGACGAAACGGCTCTTCTGTCGCGTGCCCGTCGATGCGGCGTCTGGGGTGGCGGTCGGGGGGTTTGAGGTGGTGCGGGAGGGGTTGATGGGGGATGATTTTGCGGTTGTGGAGGAGGGGGGGGATGTGGTGGGGTACGTGGCAGGGTTGGATGAGAATGTGGTGACGAGGGTGGGGGTGGATGATGGGGGCGTGGAGGTGGTGGCGGGAGGGAAGGAGGAGAGGGGGGTGGCGGGGGCGACGTCGGTGGCGGTTGGGCGAGGGGATGGGGATGGGGATGGGGGTTTGTTGTTGTATGTTACGACGTCGGGGGCGCTGAGGGCGCCGGTGGGGGGGTGGTTTGTGGAGGGGGGGAAGGTTGTGGGGTTGAGGGTTGGGTGAGTTGGGTTTTGGTCGATGGGTTCGAAGTGTGGAAGTTATGGAGGTGGTTTTGATTTGCGGGGTATGGTCTCACGTCAGCCCTTAAGTGTCTCCAGCACTTCTGATTGGTCTAGATGGTGAAGGATGCACGCCTCAGCACAGATGTAGCCCTGAATTAAAAGCATCCTGTCCCAAGTTGTTCGTTAGCAGTATCGAATCCGGCAAGTCTAGTGAATGATCGTCATGCTCTTTTTCAGTATAAAAGAGACATTGAGACCCACCGTCTTGTCGTATTCTATGGCATGAATCTTGCACAACATACAAGATGGAAGCACTCGAGACAGTGCCCCACTTCTACTCGGCGCTCTCAGGCAAAGATCTGGCGCTGGTCATGGTAACACTCGGCTTAGGATTCGTGAGACTCTCCGTACCGCTCCAAACCTCGGTTTCTTCTAACAAAACCATGGTCCCAGCTCGCCCTCCAAGCCATAGGAACCGTAGTGTACAACCTATACTTCCACCCGCTAGCAAAATACCCCGGCCCCCCTCTCGCCGCCTGCACGAACCTGCGATACTGGTCCGCCGCCATAACGGGCGACCTCATCCCCTGGATCCACAGCATCCACACCCACCACGGCGAAACCGTCCGCATCGGCCCCGACAAACTCAGCTACACCAACCCCCAAGCCTGGAAGGACATCTACGGCGCCCGCAAAGACTCCAACCCCAAAGACACGCGCTTCTACCTCAGCGACATCAACGGCCGCCACGGCCTCAACGTCATCCGCTCCGACGCCGAGCACACGCGCGTCCGCCGCATCTTCGCCCCCGCCTTCTCCGCCAAAGCCCTCAAAGAGCAGGAACCCCTCTTCATCCAATACGCCGACCAGCTCGTCGCCAACATGCGCCGCCGCAGCGACCAAAAGAAGCACGACCTCGTCAAGCTCCTCACCTGCACCACCTTCGACATCATGGGCGCCCTCACCTTCGGCGAGCCGCTCGGCCTGCTCGACAACCTCGCCTACTCCCCCTGGGTCGCCAACATGCTCGGCTGGATCCGCGCCGCCGACCTCGCCCGCCTGGCCCTCGAGTACCCGCTGCTGGGCCGCCTGGCCGCGCGCCTGACGCCGCGCGCCGTCGCGGATCAGCTCAAGGTGCACTTCCAGCACTCGGTTGAGCGGGTTGATCGGCGCGTTGAGCGCGGGGGCGGGGGGCCGGATATTTGGGGCTTGGTGATGCGCCAGCCTGAGGGGGAGCGCATGGATAGGGAGGACATGTATGTGAACTCGTCGGTGTTTATGCTGGCGGGGACGGAGACGACGGCGACGCTGCTGAGTGGGTTGTTGTACTTTTTGTGCAGGGATGGCGAGAGGATGCGGAGGTTGTGCGAGGAGGTGCGCGGGGGGTTTGGCGGGGAGGACGAGCTGACGGTGGAGCGGTTGCAGGGGTTGGGGTATATGGCGGCGTGTGTTGAGGAGGCGTTGAGGCTGTATCCTCCGCTGCCGATTGGGCCGCCGAGGGAGGTTAATGCTGCGGGGAATATTGTTTGCGGGGAGTGGGTGCCCGGGAAGGTAATGCTGCGTCGTGGTCATAGGGGTGGAGCTTCTTTGCTTGCTGACTGCTCTTTGCGCAGACGCGAGTGTCGGTTGCGCAGTACTCGGCCTACCGCTCGCCGGCCAATTTTAGAGATGCGGAATCGTTTGTGCCGGAGAGATGGCTTCCAGGCACGGGATACGACTCGGATAGGAAAGACGCCCTCCAGCCATTCTCCTTTGGGCCCCGGAATTGCGTTGGCAAGAAGTGAGGTTTCTTGTTTTGAATCACCATTGGAGAGAACTCGGCCACTGACCTGTGCACATAGTCTTGCTTATCACGAAATGCGCATCATATTGGCGAAACTTCTGTGGAACTTTGATTTCAAGCTTTGCCCTGAGAGCGAGGGTTGGATCAACCAGAAGAGCTATACGCTTTGGCAGAAGAGTCCGCTTTGGATGACCGTGAAGCTTGTTCGGTAGTTTGATATACTTCCATGCTAATGTTCTGAGGCTTTGCATGGTCATATCTCACATGATTTGACAATATAAGTTTTGGCAGAATTTAAATGCTGTGCCGCATGATATATTTGCATTTGGGATTGAGAAATATGAAGTGACTAACATTTCACAACGCATGGAGCTTACCCTAAATTCAAGGAATCACGGCTTGATGCATTACTAAATTCATTCACCCTTTTTCTTATGAAGATATGGTGCTCCTTGCCGATATTCTGTAAAGTGCTAACAGCTCTACAGTAATGTTGTGCGTTGCCAGCGGTCCAAAGTATGCATGCGGGAACATGTTCCTCGACACATTGCTTCTCCTAAATTAATGCCGTAGAACAAAGCCGCAGATTAAAAATAAATAAAAAAAAAGGGATCGATACGAACGTGCACACTTCCTTGGTTGCGAAAGTCAATGTGTGTTGTGGCCCCGTTCGCATACCTGCAGGTCTCAGTTCCAGGACGAATCATAAGTATGCACTAGACCATACTGGAGACAGAACAAACGGTTGCTGATGCCCGATGATCTTGACGCCTCGCTTTTAACATTGTTCGGCCCCAACTTAGCAACCAATAGGCGCTTCTCCCGCCATGCTATGGTCAACCTCAGGCGGAACCGCTTTCTGCTCGATAGGATGTCACGGCCGTTGCCGTGGCCTGTGATGCTTCATGTGGCTAGAGTTGTTGGCTGCGACTTCATCATGTTGCGCTCGTACGACCCATTGTATCTACGACTTTTCCCACCAGCACTGCCACGCATTTTTGAAGATCTACAACCCTCTCGGGATCCGTTACAGTTGCAGCTTCGATGGGACTCCCTTCAAGCCAAAGGAGTCAAAGAAACGCTACCCAATGCGCCATCTGTCTCCGGTCCGCGCGTCCCAGGATTCTGGATCTATCTAGTGTTGATATTTTCTGCAGCGTGGATCACCGATCTGTTAGAGTTTTGGCCCCGAACGTGTATGAGTTGCGTGGACCGCCGTGTCTCGGATCATTACCCGAAGGATCCGATACGCCACGCGAGTCAAACTACGCCCAGGGTGGGAAATTGACAGGCGTACTAGATTGATGGTCAGCGGAAGTACCGTGCCGAGGAACACTCCACGTTGCTGCAGGTCCCTCGCGCCCCAAGCGCGATGAAACACCTACATCACGACAGCATCGATCGAAAGCGCAAGAGTGCCTGAGACTAATGTCGTTATCGCTTAGGCCCCTTGTTCTGTGGGGAACGAGGATTGCCAGACGAAGAGTGAAGGATGATGGAGAGCCGAGGCTCTGACTCGCTCATCCATTACATATGTCGTGGGCTGGGCCTGACATTATTGACGCTGCTCCGGTCTCAGCAAGACAGCCCATTTTGGGGCTTGGTTCTTGCACCCCTGCAGCTTGAAAGACAAACGCTCGTCCTGGCTCATTAGTCGTTGCTGCCCCAAACACCTCGACGCCTATCCTTTATCTCGTTTTCTAGTGCCGGCTCACGAATCGACTTCCCTTCGCCATGGCCAGCGATGGCGTTACCGGCGCGGCCACGGCCAGCATGCCCGTTCTCATGACCATGGCTGGCTTCTTGGCCATCTCGCTCTACAACGTCCTCGAGCTCATGGTCATCATCCTCACCACCTTCAAGCAACGAAGCGGTCTGTATTTCTGGAGTTTCATCGTCTCGACACTAGGAATCGCTCCCCATGCTGCGGGCTTTGTTCTAAAGTTCTTTGGCGTCATGTCCCCGTCAGGGTGGTGGCTGCCCGTCACTCTCGTAGCGATTGGCTTTCCAGCCATGGTGACTGGCCAGTCGATGGTGCTCTACTCCCGCCTCCATCTCGTCGTTCGAGACCCCAGAAGGCTCCGCTTGGTCCTTTACATGGTCATTTTCGATGGCGTAGTCATGTCCATTCCCCTCATTGTGCTGGCCTACGGCTCCAATTCTCCCAATCCAGCTCCATTCTTGTCCATCTTCACCATATGGGACAAGGTCCAGATCGCCGTGTTCGCCGTCCAGGAGATCATCATTTCGGTCCTTTACATCTACGAAACATCTCGACTACTCAATCTATCCCCGACGTCCAACCAGGCGCTGCGCAAGATGTTAATCCATCTACTCGCCGTCAACGCCGTGGTTCTGATATTCGACATCACCCTTCTCGGCGTCCAGTATTCCAACAACTACGAGATCCAGACAACCTACAAGGGCGCAGCCTACAGCGTCAAGCTCAAGCTCGAATTCTCCGTCCTGAACAACCTAATCAACATCATCAAGAACAAGAGCCTGTCCTTTGGCGGCAAGGGAGACACCACCAACCACACGCACGCCCTCGAAAACATTGCCTTCAACAGCAAAATGAGCAGAGGCGGATCCGACGACTTCGGCCTCTTCTTCAAGCTCAACGAAACCCGTCCGCTGCCGCTGGAACGAGGCGCCAACGCAAACAATGTAATCGTCGAACGCATCGAACCCGTCCCAGAGGATCCCGAGGATGTGATATCAGATCAAGCATCACTGCCGCGCACTGCGCCCGGGAAATACGAGATGGAGACTGCTCTGCCCACGTCTGACTCGCAAGCCTTTGAAGTGGAGCTCACCACCATGCGAGACACAGACCACGCAACATCCGAGGGACGATCATGATTTCCTCTATTTTTTCCCTTTAGCGTGCGCATATACCCATATCATTCTCATCCCACGACTAGTATCAGTATATACAAAAAAAGAAACACGAAGAATTAAAGCGACGCTTCTTTTTCTCGGACCGCGCCGAACCCACGCACAGACCCAAACGCTCGACATGCCGCTTTCCGCGGAGCCTATCTTCCCAAAAGCCGTTGAGCTCTCAACGGGGCGCTCGTACAAATCTTTGGCGAGAAAACCCTGCCCGCCTGGCCTGAGACAAAAAATGCGGGTGCGCAGAATCTCGGATTGATGAAAAAGTTCTGGGTGATCCGCTGCAAGAGCCGAACCCGAACCAATCGTACCCGACGGAGGTTGATGCGATGGACCGACCGGGATTTTCGACGGGGGGCGACCATGCTCGCCTATCTCCGCAACGGGGAAGGGTCGATCAAGGGTTCGACGGGGAATCTGATTCAGACCGCGCGCGCCTCGTCGGGCCGGACGTTCCTATCGTGGGGCTGAAATTTTTTTTTTTTTTTTGACACGAGTTGAAGGCGTGCTTCATTTTTGTGTTGGGTTCGGTCAGGCCACGGAAAGTGATGGAGGTGCAGGAGGATGGTGGATGTGCTATGGAGGGTGCGTGAGGTTGTGTGAGTGGCTGACTAAGCTTAGGGGCTGAGTAGCCATGTGGCCTAGCCCAAATGGGTATGTTGTGGTGCAAAGAAGTCGTTGCCTAAAACCTGAAGCAGCGCATTTGAGCGGTAATTCACGCGGAGGAGATAGTATCGTTACCAGTATTTGTGCGCCGATATGAAGAACAAGCACTTTCCCGGCAAAGTATGGTGCTATATCATCACCAAGAACACCCCCAACAGGGAAACCATGAGTATTATTTCAAATAGTATATTCAAGTACTTTGCTGAGTTACGGGTTGGAAGGGAAAAAGGAGGAACCCTAGGACATGTGAGACCCGATCTACCAATTTCTTCCGTTCGTTGTCGTTGCTTCCCTTCATTCGGATTTGAGTCTCTGTAATTATGAGTCTCTGTAATTATACGAAATACAGTCATAGATGCGGTGCGGTTTCTGTCTTGCTCAAATCTCACACCAACTCCACCCGCTGTTCGGCGCCCGGCTCCTCGTACCTCCGGCCTACTAGACGTCATGAAGTTACCCCAGAGGTGAGTTGACCTAGTCGCAGCCGTAGGAAGTAGGATATTTATATTTGACGATCGAATAATTTGAGAAACTCTGTGTGTCGTGGATATCGGGATGGCTATACCAATTTGAATCCCTTCATGTTGGCTCCTTAGGCATTAAGTTACGGCTTTAGCGGACTTGAACCCCTTTTGGCTTTAAGTCTATCGGTGGGGAATGGAACCTCCTGTGCAGCCATTGCTATGCGAATGGAATGTTACGGGGATGCGAGAGCAAAAGTTTGGTTTTTGCACAGAAAAGTCAAGCTTAAATGCGCAACCGTTTAATTTATCACTACTACAGCTAGCCTCATATACCTTAAGCAAGGGATTTGCGGTAATGACGAATCGATCAAGGATTTGAGAGCGGTCATTCAAAAAAAAAAAAATAAAAAAAAAGAAAAAAAATCCATTGGCTATCAAATATGCACTGTGCTTTTTCACGAACCAAGACGTTAGGATCAAAGAGGCATTTTACTCTCAGCATCCTTCGGGAACTTGCGGAAAATATCCGTGAGATGATCAATCGGGGCCGTAAGCATGCCCGCTACTGTCTCGAACGGAGGCTTGTCCGGGGCACTGGGATGACTCCTACGGAAAGTCAGACCCTCAGAAAACAGAGTAGGCGCATGGGAAGGACTATCTCACCTAGTTGGGATGAACATCTTCGTACGCTCGAAACTTGTCGCCATCTTCTCCGAATCGGATTTATCCAATATCTTCTCAAGTGCGGGGAGATCGCTCTGCTCTTCTTCCTTGATATGATGTGAGAGATCATCCCAGAGTGACTGTAGTGTGGGCTCGAACTCGGCGTCGTCGGCGTTCAATCCCTGGAACTTGTAGAGTTTTTCTTTGACCTGCGAAATTTCCATTTAGCATTCAATGGACCATAGCAACATTGCGGTTTTCCTTTTCTTTTCCGTATAGAAAATGAAGACGAGCGCTCACAGTTTGGTGCTCAGCTCGGTCATGGTCCGCTCGGCTCATCCCGTCAGGCATGTGTTTCTCCATGGCCGGGTATACGACGAGCTCCTCCCCGATCGAGTGCCGGGCCAGCTCCCAGGTGAACTGGTTCTGCCAGCGAGTTTTCCCGTCGTGGTCGGGGGCTCTGAGGATGTTCTGATAGGCTTGCTCAAGGTCACGATGGTCGCTCTTGATGGTGTCAACAATACCGGTCATGACGGCAGCTGTGCCTGAGAAGGGCCGGCGGTGGATGTTCGTTGCAAAGGCGGGATGCCGAAAGACGGATGAGACCAATCGCCGGGAGAAGAGAGAGCGGTTGATAGCCATGGTGTGTGCTGCCATCTTGTGTAGTCAGAGGACTGTCTTGGAGGATTGTTCGGATATGTGCCAGATGAGAGGAAGTGGATGTATTATAGTGTGTGCTTTGCGCCAATAATGCGCAGCGGATTTCATGTTGTCATCCTGCAATCACTATTCATCGGCCGGTACAAGCGGCTATGGCACCCGCAAATGGGAACAAGCTCATTACACCACCGAACTGGAAATGCTGACGTCTTGATGCGTTGACGGAGGAGTGACGGCAGTCTGATGTACCGGGAAAAAGCCGCCCACATCACATTACCTCCTATTGGCTGGTACCCCTTTGTACATTCCCGCCAATCTATAATAGTACTGGCTTCCAGATACCTCGGTATTTCAGGCTTCATGGCGTTCTCCAGGCTGAAATTGAGAGTGATGATGTCATTCGTACTACCAAGCGCCATTCACGTGCCTGGGTCCCTCCTGTCCCATTACCATCACCAGTTCTCTAATCGACGACGCGTTCAAATCAACGAGGTAATAAGCCTGTGCTCAGTCAACCGTGTCTCCGCTCAGTGATCATACAAGGCTGCGCCGCATTCACGCCCTGGGAACGCCAAAGTGTAGCTATTTACATTAAGTTCTTCCATCGCCGGCGGGGTACGACGACCGCCTCTTCACCCACTCGTCCTCGTCCATCTTCCCGTCCACTCCTATATAGGCAGCATGTCCACCCCGCTCTTTTCCCCGCTATGGATTTCCGGCTGCGAATCCCACATGATACGCATGGTGATCCTACCCTCTGAATTTTGGTAAGGTGGCTTGGCGGATTCCCCGGGAACATGCGGAGTTAAAAGGATCAGATAAACCCAAGCCCTGTGACAAGAAGCCAATTCGCTTCTTTGACTACTGAGTCTCAACAGAAGAGCCCAGGCCGAGAGAAGAACTGCTGGTAAAAGAAGCGCAGGATGTTGAAACATCAGGAGTTGGCTTAAAAACTTGTGAATATAAAGAAAGAGCTTGGAATTTGTGAGGTTTAGGAGATGGAGAAGTTGCTGAAAAACTCGTTAAGATATAATGAAGTTTGGTTGAAAAGGCCTTCTAACGCATACATACCCACTCTAAACCAACTTCGTGATAAGCTTTCCCCTATTCGCGCCTTCAAACAGCTTCATCCACGTCTCCGGCACACCCTCAATTCCCGTCTCAACCACCGTCTCACTTTCCGCATTCAGCAAAATCTTCCCCTCCTGCACCGCCTGCACCAGATCCCCAATCGCCTTCGGAATCTCCGCCATATAATCCAGCAAGATAAGCCCCTTCAAGTTCAACCTCATGCTAATCACCTCAAACCAATTCTTCAACTCCATCGGCGCCGTCGAATTATACGTCGAAATGGCGCCGCACACGGCAACCGTCCCCCCCTTCTTCATCCTCGTGAGCATTGCATCCAGCACCATACCGCCCACATTGTCGAAATACACATCAACTTCCCCCTCAGTCGCGCGACGGAGATCCTCGCCAAACGACGGGGACTTGTAATTGACGCACTCATCCGCGCCCAGCGACCTCACCCACTCGCACTTCTCCTCCGTCCCCGCGATCCCCACCACGCGCTTGCACCCCACGATCTTCTTCGCAATCTGCACGACCATGCTGCCCGTCGAGCCGCCGGCGCCCGACACGACGAGCGTGTGCTCCTTGCGCGCCTTGGCCACCTCGACCACGCCGTAGTAGCCCGTCAGGCCCGGGGCGCCCAGCGCGCCGAGGAAGTGCGTGACGGGGATGCCGGGCACGTCGTGCAGGACCTGGCACTCGGCGGCGTCGAGGATGACGAACTCGCTCCAGAGCCCGAGGTGAATGTTCATGACCGTCTGGCCCTTGGCGATGGCCGGCGCGCGCGACTCGAGCACCTCGACGATGACGCCCGCGCGCATGGGCGAGCCGACGGGCACCGTCGGCACGTACATGCGCGACGGGTCGACGAAGTTCTGGATGAAGCCGCGCTGGCCTGGGTCGTTGGAGATGTACTGCACGCGGCCGAGGATTTGGCCTTCTTGGAGGGCGGGCAGGGCAGCCGTGGTGAGGGTGAAGGTGGAGGCGGGGCCAGAGAGGATGGGGGCGCCGGTGGGTTCGCGGGTGAGGACCCATTGGCGGGTTGAGGTTGGGGTGGCCATTTTTTTTTTTTTGAGTTTCGAAATCGGGTTTGAGTTGAGCGGTCCTTTGGGGGAGAAGACGCAGAGGATCGTGACGTGAAGATTGTAAGTAGGTGAGACGAAACTACGCCAATAATTTCACCGGTGTCCGGGTCCGATCTAAACCGCAGTGCCTCTAGTTGTAACGGAGGATGTCACCAATACGTACTAGTATCTACGGAAGGAACAAAGTAGGGACTAGACGGATATAAGGAAGCTGTTCATAATTTCGTAGCTATCTGAACATTTTAGTATAATTAGAATATATCAGTATGAGGACCTGAAGTTTCCACGCCACTGTTATAGGTATAAGGTACTGTAAGGCGCATAGGTAAGTTTGACCTGCGAGTCAGTCATCTCGCACGTGACTTCGCCTCGCCGCCCAACGCCTCTGGCACCCAGACTCAAATCCGGAGTCTTTCAGAGACTTGGTGGCCTACTAACCGAAGCTTATCTTCTCCTGCCGTCTTTGTTCCATTTGTCCGTGTTTTGCCCTTGCAAATGGGTCAAACTTTGAAAAAAGTGCGTAGTACTGAAGTTTAAGGTTTAACAAGAAATAAGCTTATTATAAAGTGGATACTATATATAGTAGACTCCTATAAGCTGAAGCCTTAAGATACTCTGCTAGGTAATAGGGTCCCGATATTCTAGAGTACCGTTATTCTAAGAGACAAATGTAGCTTATACGTCCTTCCCATGAACTATTACCACATTTCCGCATTAACTATAGAACTCATGTACACGGCAAACATCCATTTCGCAAACTACCACGTTCAGCTCATCACTCCACGCGCATTTTCCTGGTATCAGGGGCAGTCGAACAGGTGGCTGGTATTCGCAGCGGGCTGCTAAAGTTTCATAGACGTAAGTGTTCTTCATCGATGACCCCTCTCAATTCAGCATCGTTTGGACCAGGAAATGGTGGATTAGTTGCCGTCGCTAAAGATGTTTCGAACCAGTCTACCTCACTAACTAGCCCTCGGCAACAGCTAAGATTCCCGCCGCCCTTGCATCGTCTTATGTGAGAGGGACTATAAGTTCTTATGCATCCCCCTTTAATACTCTCATCTCAGTATTTAAGTCTCAGCAATCCAATTTGATTTCAACACCTCTAAAACAATCCCATGAATGTGGCTGAATGGTGTAACCTTACTAAGCCGCTCATTCAAGCTAGTGCTCTAAGCAGGCTGACATCATCCAGCCAATACGAATGCGTGGAGGCCTCGCTTTTTGTGGCTGCATCGAATGCCCGCCACTGCTGTCATAAAGCATAATGTATAACAAGGCCTTCCGAGCAGCAGAACCATGCAAGTGAAAGGCGCAATTATATATTTGTCGAGGTAGCGCCAACATGAGCCAAGAATCCACGAACTTCTTACAATTTTCACCACCAACCGCATTTCAGCATCACAACCGCGGTCCAGCTGCAGAAATCAAGAGCGAAACCATGACTGTCAACATCACCAACATCCTCAGCACCCTGATTACTGCTAACCACATCCTTGCCTACCATTCCGTCCTTGACGCCTTCGGCCATGTCTCCGCACGCAACCCAGCCAACTCCTCGACCTTCTTTCTGTCGCGCCAACTCGCACCGGCGCTGGTATCCAGCGCTTCTGACATCGTCGAGTACGACGTTTCCACGGCGCAGCCGGTGCTGGGGAGTAGTGCCCCAGGTGGTTACATTGAAAGATTCATCCACAGCGAGCTCTACAAACGGTATCCCGGAGTGGCAAGCGTGGTCCACAGCCATTCGCAGCATGTCATTCCATTTAGCGTGGTTGAAGTACCGTTCATCGGGCTTGATCAGGCGGGATCGGTACTAGGCAAGTGAACATGGCTTCACGAGTTGGATCCGTCATTATTCTTGACCAGTTTGAATGAAACACAATTCTAATTCCATCAAAACTTTTGCCCAGGCACAACCGGCAGCTCTCCCGTCTGGGACATTGCCACGGCGCGTCTGCCATCCGACACGCCAAGCGTCCTGGTCACCAACGAGCGCTTCGGCGCGTCCCTGGCTGCCACTTTCGATCTAACAAACTTAACCGATGATACGAGCCTCCCACCCCACGACGTCGTCCTCATGCGTGGTCACGGGATGGCAGTCGCTGGGGCCTCCATCATCGACGCCGTCTTCCGGGCCATCTATGCCGTCATTGCGGCAGAGGAAGAGGTCGCC
This sequence comes from Dothiorella sarmentorum, assembly GCA_023082095.1. Lineage (NCBI taxonomy): Eukaryota > Fungi > Ascomycota > Dothideomycetes > Botryosphaeriales > Botryosphaeriaceae > Dothiorella > Dothiorella sarmentorum. The sequence continues at coordinate 18,951 of JAJMVL010000185.1, read as the reverse complement.
GCACTGACGCTTGCAGCCCTGGGAGGAGCAGACGGCCAGCCACAGCTTGGAGGTAGCGGCACCATCAAGTACTTGAGCGAAGAGGAAAAGGCGGCGATTGGCGGTGCTGGTATTTTGACTAACGAGGGCCGGTCGTGGGAGTTTTGGGTGAGAGAGGTGGAGGCCGCGGCAAGTGGAGCGCTGTATAGGAATGAGCTAGGGAGTCCAATCTAGGTTCTCACAATATGATTGTTCGGATCCTTGTACGGAAATGTTTGGGCCTTACGACCGGCTCTAGAACACCAAACTAGGCCGTCAGAATCACAGATCGCAATGGTAGGGTCAGGCAGTATTCTTAAGCAAAGTCACCAAGGGTGAAAGCCCAAGATAGTCTTCGGCACGTCCTTGACACTTAGACACTACATCTCCCGCCCTACATCCCTCCTCCCTTCCGAATCCACTTTGTTGCGTCGCGCCTCCCAACGCTCTCCACTCCCTCACATACCGCCAGTACTCCCCTCTTGACCATGTGTGCTCCGATCACATCTGTAAGCTCAACTTCAATCTCATAGTGGACCTCCATGACTCCGTTGACGCGTTGGCAATGTATGCATCCCAACCAATGCTCTTAACGTGAGCTACGTGCTGCTTGCGCACCAGTTCTTCCGCCTACTTAACAAGCGACTCTGTCCACATCATTTATCGCACAGCAGCCGCGAGCGGAAGAATCCTTGGCCACCTATCGCCGACCGGCAGAAGTCACCACTGTTCCCTTCCCATAGGTAGACCCCTGAACGTGGGAAGGCGGTTAGCCCCATCTGTTTCGCCACAGCTACGCCCCACCACTGCACGTCTGCATGCTCGAAGGTGCCAGCATACCCGAAGTTCCAGAACAGGGAAGCAGTGCTGGGAGCGTGAACAAAGGGGACTTGACGTGAGTTGAGACAGGGGGGTGTAGTACGTGTGATCTTTTTAATTTTATAGAAATGTCTGGAGCGTTAAATCATTGGTTTGTTGTGTAGACTTAGTTCTCGTAGATCTTATACTTTATTGAACGTAGGGCATGGCTTTCGGCCTCACGGGGTAGGGAAGCGTGTATGGATGCATCGGGTACTGATGATTAGAAAGCGGCACGCGTGACTAGACAGCGGCGTGATAGCGTATGGATGGTGACATGTGTATTCTGATCCTATTTCCGATTACGATGTGTAGCAGAGACAGAGGCTGTTTATGATGATAATTGTGTTGTATTTACATAAATGTCATGGAAGATGCTCAGTAATGGATCCGAGAGAATCCAGCAAGGTAATTACATGTCGTTCAGAATGATCAAAGCCGTAAAATCCCACCAAAGCGTTGCTTCTTTCGCTTACAACATGTTGCAAGCCACGGGCTCCTCAACAGCCTGCGTCGCAATGACGAAAGGAATGCAAGACTGCTTCCCAGACTTCTTGGCGTACGCCTTCTCGGGGAAAACGCTGTACGCGCCCTCCTTGGTCTGCGGGCACGCCAACCACGTCCCCTTGTCGTAGACAAGGTGCGAAACGCCGTCGGACGTGGCCTTGCTGAAGCCGTCGGTGACGTCGTCGGAGGTGAGGTTGGCCGAAGCATCCTTGTAGGATAGCATGCCGCCGACAGCGCCGGTGATGTCGACGGTGACTGGAAAATATGTCAGAAATGTCTGGGGGATCGTTGGGTTGCGCTGCGGTTGCTTACCCTGCTGAACGTTCTCCTTGCCGTCACCGTACGTGGTGATGGTGTTGTTGGAGGTGACGAACATGGGTGCCACTGCGCCACACGTCGTGTTGGTCTTCTCGCCGAGCACGAACCTGCCGTCGCTGCCACGGAGGTAGCTTCCATCGAAGGATGCTCCCTTGGACAAGGCCAGCATTCTGAAGGTGCCGGTGTAGGTGGATTCGGCGAAGCCGGCGGCGGCAAGCGCAGTGGCGATGACAGTGGAGGACCTCATTTTGAGAATTGAGATGGTGGTTTGAATGAGCGTAAGTGTTGGGTGGGAGATTGAATGAGTGTAAAGAGTTGGAGTTGTGGCTGGTGAGAGCTGTGCTGTAGGTAGGGCTGAGGAACGGCTGCAGGACTTTATTTAAGCTCATGGTGATTAGGCTCCGTCATGTTTAATGATAACTGCCAGATTTCGAGCAGAAGAGTGCAATGATCAGCGCAAGAGGAGCTTTCCGCAGGTTTGCTACGCCATGGACTCCATGGTGGCCTCTGCGCGCCCCTTCATACAAGCTCGTCCTCGTCAAAATGCTTGTCGATAAGGGTGATTTACTCACAACAGACCACATGAAGATCGGAGTAGCGATGCATTCAAGTGGTCGTAGTGTTGACGGAGATGAGAACCGGAGAGTGTCGTCGTGTGTTGGGGTTGATTGGAGGCAGCGGTGAGAACAGCTCAACCATTGTGGTCACTGCGAGCCCCAACCACGACATGTGACCTCCGCTCAACCTGCCAGTGTTTCCCGGTCGCTGTCCTTAACCCATGTTCTGAAACATTTGTTAAATTGGTGTAGTCCGTTCACGCAGTTGGGTTGGGCACTCTTCGACACTTCGACACATGCTAGCTTGATCATTTTGAGCGCTCATACACACAGCTTCCAGAACATAACAACTGAAGTAGGTTGAAGAGATGACATTAGAGCTCACTCAAGTAGGGAATGGGAGACGCACTGAAATCAAAAACAGAACAATTGGTGGCGACAAAACGGCAGCCTTACCTTAAGGCTTAAGCTAGTGGATACAGGAGATTTCCGACCAAACTTGCCCTTCATCGCTTGAATGCTGGTTATTTCAACTTTGCAACGGGATGCAAAAGTATTCGTGTGCGACTATCGAAGGTATGCTTATCCTATAGCCGGAGCGCTCCACTGATAATACGCTAATGTCTCCAATAAAGTCGAATAGCAGACCGTTTGGAGGAAATCTGGCAAAACTAAGAGGAAAACCAAGCTGGAGAGATAAACTTTGGCAATTTTGATGAGCTCGCCCACTGCATTTCTTTGCCGTGGGGGCCAAATACAAAGCAGTGCTAGCACAGCCTTTCTCGCCCGTGAAACACACCACTTCACTTCCAAGGTTCTCCCTGCACCTCTTCCTATCCATAGAATGCAAAACCACCAACCCCGCACCCAGACAGCAACCCCATCCGTCCCCCTCAAGTCCGGCTCGCCTCCCCCCTATCAATCCCAAACCTCCTCCCACCCCTCCCCCCTCTCCCCCGGCCTTGCTCATCCTCGTCCCCCTCGCTCCAAAACCCCATACTGAACACATCCCCACTAAAGACGCGGCGCCGCACCAACTCCTCATCGCTGCACCACTCCGACCCCGGCAGCACTGTGCCCGGTTCCAGCATGCCTGCGCCAGCGAGAAGGCTCGCGGCGGCAGCAATGCTGCAGGGGTTTTTGGGCAGGACCTCTCGCGTGTCGAGAAGCCAGAAGGACGTCACCAAGCAGATAGCGATTGTGACGAGCAGGCCTTCGAGGATGCGAGTGGAGATGGCATGCTGCTGGAGACGGAGGTGGTTGGGGCCCGTGATGGTGCCGTTGATCGGGTTTGCGTATTTTGACGCGGGCATGCGGCCCTCTCTGTTCATCAGCTGGGCGAAACAGATTCGATAGTAGTGCTCGAGGAGGCGGGCGATGCGGGGGAAGTTCGCTTCGTCGAAGAGCTCTGCCAGTGGCATGTCGTGGTCTGTGGCGAATAGGATTGCTTGGAATGCTGGATCGAAGTCGCCAGTCCCGTTGTTGGAGTAGGTTCCATGTGGTAGGAGTTTGTTGAGCAACTTGCTCGAGGCAATTTCAACATCGTTGGTGGAAAGGCGTGCGGTACGTTCGTCGGGCGTTGCCGTGATGATGTTGTAGGATTTGAGATTGATAAGGGAGACTTTCGTCGAATCCACTATCATACCTAAAGTAAGCTTTGCGATGAACATCATCAGAGCTGGTATGTAAACCCATGTGTAACGGATATAACTGTCTGTTTCGATTTCGCAGAGGCCTTTGTTGTTAGCAGAAACCTGATATGTTATCTCCAATGCTGCCGCAAGCAGCAACAAAAATAACGTGATCCCAATCTTGGTGAATAGCAGCGTAGGGAAAGGCTGCCACCACTGAATCTCTGCCCTCTCTAGGGATTGTTGCGCCCAATTCCTGTGAACGGTATCGTAGGGTGGGGCCGCGACCATTCAATCTCCGTATTCTCTAGGGGGTTTTGTGAATGTCCATCGGAGGGGACAAGCACCACCCGAAACTCTGGATCCCCGCCGTACGGCTCCAGAACGCTCAACGCTCGGTGACCAGAGAAGATCGAGCGGAGATAAGTAACGTCGAATCTCCCGCAGCCAGAACTAGACAAGACCTCGCAAAGTGAAATGCTTTCTGCCGTGATCGCTGCTAAGCCGCCAATGGATCCGGGGTCGCGGCTAGAAATGTTACGGGGCACTATGAGGCAGAGTGCCCCGGCAACAATCAGGAGTAGGACAAGAGTAGCTCCCATTAGGTAGAGCGAGAAGCCTCGGATTCTTAGTCGCAGCTCATTGTCGAATACGGTTCCAGATATCTCCTCATTTGATGGCACCATGATCCATTTCCTTGCCAGTTGTGCGGCTGCATTGCTGTAAAACCTCATAGATTCATTCAGCAACGCTCCGGGGCTGAGAAGATCAGCCATGTTTTCGATATTGACAAACGCCAGTAACGAACGGAAGAACTGATCCAAATATGGTTCTAGGCCATCGCGGGAAAGGTGATCGTCCGGATCGTAGAGCGGCGATGCTGCATCATCAGCGTTACTGATGGAATCCAGGAAGCCTTCTACAAATCTCCACTGCAACCTGGGTGAAATCTGTGGCATTGTAGACCTCGGGCGGGGTGGTGGGGAACTGCTCAGGAAGTTCCCGGCCTTGTCCATCACAAGACCCCAAAGCTCGATGGTGTATATTGGCTGGCATAAGAGAAGTGTGGTATTGTTGATGCTGAATCTCAGAGACCTGCCAGAGTCGATGAGCTCTTCCTGACTGTAGTAGGCCATGGCTATCACCAAGCGGTCCTGGTCCTCAGAGGGGGCATTTTCACAACTGACAGGAAAGGCGGAGCCCAACACTGCAGGTGTCGAATCCAGGATTATTTCCCCCACTTTGTGGTCTGTGACGAGGCAAGTTGACGAGTTGAAGCTAAGAAGAGCAAGTGTCGCTGATCCATTTTCCGCATGACGGACCGGTTTGTAGAAGCCACCATGGGTCCAACGAAAGTCATGCAACGTCTCGCAACCAATGTCCGTGTGGAAGATGTTAGCGATTACTTCAATCGTGGTGTTCCTTGCTTCTGGATAAGTCTTTGTCAGCAAGGTCCGGAGAGCGAACCAACAAAATGAGTGCAAAAGGGGAGAACCATATTTACCCAACTTTGCAGAGAAGATTTCTTACCTACAGTAGCATCCCTAATCTTGAAAGGGGAAAATGCAAAACGCCCCGAGGTGCCTGGTGGGTATGAGAAGTTGTCTGAAGTTATGGTTCTTAGTAAGCTTCCTCATCGTGCCGCACTGTCTAGAGACTTACCATTATTCAATGCGATTGCTGATAGGACTGGAGAGGTGTTGAAAGCTGAATAGTCATGAAATTCAGTGCGGAAATCCTCAGTAGGCAGCAAAACAACTCCGGAATGCTGCATTCTCTCGTCTTGTAGTATAAGAAGGCCGGTAGAAACCACCGTCAAGAACTGGAGAAGGAGAGAGCCAGTAATCGCCAGTGAGACTGGATGATGGGCGTTTCGTATGGAAGCAAAGAGCGATATTAGGCGTGGTGGCTCGATATAGTCTAAGAGTAGAGTGTCTGCCGCTGGAAACGGCCCTTTGTGCAGAATGGCCCATGGCATCATTTGTTTGGTCCGATACTCAACTTGGTCCCAGAAAGCCGCAAGTATGGAAAGAACTGTTTCGTCAGTACTCATAATGATCTAAAGGGGCAAAAATGATAGTGTCGAGAAAATGTATCTGACTGTGGAAATAGCGTCCGAAGGAGATGTTTGGGAGAAGGCATACTAGCCGTAGGACCGTATGTCCATAGATAATATTTGTTCGACTCTGACGTAGCCAAGCCCTGTCTCTTCCGATACACGACCCCCAGGACGACAAGTGAGACCAGTAGTGCGATATAGGCGAGAATGAAATACAACAACGTCGACCTTTTCAAGTAGAACGGTGTCCATGCACGTGGCGGTGTTGTGGACATGCTAGGGCCCCCCTGCACTCCGGACTCCAGGGTGGTCTGAGCAGAAATCCGAGGTGGAGCCAGAGATAGGTGAGCTTGTCTTTCGTTGGTAGTGGCTTCGGAGGGCGCAAGGTTCTCGCTTATTGCCATTCTCTCTGTCGTAATGCTGTTGTTTGTGTTCACAGGAGGTGTCGCATCAATCACGCCCGATGTTTCAACGGGAGCGACTTCATGAACAGCATCGTCGAATGTTGCGAGGTCAAGCTGTCCACTGACTTGTGACTGTCTGCGCAGGCTGTGCTGTGAACTGAACGTAGGGCTTTCGAAGGCGGAATCGTTTATTTGCTCCGTCTCTGCGTTTGAATATGGCATGCAAATCATTCTTTGATGGAAATCCGGAGCTTCGCCATGCATTTGGGGCTCGAGGTTGTCTTCGTCGATTTGGTGAGTGCTCATAATAGTGGCTTTGGGCGATTCTGTTGGGCAGTAAGAAGACCGATGGAGGTATGGCTCCGATGTTTGAGAAAGTCTTCTCTTGTGAAAGATCCAGAGTGTCAGGCATACAAATTCCAAACGGTATAGCCTCATGTTCAAAACTGTGTGACCGTGGTACGGTAAAGGGTCCATTGACTTACACAGGGTTTCAGCTAGCGAAGGTCCTGGTTAGACAACTAAGCTGAAAGGGTAGATGGTGTGGGAGTATATAGACGCCTATTAATGTTCCCTAAGATAGATTCTCAGATATAAGGGAGAGACCTGCGGTGAAAACCTAGCATAGCCTCGCTTTGGTTGTATGTATGACCTAGTTTGTATCACAAGGTAAATAAATAAACATAGCTCCATGTGTCTGCTATCGCAACAACCAATGCGATCAACAGTGTTAGTGTTTAATCAAGGTTGTAATAGATAAAAGGAAAAGGCTAAAACTACCGTATGGATGGTGAAATCGATACACAGATAAACGCCGGCCTTGCATGACACTCTGAAATCATCAAGCAGTATTTCAGCTGAGCGAGGGATTAAAAATCGGACTGTTTTTCGTAATATATGTGAAAAAAGGACCTTATGGGCGGCCGGCCAGATCCGAAAATACAAAGAGTGCTAAATCAGCTTCACGGACTAGACGCTTGCCTGAAGCTGAGCGACTGAGGCCTAAAAAAAGAAAGAGCCGATGTTCGAGGCTGAAACAACAAAGTGAAAAGACGAGTTCTGAGAGAGGGTAGTAGTGGTATTTTCGTGAAATGTGCGATAGGTGTGGTGGTCCCAATCCGTACCGTGGTGCTTGTTTCAGTCTTGCGCTGCTGTGCGTAGCTAACTGATCTGATCTTCTGCATTAACCTTAAACGCGAGATGGAACGGGAACCACTTCTCCTTTTCCATTCACTGAGCGCCATCACGCTTGCGTAAGCGTTGCACTAAACACAGCTTTGCGACGTAGGCGGTAGGCTGACCACACTTCTGTCCGTGAGAGCGTTGCATCGAAGCGTGTTCTTCAATCACCCAAATAGTTTCCTTGCTTTAGTGTTGCACAATAGTTGCCTTTGATTCCGAAGGAGATGATAGCTTTGCCGAGTCTTCTGCTGCCTTATGAAGAGAATTCTGCTCAGACCCCTGAGTTCAATGGCGAGATTGATGAGGTTAAGGCAGCTGAGAGCCGTTGCGAACCGAAACATGCATCGGTGGGCGTGTGTACCAGCCTAATAAACATCTTTCACGTCACAAAGATCAAATAACGCCCTCGAAAAGCTCATTATCACCCCTGGAGAATGTTTTGCAACAGTGACGATGACCTTGGGATCAGCCGAAATCTGCCTTATCGAAGCCATTAAGAGATCTACAGATGTCGCTGCACGTTGTAGTCGCGGCACGCCCTTCGCGAAGTATAGGGGAGCAGCTAATCAGATGCTAGTGGTCTTAAATGATGTTAGCTTTGTGCCAATGAGCAGTTCAGTTCGAGCCGCTCACCTTTCCACCTCGACTGTTCTTGATTCCATCTCATCGACGTATGTTTGAGTACGGAAGTACTGGAAGCTATGACTCGGGGCTCTCGGTATCATTCATTGCGGAGGCTTTGCACGTGGTGAGGAATCCTCATTCACTGCCACCCTTTGCGGATGATTGCCGGGCTCTTCTCGATAAGAAAAAGGTACAGTTAGTTAATTTTATCCAGCCCCGGTGGTGCCACACACCCCGAGGATCCGTTCTCTCTCACGTTGCCGAACACCAAGCTCTTGCCTAACCCAGAACCCCCCCACCCGTGCTCCAAATACCCAACCCACCCCCAACGCCCCTATATACAAGAAGAAGCAGCACCCTCACAAAATCGTAGTATCCACCACCCCAACCCTCTCCCACGTACTCCCCCTCACATACGCCCACTCCACCAACCGCACCCCCACCCCCCCACCCCCCTCCTCAAACGCAAAAACCCTCCCATCCTCCGTAAACGCAACCGCCGAATCCCTAACCACATCCTCAAACCCCTCCACCGAACTCGTCTGCGTCCACCCCGCCCCCACCGCCCCGCTCCACGCCACAAGCTGCACGCCCCCACTGCTCGTCGTCGACAAGACCTTGACATAGCGCACGCCGTCCACGACCGAGCACCACGCCGCAATATGCGCCCCGTCACTCAGCGACGCCACGACGCCGTCCGCCTCTGCAGCTCACGTTAGCCCTCCACTAGAAAAGAAAGAAAAAAAGAAAAAAAGAAAAAACCTACCCATCCCCCCCTGCACAACCCACTCCCCCACCGTCCCATTCCACACCACCTCCTGCAAACTCCCCGCATTCACATACAACGCCAACTCCGCCTCCCCCCCATCCAGCGCCAACAACTGCGCCAACCCCATCCCACTCCCCAGCACCGGACTCACCGCCCCCGCAATCAACTTCACCTCGTCCGTTTCTTCTCCCCCGGCGCTGGCCGAGACGGTCCGGTTCACGGCGTTGAGCGTGTTCTCGTTGTTCTGCTGCGACTGGTACACGAGCGCGTTGTCGGCGGAGCAGGCGGCGCACTGCTTGGCCGAGGAGACGAGGGCGGAGGTGGTGACGGGGAGGGTGAGGCGGAAAGGGGAGGGGGTCCAGGAGGTGGAAGAAGAGGCGTTGGAGGTGAGTTCGCGGATGGTGTCGTCGGTGTCGATGAAGAAGAGGTGGAAGTCGAGCTGGTTGGTTTGCGTTAGTGTTTTTTTGGTGGGTTGCGGAGAGGGGATGGGGGTTTACGTCGTTTGTGCTGGCGTCTTGGATGTTGACGTGGGCGCTGAGGGATGTGGCGTTTTTGGGTGCGGCGGCGGCGGCGCGGTCGGAGGTGGTGGCGGCGGAGGCGGAGGCGGGGGTGACGGTCCAGGAGGAGGTGGAGGCGTCGTAGTCGGATTGGTAGAGGGCGGTGGTGTCGGCTTGGAAGTAGACGCGGCGGTGCGTCACGTTCTGGGCGTCTGTGTAGTTGACGGCGGCGATGTTTGAGGTGGAGAGGATCTGTGGCGGGCCGGCGGGTTGCTGGGTGGTGTTGGTGGAGGAAGAGGAGGAGGAGGATTTGTGTCGTGCTGCGAGGCCGCCGCCTACTCCGCCGCCGATGGCCGCGCCGATGATGATTAGGATGACTGCTGCGAGGATGGCCCAGAAGATTGGTTTGCGGAGGCCGCAGATGCGCGGTTGGCGGTTTGCTGGGGTAGGCGTGCCCTTCTCGACCACTTCGGGCGCGCTCTGCTCGATGACCTGGGGGAGTTCGGCTTCATCTTCTTTGGCGACGGGGGGCTCGCTCGTCTTTTCTTTGTCTACTTCCAGGGTGCTGTAGTTTTCTTGGCGTGAGGTGGTCGCCATGGTTGTGGGCGAGAGGGGACGGCCTGGGCTTCAATGGCAAGGGACGGCATACCTTAATCATTTATCAGTATTCGCACACCACGAAACTGCCTGTTCCGTTTACTGCACAGGGGACTTAGCTGCAGAAAGGTTGTTGTTTGAATAAGCTGACTGCAGGACATTCAAGCTTCTGGTTGGACGATCCCCGCCCCCATCCGCTCTCGGCAATGCACCATGTTGCTGACACGTCCCCAAAGTGAATAAAACTTGTGATGATCGTCCCGTATTGGTCGCCAGATCCGCTATTGCCTGTCCATACTAAGGTGCTGATACCGTCGTGCGGGGTGTTAAGGTACGCATTGGCCTGATCAAAGGGCACTTGTCGCGTTGGAACCAGGCTCGGTATCCTGCTTTAGTCTGCTGTCGTCGAATCATACCGGATCAAGAACGTGCTCGGCGCGGCTTGTCTGTTAATCTCTCAGAGCTTGTTCATATCCATGGAAGTGGGCTGTTGCTTGGTGGGGCATCAATGCGCCATTGCCTTCATATGCTTTCGTCTTCACATGACTGCAACATCTTGTCTGCGTTCAACAGTTGTTTATAGTTCTGCTAAGTAGAGCGGTTCGAAGAGCTCTACAACCAAGAAGTGATATCTCCACCATCTATGATTTCCCGCCATTCTTCGCGGCAGTCACTATTTCGCAGTGGGATGAAGTCCGATTTCACCCTCATCATCGTCCTCCAGTTCCTCGTCCTCATCGTCATCCTCATCATCCTCCATATCCTCGTCCTCATCGTCATCCTTGTCATCCTCATCATCCTTGTCATCCTCATCATCCTTCATATCCTCATCTTCAGAGTCAGTAGGGTCATCCTCAGGATCGTCTGGCATGGGTGGCGTTGGACAGTCCCAGTAAGAGGCTATTGCTTGAAGTCAGTAAATTGTTCCCAAGGTTGATTGAGTAGACCGAAAGTAAAGCAACTTACAGGATGCGAAGTACATGTAGGTGTCCGCATTATACAGAGCGTCCGTGCGTCCCATGTGGCGAACCCTCGCGTAGCCATAGCCATCGTCTTGGGTTCCGGGTGAAAGGGCGCTTTTGTGGTGGCTAAGCTCATGGAGCAGCATACCGCCAAAGTCCACCTCGCGACACTCAAGTGCGATGGTCGGAAGGTCCCACGCCGGGTTGCAAATGACGGTCTTGCCTTCCTCGTTATCACACGCATAGGCTTGTCTGCCGTCGTCATCATTGCAATGATTCTCGCGGTCTTCGCAGAGGATCTCAACACTGCCGGAGTAAGGAGACTTATGGGACTCCATCAAGACGCTAGTGAGAGTCTTGTAGACTCTATTCCGGCGTTTCTCGTCGTTTTCCTTGAAGTACTCGAGGAATCTACACATGGTCAGCTCGAGAGACGTATTCCAGGACTTGAACCCTCGTACCTCTCTTCATGAGCGTTCCTGTAGACGTTGCTCACGCCAGCCCAAGCGAAGTCGTTACAGACCCGCAGGGACATCTCGATGTAGTCCCTCTGCCATTGCTTGCAGCTGCTATGGATGGTGGCACGTTTCTGAAGCTTGGGAATCGCAGAAGGTTCGACATTGATTTCGATGGTGTTGCTCTGGTACGAGATAGTGTTGGACCCGACGACGGTGGAGTTGGCTTCAGCGTAGCGGAATTGACCAATGGCGATAGCGGTGAAGGTACCACCAGCAGAGAGGTCATAAGTCGTGGCAGCATCAAAGTCAACGGCGATGGACTGGCCAGTGAGAAGCTCGGTGAAAGAGTCGGGGCTAAAGTCCATGGGACGTGAGCCAGTGTCAATTCTCATGCCACCGGAGGGAACGGCAGAATCTGCAGAGAAGGAAATCAGAGTATCTAGTAGACCCAGGGAGCATTTAAGATGGAAAGGACTGACTGTTGGAGAACAAGGCGACCTTGGTGACGGGGCGAACGGGGTCGAGAAGGGAGCCGATGTGAAGCAGGTTGAGGTCGGCGGTGCCGTTGTTGGTGACGATAGCCTGCATGGTCGCATTGCCGACCAAGGTGAGCTTGACATCGAGGGAGGCGCCGGGAATGCTGTCTTTCTTGACCAAGACATTGCTCATCTTGAACAGGTTGTTGTTGAACAGGCGCGTGCTGTTCTTCGTGATGGAGCTGCCAGTGACCAAGGCCACAAAGGCCATCAGGCAGAAGTGAAGCAAGAGCTTCATGGTCGGAGCGAGAGCGTGAGTCAGGATGGGAGTGAAGGTGTGTTCGGGATAGGAACGAAGAAAAGTTGGTGTTCGGGTGAGGTTGGTGCTGCGGAAAGAAAAGGCGTTTTGTAGGCTGGTGTGGAGGCACCCCAGAACAGGAAGGTACGCCCAGCCGAAGGCCACGGAGGGCGGCTATACTCTTTGCCGGGCATATCAAGGGAACTACCTACACTTGACTGTAGAAGAGCGGGCTCACCTCGACTCGTCCAAGGACATAGCAGACCAGTCTCACCTCACTCATTATATCCTGACACGCGCATCATGCCAACATCACGGACAATCCAGAGAGCACCAGCGAACTGCACCGAAACGAAACTCTTCATTACTTGCAAGGTCAGCAAAATCAGCACCTCACTTCCAGGTTATCGAACCCCGGCTCCCTCTCCCAATACATCACACCTACCACCTTCAACAACCACCTCTCCAGATCCACCACCCCAACAACCTACCCCTACAGCTGGTACCTAAAATCCGGATGCCGATCCCCCGTATCCTCATATGCCTTCTCATCCAACACCTCCGGCAACGCCGCCCTCTCCCTCTCCTTCCGCCCATTCTCCCACCTCAACCCCAAATAATACAGCGTCTGACTGACCAAGCTCAGCGACGCAAACCCCATATTCGTCGAGAACCCCGTATGATACGTCGGCGCCTGCTCAGTAATAAACACATTGCTCGCGACAAACGCGCCACAGTTCCCAATCGCGATGACGCACGCAAACGCGACCGTGCGCTTGTACCCCTTACCGACGTTGATGGCGTTCCAGACGACGGTGATGGGCATGGTGAGGTACGGGCCGGCGGTGACGAAGAACATGCCCATGTAGCGGACGTTTGGGTCGCGGGGCTGGGCGAGCTGGATGGCGAGGCCGACCATGCAGATGCACGAGCCGAGCATGCCGAAGAGGTAGCGCTGGCCCAGGCGCTCCGAGAGCCAGGCGCACGTCAGCGAGAAGACGAAGGAGACGGCGTAGATGGGGATGCTGTGGATTTGGGCTTGCGTGGCCGTGTAGCCCAGCCCTTTGAGGATCGAGGGCTGGAAGGCGACGACTGACGCCGCGTTTTCCTCGGCGCCGAGGTAGGTGAGGACGCTGTGGTTGGGGGGGTTAGTGAGAAGGGGGGAGGGGGAGGGGGGACGGCGCACCAGAGCCAGATCTTCCAGTCGAGAAGGTGTTTGAGGAAGAGTTTGGGGTCCAGTTTGTCGTGGCGGACTTCGCCGCCGTCTTCGGAGACGCGGGCGAGGAGGACGGCTTTTTCTTCGGGGGTGAACATCTTGTTCTTCTCTGGGAAGGGGACGATCCAGAAGATGGAGCAGGCGCTGAGGACGATGGTGAGGAGGCCCTCGATGATGAAGATCCTAGTGCAGATTCCGTCAGTGAGCTCTCCAATCGGAGATTTTTCTGGGTGATGCCCACCAGCGCCATCCTTCGTAATTGCCGATCCCATCCATCCTCGAGATCAGCGTGGCGAGTAGCTGAAGAGGTCAGTAAAAGGTTATTGACCTTTGGTGCGACACTTACGCCATTGAAGGCACCGGCAGCGATGGCGGCGCTGAAGAAGACGGTGTAGCGTCTCAGGAACTCATCCTTTTTGTAATAGCTGCCAATCAGATACGCGCATCCAGGAACAAATCCTGCCTCACACATTCCTTCCAGGAACCTGCATGCAATCAGGCTGTCGGCATTCCTTGTTACACCCTGTCCGACAACGGTGATGCCTGCGGTGTGAAGAGAGTCAGCCACCCAATATCAGGAAAGGCTTGGATGAACCTTACCCCAGACAAACATCATCACGCTGAGTGACTGGGGGCCAAACTTCTTGAAGATAAGGTTGGCCGGGACGCCGAAGATGACATAGGCCAGCGTGAAGACCATGACGGCCATGTTGTATTGATTGCCATGCAGGTGAAGGTCCTCGTCCATGCCCTGGATTTTGGCATTGGCGATGTTTGACCTGAATGGTTGAGCTTTGGCTACAAGATTAAAGGGGATTGGATGCATACCTGTCGATGAAGGACACGAGGAACAGGACGCACAACAGCGGAACCACCTGAAAGTCCAGCTTACGCAGGATCCGTCGTTCAATTTTCGGGTCGTAAGGCCCGCTGGGCAGGTTCTCGGAGGCGACCCGAGGCGATGAAGCCTCGGACGCTGTGACATCTGGCCCCTTGAAGATGCTCATTACTGCGGTTGCTGGTCACTGAAGCAGGGAGGAAGAAGAAAAAAATTTCATCAGGAAGTGCGGAAAGCTCAGGCGGGCAACGGCAGCAAGAAGTAACCTGCAACCGGTGCGGGCAACGTTCTGGGCATCTGCAGGAAAAAGGCCAAGGAGGCAGAGGTCGAACCAGGAGCGGGAGACATGGTGCGGCAGAGTAGCAAGCGCCACGGAGTCAGCACCAAAAGAAGAGTGGATGGTCAGGGTGGTACAGGTACAAGGAAAGGACGGGCAGGTGCGAGATAAATGAAGCGTGGGCCAATCAGTGCTTGCACGGAGGATGCAAGGGTTGTGGCGGGGATTCCGAGATGCGAAGACGTCGGCCAATGGGCGAATGTGGAGGGGGCGGTCCGCCGGAGAAAACATGCAACCTGCCGTTCTTCTGGACGAGATCTACGCAACACCTTATGACTTGAGCTGGCGGGCTTACTGTAAGGGCTGACAGATGTCGTGGCAGGACTGCAAACCATAGAGCGTGCTCCTCATCACCATGATTCGCCCCCCCATGTATCGCCAATACTTGGTCAATTTAAGCTGTAGAACTTCCAATGGCCCAGTTAACCAACAACCAGGGATGCTCTGCGGCACAGCGCCCCATGGCTCGGCAAATCAAGCTGCAGCAACGTTGCTTGTAAATCCTAGGCATCAACGCTGCGTCTCACCGCATTAGGCCAACGGAGATATAGCACGCCACGCGGTTCCTTCCATGCTGAAAGGCGGTCCCTCGTCATCTCAACCAACTGCTTGGGTCTCGTGGCGTAAGCGCCCAGTCGAGGGGTGCAGGGCGACCGTTGTCGGCTTGGCGCCTGATTGCTGCAGCTCGCTGCATCTTGCAGCACGCTTACCGCAATGCGAATCAGCGGTCAAAAATGAATTACACCCGTCGGGGCGCCGCTGCAATAAGACATAAGATGGGGTTGCTGGGGACGCGCAATTATCAAGTTGCACGGCATCAATGCTCGCGTGCGCTCCCGTTTTACAAATCTTATACCAGCACCGTAGCGCCCGCCATGGTTGCTCACCTGGAAATCCTTCCGGCTCCACCTTGATTGATCTTTCCTGATCCAAGACCTCCACCGGCATGGAGGCTTTCGACGGCCAAGGGAACTGGATCACGGGCGTGTCCATCTCCTTGTGCACCACGGCAACATGTATCGTCGGCATGCGGATGGCTGCCGTCTACAAGAGGAGAGGGTGGCTGGGTCTTGAGGACGCCATGGTTGCTTCTTCGAATGTTCGTGTCTTGTGTGACGCGGGAGCGAAAATTTTCAAACTGACTTCTCCCAGGTCTTTCTCATCATCATCACCGTAATCGCATGTGAAGGTCAGTACGAACAATTCCCGTCCTCTCAGCAAGTCTTGATACTGAATTCAAGCCAGCGGTCAGATACGGCTTCGGCCTCCGAACAAAAGCAATACCAGCCGCGGGCGGAGACCTGCACCAAGCGCTCAAAGTAAGCCTCTCCACACACATGGTCAGCACTAGACGACACGACAAGCCTAACACCAGCCATCCCCAGTACTTCTTCCTCTTTCAGCTCTTCTACAAGTGCGTCATCACCTTCAACAAGCTCGCCTTCCTCCTCCTCTACCTCCGCGTCTTCCAAATCCACTCCTTCCGCCTCATCTGCCTCGCCTCCATCGCCTTCGTCATCACCGGCTCCTTCAGCTTCATCACCGCCACCCTCTTCGAATGCACCCCCATCTCCTACAACTGGAACCGCGCAACCGCCGGCCACTGCATCAACAACTCGGCCTTCCGCTGGTCCTGGGCCGCCTTCAACACCCTCACCGACGTCTGGGTGTCGGGCCTCCCCATCCCCTTCATCCAGCGCCTGCAGATGACAGCCACCAAAAAGCTCGGCCTCATCATCCTCTTCGCCCTCGGCCTCTTCGTCTGCGTCGCCAGCGCCATCCGCATGAAGGCCCTCGTCGCCAGCACCCACGCCAAGGACACCACCTGGGACTCCGCCCCCGCCTTCCTCTGGTCCTACATCGAAGCCGCCGTCGGCCTCATCTGCACCTGCCTGCCCTCGCTGCGCTGGCTGCTCTCGCGCGCCCTGCCCTTCCTGTCCGCCTCGTCCGAGTCGTCGCGCGCCACGCCGCGCTACTGGCCGGGCCGCAGCAGCGAGCGGAGTCGTCGTCGGAGCGGCGGTGGGGCGGCGGCGGCGCGGGCGGCGTTCAAGATGCGCGACCTTTCGTCGTCTGGGGGCACGATGCAGTATCCCGGGTTGGTGCCGGACAAGGGGCGCAGCCGCATCGAGACGACGACGGTGGCGACGACGGGGAATCGCTATGGCGAGGGGGGCAGCGAGGAGCGCATCATCGAGCATGCGGGCGATCCGAACTCGATTCAGGTCAGGACGTGTGTGTCGGTGCGCAGTTCTTCCACGAGTGCCGTGGGCGTGGATTGATTGGGGGCAGGGTTTGCTTGTCACAAATTGATGAGATGATGCTTGAATTGCATACAGTGTTTTAGTGTATACTTCTGTTTGCCCAGTGTAAACGGCATGAGGTGAGGTTGGGAAAGTGGTAGCCGCTTTACCCAAAGAGGGCTACGGGCCGCGACGGGTGAAATGGAGGGATTCACTTCAGCCGCGTCCGTCCATTTGGGTACGGCACAAAGTGATATAGGCCCATGTAGCTATAATGTTGAAACAGCCGCAAATCACGAATAGTGGGCACAGAAGTCCCGTCCGTTACCTGTAGGTACTTTGCTCCGTGTCCGTGCCGCAACGTACGGGGCCGACCAGGTTCTCGGGCGGGCAGGAAGAAGGAAAACAGAATGCCGAGTAAGCCGGAAGCAGTCAATCGGCGGGCATCGCAATTGCACGTGTGTGATTCCGCCAATTGATGGCCATGTCGGGCAACTGTGCCGCTACTTACATAGCCGAAGAAAGCTGGGGCTTCCCCACCCGAAACGTGCAAGGGTAGGTACATTGCCTAGTGCCCGCTCTTGCATCTCGGACTACTTGCTATTCTGTCAAACGCGTCATTCTCTTCCCAAACACCTCCGTTTCCCTCCGCCTGGTTAAAAAGAAAGAAGAGAAGGCCTCATTAACGCACGACACAACCAGCAGAACAACCATGGAAGCAGCCACCATGCAGGTACAGACTGTTGCAGATCTCTTTTTGGAGTGCTTGGCCCAGGTACGTCTTCTTCTGCGATGCGATCCAATATTCAGCACACTGACAACCAGCCAGGCCGGGGTTGACTACCTCTTCGCTGTCCTGGGCTCCGACCATCCCAGCATCATTGAGGCATATACCCGTCGACAGCATGAAGGCAAAACCTGGCCCAAGATGCTCATCTTCCTACACGAGGTGAGTCCGATTGAGTAAAAGAGCGTCAACCAACACCACCTCCCCGACACGGACCTCGAGCACCCATCTGGATACGGAAGCTCTCCCCAACACCTTCCCGTCTACCCATCAGCATCCCCTACCAGTCGAGCCAAAGAACCCACCACTAACCCCTCCCCCCAAGTTCGTCGCCATCTCCGCCGCCGACGGCTTCGCCCGCCTAACCAAACGCCCGCAATGCGTCCTCGTCCACGTCGACGTCGGCACCGCCGCCCTCGGCCAGGGCCTGCACAACGCCTCCTCGGGCCGCGCCCCGATCCTCATCTTCGCCGGCCTCGCCCCCCAAACCATCAACGGCGAGCTCCCGGGCTCCCGAACCGAGCACGTGCAATGGTATGTATCTCCCCCACCCCTCCCACCCCCCACCTCCCTCAAACTCACCAACACCCCCAAACCAGGTACCAAGACATCGGCCCCACGCAACCCTCCCTCCTAACCCCCTACACCCGCTACACCGCCGAGCTCAAACACGCCACCCACGTCCCCCTCCACACCGCCCGCGCCCTCCAATTCGCCACCACCCACTCCCCGGGCCCCGCCTACCTAACCGCCACGCGCGAAGTCCTCGCCTCGCCCCTCCCCACCCCCTGCCCCCCCATCCACCCCCCCCTCACCTGCGCCCTCGGCGCCCTCCCCCCCTCCGCCGCCGCCGCCATCGCCCGCTCCCTCCACGCCGCCGCCCGCCCCCTCGTCGTGACCGGCTACCTCGGCCGCTCCAACGGCGCCGTCGCGCAGCTGGTCGCGCTCGCTGAGCTCATCCCGGGGTTGCTGGTGTACGACGCGGAGGGCAGGGAGATGTCGTTCCCGGCGGGGCATCGGGCGTGCGTGACGAGGGGGACGGGGGCGCGGGAGGCGGTGGAGGGGGCGGATGTGGTGCTGGTGCTTGACGCGGACGTGCCGTGGATAAGGGGGAGGGGGGTGTGGCCGAAGGGGGAGGGGGTGGTGGTGTGGCATGTGGATGTGGACGCAAGGAAGGAGCGGATGGGGTTGTTTGATATAGGGGCGGGTGGGGAGAGAACGTTTTGGGCGGAGTGCGAGGGGGCGTTGGTGGAGTAGTCTGGCGGCGACGAAGGGTCATGGTCGCTGCTCCCGCTGCTGGTGGCGCTGCTGCTGCTAT
>JAJMVL010000184.1:0-46877 GCA_023082095.1 Dothiorella sarmentorum | reverse complement strand
CCCCCCCCCCCCCCCCCCCCCCCCCCCCCCCCCCCCCCCCCCCCCCCCCCCCCCCCCCCCCCCCCCCCCCCCCCCCTTTTTCCAACACGAACAATACAACACTCTGCCCTGTAGCCTTACCCATAATACCACCACATGTCCCATACACTGCACAACCACGTCACCACGCAGCACCACCCCCTCTTTTCCATTCGAACAACCTGCAACCTCAATCTTCCCCCCGTCTCCTCTCCGATTGAACCACCATAAACGCCCAACGATGGCCGCAGCATGGCAGCCCAACATATTGCCTGACCCCTGCCCTTTTTATTTCTTTACCGGGAAGAATACGAGAACTGGACAGTGAGGTGACACAGCAGCACCCGGACAGTAGGGCTAGTATTTGGTACCGCCGCTGCCGCCGCCGCCGCCGCTGCCGCTGATAAAAGAAGGACTCACCCTGGTGGGTGTTCTACAGTGCGTTTGCTAGTGCCTGGTTAAACCTTCTTTGGCGGGGAAAGGAAGAGCGGACGGACGGACGGACGGACGCAGCGGCCCGGTAGTTTTGGCGGAGTGCTACTTCTGGTGGCTTGAGGGATGGCGCGGCGGTAGGGGGCGATGAGTGGTCCTCCGTCCCGGGGGTCTTTGGAAAGAGCGAGTTGAAAGCGTGGAAAGCGGGTGGATGAGAACAAGGTTGAATCGTCAATGGTTTGCTGCAGGCCCATCTGCATTCAGTGGCTGCTTCTAGGCTCTGGTTTAGGAGGGTTTGGCTCTTGGTACGGGGGTGTTTGATGCGGGAGACGGCGTTTGTTCATGCAGGGCGCTTTTTTGGCAGAGTGTTGTCGAAGAGAGGTACAGACACGCAGGAGCTGAGAGAGTGCGGGTCATCGGGGGAATGGACGAAAGCGTCCAAAGGAACAGGAAGATCAGGTTTTCTGCAGGCATTAACTGGCAACTGAGGACGGGATGAAGGCTGTGGAGCAATCTCATCTACACTAGTAGTGTGTACGATCAACTTGAAGCAACGCCATTGGCGGGCTTGGAACCTCGCAGCATCTCCAATGCAAAGAAAGCAACAATAGGCTTCTGGGAATGAGACTTGTCAGTTATGGCAGATTCATATCATCTTGGTGTCTTCTGCCTCCAGAGACACATACCTGGTATGAAGTATGTTCCACCACGTCTCCAAACTCACCTCTCGCTAAACTGATGGTTTAGAAAAAGCAAGCATATAGATTTATCACTTAGCCGCGCTTGCCGCCAAATAAATATTAAAGATGTTTCATCTCCGCAGTCATGCCTAATGTTCGCTACCCCTTGCCGAGCTCATAGTTAAAAAGCATATTGAAAGTAGATAACGATATGCTGTATCAGGAGGTCCAAATAAAGAGATTCGCCTGTGGGACCTGCTACGAGTCAGAACGAATACATCTCCTGACGCGGCTCCTTTATCGACATTTAAGGCGTAGGAGCAAATTCAGGCGTTTATCATATTACTACATGAGCCATGTGTGATTTCTGCTCTATAATGTCTTATGCACTCCTCTTCTGTTGCGCTCTCGCGTGCACATACCGAATGCGGTAGTCATGATGACAGGTCCAGTCAGATTCGGCCGTGCTGCGCCTTTCCCAAGCTGACCGAGTGGTACACGCGGACGGCTGAAAAAGGTAAATGGTCTACAATCCTGCTGAGCATTATCATGGACACAATAACGAGTTTGGCACCAAAATGGACAGCAAAATGTGGTATACAGTGCGAATATGTGCGGAGATACAGGGCAGCAAAGCTAAACGCTGAACGATGATTGATTGTTGTGGCTTGAAGGCCGCTTAGCAGCATCTGGGCAATAGCGAGCTTCAAAGATATGAGGACGTTAACAAGCATGGCTGCAAGCAAGATCAAGAGGACTATGTTGAGCATCATCCCAACAGCTGCCTACCCGTATTATCTCCATCATCCTGACCTCTTCGAAGTTATGCTCTATTCCCGCCAACAATCGGCCACGTAAGTTGTTGCATGGTGATAAGAAATGCTGAAAGGTTTTCTCTGGCTGCACTGGTTGAAAATCATTATCTCCGGTGTGCAAGGGCACTGCCCCGTTGCTCATCACCCGCGCCGCCGGCCTAGACCCAGGTGATGGGCCACTCTCCGGTGATGATCCACGTGCCTGCCGTACGAGCCGGCCGGGGTCGTTATGCGGGATGAGCGAAAAAATATGAACGAGTGGGGCTGCGGTGGGGTCCGCGGTGGGGGTGAATCAACGGCTGTCATGAATCGTGTGATCGTGAAGACGGATTGGCTGAGCTGAATCCTCAATACGGTTCGGAGGGAAACTGTCAGCCAAACGAATCATGAGCATGGAGGCGTAGTTCGCATGAACCAGAGATTGCGTATAACGCTTGCGTCGCCGTTATAATAAGTGTACATGGTTGGCCAGGAGGGGAAAATTTGAGATGCAGGAGGAAGGTTTCGCGAATTTGGAATGTGCTTCCGGGGCTGTCGTTTTCGGCTTAGAATTGGTCAGACTCATTATCTTTTCCTTTTGCTGCTGTTCGTCTTTCAGTCCAATCAGAACACCGGGAGCAGCCATAGATGCTTACGGCCGCGTGCGGAGGCGATGGACACGGAAGTCACATTGTGGTCAGGATAATTGCAGGATTACGTCGCTGATCAAAAGGGCGTGAGGCTAGGGTAAGCGGGGAGATCTGGAGCTATGACGTTCAACAGTTATCCTGGGCATGTTGTTGATGTTGGAGGAAGTTGGGGATCTGCGAATGAGGAGCGAGAAACTGATCCTTCCTCCTGTCGAGCCACAGCTCGCGTGGCCGAATGTTGTCGCCTGCATGACGCCTAAAATCTGGACAAATCAATCGGCGATGGCTCCTGCTTCGAAGATGATGAGAACCAGGTCTCTGTAGGATCTTGCTCGGGTTCTTCCTGTGGCGGCGGGATCTAGAGCTGCAACAGACCTAGCCTACAGCCATTGACACTACCCGACTGAGATAGCTTCCTTACCGAGATTGGCGCTCTGAGAGGAAGAAGGAAATGTGGAGTGGCTATCTCTCTCCTGCTGCCAAATCCTGCGTTTAGCTGCAGTCCGAAAGGCCACCCATGCCCCGGCCATCTGCAAGAAGCCATTTCCCTCATAGTGACTGGTAATGTAACCATAGTTGCGATAGGCGCGTTGAGAAACCGGATATACAAGTGGGAGATCGAGATTCTTGCGGCATCAAATCCAGCGGATAATTGCTAACGAGGCCTCAGATGATCGGCAGCGGGCGAGGGCTCGAGAGGATACACGTATTGTTGTTGGACAGGGGCCGCGCCCATGGGTGCCATTGTGAAGGCGGAGAAGCGGAGATCGGTTAAAGTGAACGATGAGGTATGCAAGTTTAGCTGCATTGTGAAACAGATAACCAGCAGGTTGTGGTTGGCGTGGTGCAGAAGACATTGGTGCGAGGCGATGATCATGGCCAACGGAGAGTCTGGGAGGTTTTGGGCTTGAAGGCGGGCCGCAGCCGTCGAGGAGTGCATTGCCGAGCCGCGCCTCATGGGGTTTCGTGCTTGCGCGGATGTGAGTAGAGGAGACGGTAGAGCGATCCGGTGTCTGCCGTCTGTGGTTAAGCTTCTCCTGAAGCATGTTCAAATGAGCAGAGCTTGCGATTGCTGACACCTCGGCTAAAGCGATGAACAAAGACAACACGTAACCTTTGAACTGGATGCATGGTGGATCCACATCGCTCGTCTTGGATTTTTCCCGAACAAAGGATGAGAACGGTTGTGTCAGAAGAGCATAGAAATAATACGTTCTCTTTACTTCGCCAGGGACTGGGTATGCTGCGAGGGAAAAGCGCTTGATTTGCTGATTTGGATGGGTAGATTTCGTTCGACCCAGTTGCCGGGACTGTCTTTACTTCAAAGGGAAGTCATCGAGATAATTTAGCTTCCTGATCGCTGTGTAGCACCAGACCCTGCAGGCTCTTTAGAGTAAGCGGGCAGGTTCAAATATCGTAGGCTAGCTGATTTAGGAGGTCTAGTCTCGACATAATGCATGCCTGCCCAAGTGATGAGCAGTTCCTCAGGCCATGGGCGATAGCCCGGAAGGCTCGTCCAGGTTGGAGCGGCCATCTGACCAGGCCTTCAGCCAACGGGGAGAGCAGCAATGAGGTGATAATACAGTGGAGCAGTTGGGAGATGAGGTGGTCGATGTGATCGGCGAGTTGTGCTGTAGTGCATGCGCCTTACGAGGGCCCCTTCGTGTCATAAGCTACTGGCGGGAGTGAGCGCGAGCCATCGTGTGCGTTGAGGTGCGGACGCAGATGGTATCCTTGTCCAAGCCAGGGCCAACACGGCACCTCGGTTTGGCGGGGACGGTGGAGAGTGCAGATGGAGTTGTGAGGCACGGGCGCCCGAATGCAGCCATTGGGCCCACTCGCGCTGTCAATAATGGCGTTCCACAGCAACCATCCGCAGGCTGTGGGACCGAAGCTGTGAGAATCGCCATTCAGGTACGAGGGCCAGACCGTCTGGGACGCCCCGCAGTGGGCTAGACTTTGACAAACATGGTCCCCCACAGTTCCTGGGTCCAGCAAGCGTAGATGGGGATTAGTAACCGGCCAGGAAAGTGGTCGGCGAAGACGTGGGCCGGAGCCATGGCATGAAGAAAATCGGACGGCTATGGCGGTCCAAAGTAAATTCAAGACGGAGAGGGAAGATAATGTGGTCCACAGCGAGCAGCAGGAGCTCGGTCTGTTACACAGCAGCAGGCGGAGCGGGCCAAGACCGGCAGTTGAGGCAGAACTCAGAAGGCTGCTGAGCGGATCGCAGACTGGAGCAAGTGGAGGAGGCAGGCCGGAGCAAACAATATCAATGGCCGGACCCGGCGCCGTCTCCGGGCAGTTCGAGTGAGAGAAGTGACAGCTCGGATGGTAGCGATCCACTCCTCCACAAAGCTGTGCACGCACGGTGTCCGCGGAACGGGGGAGCGCTTCCGGCTGCGCTGTGGCGCAAAGCTTTCCCGATCAAAGGGCTTCTTGGTCGAATTAAGAACGCATGTTCGTAGATCCAGCGGCAAGTCGATGGGCGAAGGAGCCGGAAGCTCAAGGGTGGATGACGTGCAGGCAGCAGCCGTCGAGTCAGGGAGCGCCGCCGTGATGTAAATATGCGTTCGCCTCCGCTGGCTGCATAAGCTGTGCCCAGCAGCTTCCATGGATGCGCCTGCCACTGGCTGCCGGGATCAAACCGCAGGCACTTTCCGGCCACGCAGAGGCCCAAAGTGGGGCGTATTGGATGTTGGAGTCTACTGCGATGGTCAGAGGACTGTCGCCGGCAACAGCTGCGCCATCAGGATCGTGGGTAGTGAGTGCTCACGGTGCCTGACGATGATGCGGATCACGGGGCGAGTGGGTGACTGGGTAGGTTGATGAAGCGTGAGGAGGCGGCCGCGTGCAGGGCCGGTGTGGCGTTATCGGCTGCGCGCCAATCGTCGTGAGCAAAAGCCATGGTATGAACCGCTGCCTATTTCTGCGTCAAATGCGCTTGCCGTCAAAAACCATGCCCCATCACGCCCATCACTCCAGCCCCTGCCCGTCTCTAGCCTCCCGGACCCGCCGCCCAACCAGCCATGCTCTCTTCCGCTTTGCCGCACGGCACCCAGAAAAGAAATTCGTCCAAGTTTGCGAATCTTTTATGGGCCGGTGGCGTCGTGATCCTGGCTGACCAGAGTACCGGAGGCTGAGCGACCTGGCATTGGCCAGGCTTTTTAATACTCAACACTGCCTGCCAGACAAATTAAACTGCATATATATCTTCTCACAACCCTTCCCACATTGCAGCTCTCTCAACCCATTGTTGCTGCTGCCTACCAATCACGAGTCATGGCACCCCAGGAGAACATCCCGCTGGTACGCTGCATCACATGCTGAACGCCCTCCAAAGCACGAATACTGACCCGTGAAAATTGCAGGCCGCAAGTGTACTAGGGGTATGTGGTTTGCACCGAGCTCCCAACCTTTCTTCTCACTGACTTTTGATCCGTCTTCAGACTATCGGCACAGGTAAGTGATGCAAGCCAAGTACAGAAGATCCGTGCTAAGCCCTCCCAGTGTAAGGCCACCAGCAGAAACCCACCTCCACGACACGCTGCTAATATCTACGCGCCAATTGAAGTTGCTGGTGTGTTCAGGTATGTCATTTCTACTCCACTCGACTCTGAGAAGGTTTTGGTCTAACTTCGTGCAACAGATCATCCCGCAGTACGCAATAAATCTCTCTCTCGTGCAGCTGAGTCACTTCCTAACCGAGAGCAGAATCATCTCCAATTGGCGACATAAGCAGACCGATGGGCTGCCATGGATCATGCCCTTCTTGTGGGCCGCCGGTGAGCTGCCATGTTGCCGCCTTAGCCAGCCACAAACTAATCCGTGTCAGCCGCCGTGCCCTTCGGCATCTACAACATCGTTCAGGTCCGTGCCTGTCATCCCGATGCTATGCGCCTCAATCTGACCACCAGCAGAATTTCAACATCCCCCTGCAAGTACAACCTCAGGTGTTCTGCGCCTTGACCCTGATCTGCTGGGCACAAACTTTGATTTATCACGAGTACATGCTCTCCCTGTCCGCGTGCTAGCGCTTAGCTGACGGCTTGTAGACACTGGAGGGTCTGGACAGCCTCTCTGGCCGCCTTGATTACGGCTCTCGTATCCGGAGGTGTTGAGGCGCTCCTCATCTTGACCCTGAGGGTAAGCCACATTTGCGTCCGCCTGATCTGCACGTCACTCACACACCCAAGGGACCATACTCAAGAGGCGTCGAATGGCCAATCATCATGATTGGCGTTATTGCGGCTGTCCTGCTTGCTGCCGGCTTGCTTCCCTTGTTCTGGGAGCAGTGGAAGCGCAATGGAAGAGCCAAGGACATCAGTACGTAATCTGATTCACTGGTAAAACTCATTCGCTAACAGAGATGGCCAGGCTTCCTCTTCCTCACGACTGACTTCGCCGGTGCGTTGTTTTCGTTATTGGCTTTGGGTGAGTCTTCTGTGAGGTAAAGCGTTTGTTGGCGAGTTACTGATTGTCCCTGCAGCCGTTCAGCAGTCCTTCGACTATCTCGGCGGCGTCCTCTACATCGTCTGGTATGTCCTTCCGGCCATGTTCGACTTTTCCGGAGCTTACCATGTCAATGCTAACGCCTCAACAGCATGGTCCTCGAGATCGGCATCATGCTCTGGCATTGCTATTGGATCTACCACAATCGCCGTACTCTCAAAGAAGCCAGGCGCGCTGGCATGACCTACGACCAATACGTCGGCGATGACATGAACCCTCCGAAGACACCTTCAAGCTCGTACAACCCCGACAGCTCTCGTAACAACAGCCTCACGCCGCATACCACCCTCGACCAAACCACCAAGACACACTCCGAGAAAACTGATGCAGATACGAGCGACCATCTTGGTAACGAGAAGGATGCCGAGAGTAATGTGTGAGATTTTTCTTTCTCGACACATTTTGACGTTTGATTTTTTTATTCAATCTGAAAAAAGTTTGGTACGCAAGGTGCTATGGGCGGTTTTCTGGCTTACCATAAAAAGTTCTTTGAGTGAGCGTGAAGGAAAATGGTTCTCGATACCAAATTTAGGGTTATGGGCGGTTCTCTGTAAGCAATTTCATTAGGATTTGGTCTTCGGCGTTTTACTCGAGGTTCACGGGACTTGACGGGTTTGTTCGTGTAGGATCATGTTCCAGTTAGCCATTATTATTTTAATCATTCCTTTACTTGTAAAAATCTACTTCGTTTGAGACACAGCCACCGCCGGTCATCTTCTAAGATCTCCACTCACCATTCTCATGCGTGTGAGGCAGTACCCGTATTTTGGGTGACCTTTTGCGCGCCTTACCAAGAAAAACACTAGACGACCTTCCATTTCATGGACACTGGTAGTCCTTTATTTAGTCAATAGTCGGCGATGCTTTGGCAAAATTACCCGAACAGGCGATGAGCGGTGAAGCCGAGGTACTTAAAGCCTTGGGACGCCTTAACTTAACCGCAGCAGTCATCAACACCAACCTCACATGCTACAACCGCGAGTGATGGGAGCATCCACTGTTACACAAAAAGAACAGATGTCCTCTTAACCCCTCCCATCATCTCCACCTCCTTTGCTCCCTTTGCTCTCTCTTACACCCAGACATTCCCGGCACCTCACCAACCCACCGCCATGGCCACCCACCCCACAAGCCCAAATCCAACCACCAACCCCCTCCTCCTCCCCCCACCACAACCTCTCCCACCGCCCTTCATCCCCACCCCCACCATCCCCAACCTCCGCGACGCCGCCGGCACCAGCCTCGGCCACCCCCTCGTCACCACCTCCGGCTTCCTCCGCCCCAACGCCCTCCTCCGCAGCGCCGACCCCTCCAACGCCGCCCCGGACGCCCTCGCCGCCCTGCGCGCCCGCAACGTCGAGCGCATCTTCGACCTGCGCTCGCGGCCGGAGATCGTCAAGGCTGGGGGCGCGAGGGAGGAGTGGGGCGGAGGCGGGGTGAGGAGGGTGTGGTGTCCGGTGTTTGCCGAGGAGGATTATGGGCCGGAGAGGTTGGCGGGGCGGTATGAGATGTATGCGAAGGAGGGGGGGAGTGAGGTATGTGCTTTTTCTTCTCTTTTCTTCGCTCTCTTGGCTTTTGTTGTTGTTCTTTCTGGGGGATCATGGGGATGGCAGGTGGCGGTGTGAGTGCGAGGAGGGGTGCTGGCGATGGCGAGAGGGAAGCGTGGTGAAAGCGAAGGTGCGTGAGCGCAGGACTGATCAAGGTGTGATATGCAGGGTTTTGTGGCTGCGTACGGCGACATCCTGTCCCACGGCGGCGAAGCGTTTGGCGCGATTCTGAGGCACATCGCTGCCATGTCGCCTGACAAGCCGGAAGGCCTGTTGGTGCACTGCACTGCCGGCAAGGACCGGACGGGCGTGTTTGTGGCGGTTCTGCTGTCGATGCTGGGCGTTGAGGACGACAACATTGCCGACGACTACGCGCTCACGGATGTCGGGTTTGGGCATGTCAGGTCGATTTTGGTGGAGCGGCTGATGCAGAACCATGCCTTCCAGGGTGGTAGAGAGGGAGCGGAGAGGATGCTGTCCAGCAGGTACGTGAACAACATCTTTGGACAGGCTTAACTATATCACTTGTGCGGAGTACCTGGAGCAGATAACTGATGATGTGTTTACAGGAAGGAAAACATGTTGGCTGTTTTGGCCATGATGCGCGAGAAATACGGAAGTGCGGAAGATTACGTGCGGACGGTGTGCGGGCTTACCGCCGAAGAGATTGAGAGCATACGACGAGCATTGATTGTTCACGAAGTTCAGACTCTAAATGGAAAGTCTCACGGAGCTGTGTTGTAGAGAGCCGAAATGGATGTAGATTTGATGGGTCGATCGAGTTCGTGCTCCCATAGATCCATCGAAGCTTCTCCATAACAATTGCCTCCATGACTCATCATAGGGACTTCTCCCTTTGAGCATCTCTTCGAGAAAGAATGGACTTATATGATGCCTCCCAAAGTCCACTGACGGAAAGCTGTTGGGAAGGTTGTGCGGGATCTACACAGTGACGTAGTGATCTTCGCTGCGCTTGGGGATCTGTACTCATCGTCCCTAGGGTTATTATGCC
This sequence comes from Dothiorella sarmentorum, assembly GCA_023082095.1. Lineage (NCBI taxonomy): Eukaryota > Fungi > Ascomycota > Dothideomycetes > Botryosphaeriales > Botryosphaeriaceae > Dothiorella > Dothiorella sarmentorum. Next base: position 37,232 of record JAJMVL010000184.1, on the reverse strand, counting down.
GCGAGCCATTCGGATGGCTTCTGCTGTCTCCTTGGTATGTTGATCTCCGTTTTGAGCTTTATTTCGATCGCCATGCGCTCTACCTTTTCCGAAGGCAGACGTGCGAAACATCTATTTTCCTACTCCCTGTTCAACTGGGCAAGACGTGCATTTAGTCGAGGAGATTTGCTATCTATCAAACACCCAGTCTAATTTTCCTGCAGTGGGAAAAGCTGCGTTGGAGACGACAGATCAGCACCAGAATTCAATGGAGTTTCAGCCAAGAGCCTGCGAGATCAAAGCTTCGGGAAACATGACTTATCGGCAGTACCATTGTTGTGGCTTTGCAGATCAGGTACTGTCGGTTGGGCAGACACTCTTCTCCCAGGAGTCCTGATCTTCTCAAATGACGTCCATTATGGAGAGAGCGGAAAACGTGAATGCAGAGATCCATTTCGTGTTTTTTTTACGACCGTAAGGGGTGGCTGGTTGACTGCGCCATACGAAGGAGACGCAGTCTCAGAATGTCCGAGCCTGAGACCAGGTGAAGGCGATAGAGCATGATGGCGCCTCATGCAAGGCTGGAACCCGGCAGCTTGTCGATAAGTGCCGGCAGACGGGAGTCAGGGGAAGATTGTAAATAGTACCCAAGGAGAAGGCGGGCGCTCCGATGCGACGTGGAGCCTGGGGTCAACGACGGCGCCTTACGAGGCGTGTGTCCGTTGCAATCGGACGCCGAGCTGATAACCGGCGCATTCGTGTGGTATAGCAGGGGTGCTTGGCTGTTCATGCGGCCCCTGCGCAGGTGGTACGAAGGAAATGTACACGCGGAATGACCGCAGAAATGCGCGTGCGGCTCAGCGGCAGCCCGGCCGAGTCAACTTCAACGTCGGCATTGTTGTCGCGCGGTTACAGGACGAGGGGCGGGCAGAGGTGAGAGTGGCTGAGAAGAAGCGCAGGGGCAGTGACTAAACGGCCGGACTGGCCGACGAACGCTTCTGGACTCGCTCGCGCAGCCACTGCACAGCCGCAAGGATTTTCAACAGCACCAGCGAGTGGGAGCAACGCAGGGCAAAACGGGGTCTTGGGTGGCCGTGGGGCAGGCCGCTTGGCTGCTACGCGATTGGCCCTGCGTCAACCATCGTGCGGCGTAGCGCCGCGACTTCACGATCGTCATTTCAAACCACGTTTTCTGAAACATGCGGAATACCTCCTGGTCCGCGGCCTATATGCCGCGCGTGGCAAGCCGGCCGCCATTCAAAACCCCAACGCCGCCCCCGTCATCTGGGGCCCGTGTTTGTCTCTCGGTGCTTTGTCTTTCACTACCAACTCTCACTTCTCTCTTTGTGCTGGCCATATCGTGAGCTTTTTCTTTCTTCGTGCCTCGCGCCACCCGTTCATTCACTACATTCTCCGTTGTCTTCTATCCAGCGCCCGGACGTTGCGACACTCTTTCCCACCCTCGAACCCATTTTCTGAAAGCACCACACCATGCGTTCCACCGCCTTTGCTGCTGCCGCTGGCCTGGCTGCCATTATCCCGGCCGCCTTCGCCCAAACCTTTTCCGAGTGCAACCCTACCAATGCCTCTCAGTTTCCTTGCCCAGCCAATGCTGGCTTGAACACCAAGTCCTTCGACAGCCCATTCAGCTCCGGCAAGAACACCAGCTGGAGCTACACCGCCCCTACTGTCAAGTACGGCTCCGATGGCGCCGAGTTCACTGTCAGCAAGCGTGGAGAGGCTCCCACCATCAAGACCGACTTCTACATCTTCTACGGCAAGGTCGAGGTCATCATGAAGTCTGCTCCTGGCCAGGGTATCATCAGCAGTATCGTCCTGCAGTCAGAGGACCTGGACGAGATTGACTATGTCAGTAGCTCCATCATCACGTGTGTATGTATCCACTCATGCTAATAATAAAGTAGGAATTCCTTGGTGGCAACAACGCCATTGTCCAGTCCAACTACTTTGGCAAGGGCAACACCACCACCTACGACAGGATGCAGGAGCACAACGTGGCCACCCCTCAGGACCAGTCCCACACTTACTCCGTTGACTGGACCAAAGAGTCGATCGTTTGGGCTATTGACGGCACCACTGTCCGCACTCTCACCTACGCCGAGGCTAACGGTGGCTCCAACTTTCCCCAGACCCCCATGAACATTCGTCTTGGCATTTGGGCTGGCGGAGATCCCGACAACAACGTGGGCACCATCCAGTGGGCTGGCGGCGAAACCACTTATGACGCCGCGGCCGGAATGCCTTGGACCATGTACGTTGAAGACGTCAAGATCACCAACTACAACCCTGGCTGCAGCTACAACTACACCGACACCTCCGGATCCTCTGAGAGTATTAGCATCACCACCGATGGCTGCGATCTCGTCGGCACCACTACTGGCTCCGCCAGCGCTGCTGCTTCCACTGCTGCTGGTACAGCCGGCAGCGCGAACGAGCAGAGCGAGACCGACGTCAGCCCCACAAGCCCTGCTGATGGCTCCAGCTCCAACTCCGCCTCCAGCGGCACCGATGTCAGTGAGACGGCTCTTGGTGGCGATGCCAGCGCCTGTGTTCCCTACACCACTATTATGACCTCGATCGTCACTCTGCAGCCTGGCGAGACCGCCCCTGTTGAGACGACTGCTGTGGTTTCCCCTGTTGAGACGCCTGCCGTGGCTTCCACGACTGCTGATGTTGAGGGAGAGGCTTCAAGCACCGTCCCTGTCGTGGTCTCCACCACCGATGAGCTCGGTAGTGGAACCATGACACTTGCGGCCCCCACCGGCACCGATTACCCTCTCCCGTCGGATGTGCCTGCGAGCAGTGAGGTCGAAGGCGCTGTCTCGACGCCCGTTGCAGTCACCACTCCCGCGAGCACTATTTCCACCCCTACACCGTCGCAGTTCACGGGCGCCGCTGCCCCCACTGCCATGGGAGGTGTCAGGAACGCGCTGTTCCTCGGTGGTGTTGCTGCTGTTCTGGCGTTGTAAATGGGATTTCTGAAAGTTGTACTTACGGATTGAGGATGATACCGATTATTTTGTTCATGCTTGTCCACAACATTTTGCTCTTCGATTCCTGAAAGCGACTGGGTCGCGAAATACCTATTACGAATTTGATGGATTGGGGTGGATTTGGATGCTGATCAGTAGACCGTATTGAGATATCCCACTTGCAGATTTTTGCAGTGTAAATTTATGAAATTTGATGAATTACAAAATAAGAAGATGCTTGAAGCACAATGATCTTTCGGCGTGATAATTATTTGTTTCTTTCCTCTATTGACTAGCACGTGCTGAAGAGAGCTCAGAGAAGTTGGCCAAAGCGCCAAGGCGGGATGCCGACTGCCTGGCCCTACGCGCTTCTCGCGACGCGTCGCTCATCCCGCAGCTTGCCCTCGGAGACTCCCACGACACACACTTGCCCACATCACACCTACCTGCTTGCTCCACACGACAATGATCGCATGAGCTCCTGATCCAGGCCCAGAAATCCCGACCGCTACGGTATCGCCATCACTCTGAACCAAGACCCGCGACAACCGTTAGGCGCAGTGCGCACCGCGGATCACCATGTACATCAAACAAATTATTATCCAGGGCTTCAAGAGGTGCGTTACCCAGAGTGAACGAGCGACACTGCTCTGACATGTGCTACAGCTATAAGGACCAGACAGTCATCGAACCCTTCTCCCCCAAACACAATGTCATTGTCGGGCGCAATGGTTCGGGCAAGAGTAACTTTTTCGCCGCAATCCGCTTTGTCCTAAGCGATGCCTACACTCAGATGGGACGCGAGGAGCGCCAGGCTCTGCTTCATGTAGGTGCACCCCGTCGCTGGCAACATGCGCACACGACTGACGCGTGTACAGGAAGGTTCGGGCTCCGCCGTCATGTCGGCATACGTCGAGGTCATCTTTGACAACAGCGACGACCGATTCCCCACCGGAAAGCCCGAAGTCATCCTGCGCCGCACCATTGGCCTCAAGAAGGATGAATACTCGCTCGACCGCAAGAACGCGACCAAGGCCGATGTCATGAACCTGCTGGAGTCCGCCGGTTTCTCGCGATCAAACCCGTACTACATTGTTCCGCAGGGCCGTGTCACTGCGTTGACAAACATGAAGGACGGCGAGCGACTGAACCTGCTGAAGGAAGTCGCGGGTACACAGGTCTACGAGGCTAGGAGAAGCGAGAGTTTGAAGATCATGCAGGAGACGGACAACAAACGCTCGAAGATTGACGACCTGCTGGCCTATATCCGAGAACGTCTGGGGGAGCTTGAGGAAGAGAAGGAGGAGCTCAGGGCATACCAGGAGAAGGACCGCGAACGGAGATGCTTGGAATACACCATTTACCACCGTGAGCAGCAGGAGATCGCCAGAGTCCTGGAAACAATGGATGAACAGAGGCAGGCTGGCGTGGACGAGACGGACGACAACCGGGAGCGCTTCGTCCAGAACGAGCAGGAGATCGCCCAAATCGATGCTGAGATTGCCGAACTCAAGCAGCAACTTGAGTTTCTCAAGGTCGACAAACGTCAACTTGAAGACGAGCGTCGCGAGACTGCGCGCGACAAGGCCAAGTTCGAGCTGGAGGTGAACGAGCTCAGCGATGGCCAAGTGGCCGCAAAGCAAGCCAAGAGCCAGCACGATTCCGACCTCAGGGAGGTCCAAGAGCAGATCCAGCAGCGCGAACAGGAGCTCGCATCAATCATGCCCGATTACAACCAGCTGAAGCAGCAAGAAACCACGATCAGGACCCAGCTTGCCGATTCTGAAGGTATCAGGCAGCGTTTGCTGGCAAAACAAGGACGGACATCGCAATTCAGATCCAAACGTGAACGGGATGATTGGCTCCGCAAGGAAATTGATGAGGTCAACATCTCTTTGGCAACGCGCAAAGCAATTGCTATGCAGACGGCAGAAGACATCACGGAACTGGAGAGTGATATCGGCCGTTTGGAGACTGAGATTGCCGAGCTCCGCTCCACCATCGAGAACCGTGGAGATAGCATGCAGAACATCTCCGAAGAGGTCCAGAAGGCAAAGGAGGAACGCGACCAACTCTCGGACCAGAGGAAGGAGTTATGGAGAGAAGAGGCCAAGCTTGATTCCGTCATCAGCAATGCGCAGCAGGAGCTCAACCGCGCTGAACGGTTCCTCTCCCACATGATGGATCAAAACACCAGCCGTGGTTTGGCTGCCGTTCGCCGCATCAAACAGCAGCATAATTTACAGGGAGTGTACGGCACCCTTGCAGAGTTGTTTGAGGTTCCAGACAGATACAAGACAGCCGTCGAAGTGACGGCCGGGGCCAGTCTTTTCCATTATGTCGTCGACAACGAACAAACTGCCACCAAGGTCCTCGAGGTGTTGCAGAAGGAGAAGGCAGGCCGTGTCACTTTCATGCCTCTCAACCGCCTCAAGCACAAGCCTGTCAACATTCCCAAGGCCAGCGATGCCCTGCACATGATCACCAAGCTCCAATACGATCCCCAGTATGAGAATGCCTTCCAGCACGTCTTCGGTAAAACGATCATCTGCCCGAATCTCCAGGTCGCCGCGCAGTATGCCCGTAGTCATGCTGTCAGCGCCATCACCCCCGAGGGAGATCGCGCAGATAAGAAGGGTGCTTTGACTGGTGGTTTCCACGATCCCCGGAACTCTCGCATCGAGGCGGTGCGCAACGTGGCGAAATGGCGCACGGAGTACGAGACGCAAAAAGCACGCCAAACGGAGTCGAGACGACAGAGTGAGGAGAAGGACCAGGAGATCACGCGAGCATACGGCGAGCTTACGAAGATTGACCAACGCCGACAGCAGATGGAGAACAGCTATGGTCCAATGAGGCAGGAACTTCGTGGAAAGATGACCGATCTGCAGAACAAGAAGGAAGCTCTTGAAGCTAAGCAGAGGTCGAAAGATAACATCGAAGCGAACGTTCGCGACTTGGGCGAGCAGCAGGAAGCGTACGAATCCGAATTGGCTTCTGACTATAAGAAAGCCCTGTCTCGTGGGGAGGAGCAGCAACTTGAGTCTCTTGCTGGTCCCATCCAGGACCTGCGCCGGCAGCTTTCTCAACTCAGCACTAATCGTGCTGAACTTGAGGCCAAGAAAACCACGCTTGAGTCTGAGCTTCGCGAGAACCTTCGACTCCGTCTGGACCAGCTCAACGCACAGGGTATCGAGGACGGCACCGATTCTGGTGGTAGCAGCTCTTCGAGACTGAAGGACCGTCAGCGTGAGCTCAAGCGTATCAACAAGGCTCTTGAAACCGTTGAGAAGAGGTTGCAAGAGGCGGATCAGAACATCGATCAGACGAATGCTCAGCTCGCCGAACTCGAGAAGAGCAAGGCCGAGAAGCAAACTGAGCAGGAGGAGGTGGCTCGTGCCATTGAGCGCCACCAGAAACGGATGGAGAAGAGTATGGCGAAGAAGGCGCTGCTGAACAGCAAGAACCAGGAATGCCAGAGGAACATCCGTGACCTGGGTGTTCTACCGGAAGAGGCGTTCGAGAAGTATCAGAACATGGAGTCCAATAAGGCAAGCACACCGTTGATTTTACATTGCTCGTCGGCAGTACTGACTATGAAATAGGCTCTGAAACGGTTGCACAAGATCAATGATGCGCTGAAGAAGTACTCGCACGTCAACAAGAAGGCGTTCGAACAGTACGCCAATTTCACCAAGCAGCGAGACACGCTCATGAAACGCCGCTCGGAACTGGACTCCAGCCAAAAGTCTATCGAGGAGTTGATCGAGGTGCTCGACCAACGCAAGGATGAAGCTATCGAGCGCACGTTCAAGCAAGTGAGTCGCGAATTCGCCAGCGTCTTTGAGAAGCTCGTTCCGGCTGGTAAAGGCCGCTTGATCATCCAGCGGAAGAGCGACAGCCAAGCCCGGGCCGAGCAGGACGAGGAAGACAGCGAAGAGGAGGAGCGGAGGCAGAGCGTCGAGAACTACACTGGTGTGGGCATCAGTGTCAGCTTCAACTCGAAGCACGACGAGCAGCAGAGAATTCAACAGCTGAGTGGTGGACAGAAGAGTAAGTTTTCGCCAATATTTCCCTTTTTCCCGCGGTTCGAGTGCTAAACTCAGCTTTTCGCAGGTTTGTGCGCGTTGGCTCTGGTATTTGCGATCCAGCAGTGCGATCCCGCGCCCTTCTACCTCTTCGACGAGATCGACGCCAACCTGGATGCTCAGTACCGTACGGCGGTGGCGCAGATGCTGCAGACGCTGTCCAACAACGCGGAGGGCGGCGGTCAGTTCATCTGCACGACCTTCAGGCCCGAGATGGTTTTGGTTGCGGAGAAGTGCTACGGTGTCAGCTATACCAACAAGACCAGTAGCATCGACGTCGTCGACCGCGATACGGCCATGAAGTTCATTGAGGGACAGCAGAAGCCGGGGGCTTAAGGGGGCTTCAAGGCCGCATTTATTTGCCTCTCTCTACGACTCGGGTTTTTATCGGAGTAGGTCGTCTCGGGAACAGGGATTCGGTAAGTGGGTGGTTGATTGCATTCGTTTTGGGCGTTTAACCGGGTGCTCATTTCGTGTTTTCTTCTCTCTCCGAGCAGCAGTTGTTGTTGTTGCGCGGTCTGCCACGTAGATCGGGATCAAGGCTGGACGGAAAGGTCGATTAAACCGCAACCGCGGAAAATGTATGGTGGTAGTAGCTGTCCATCCATGTTTGTACCAGCATCAACATCCTCAGTCATGAGTGAAAACCGCAGTCCGCCAATGAAGTGCTCTGATGCACAAATCTGGCATATCGACGACAACCCACAAGTCTTCACCAAGGTAAGTCAACAGTCTCTTGAAGATCATCTCCCTCCTCACACCGCGACGTTTGTCGAACTCTGTATCAACACCGGCACGCCCTACACAACCTCAGCAGAGGGTGTCAAGCATTAAAAAAAGCACAATGAACTCTTAATGCTCCCTAGTCACATATACACATATCCCACAAGCAACTTTTCCAGAAAGAAAAAAAAGAGGATCGCCGGCCTACACCTTCTGCCCCCACCCATACCCCTTCTCAATCCCATCCTCCGTCTGACAATTCCCCACCAACCTCACAAACACCTCGGGCTTCTTGGCAATCGTCTGCAGCACCACGCAATACCGCTCCGTCAGCCGGCCCAGCCTCTCGATCTTGGCGTCGCCCTCGGCGCCCAGCTCGCCGTCCAGCTCGATCTCAAACGCCAGCCGGATGGCCCTGAAGCCGACGGGAGCGTCGCGGTCGACGCCCAGTGTGCCGCGGAAGTCGAGGTCGCCCTCGGCGTGCACGGCGCCGCCGCGCAGCGGGATGGCCAGCGCCGTCGCGACGGCCTTGAGCGTGACGCCGGCGCACGCGACCAGCGCGTCCAGCAGCATGTCGCCGCTGCACAGCTCGCCGGAGATGGCTGGGTCGGAGCCGCCGCCGGCGAGGGGGTGCAGGCCGGCGATTTGGGCGTGGGCTTGTCCGGTTGAGAGCTTGCAGGTGATGGAGGAGGAGTCGAGGGTGCCGTGGGATTTGAGGGTGACGAGGGCGGCGGAGGGGTCGGTTTTGTAGGAGTCTTTGAGGGGGGCTTGTTTGGCGCGGAGGGCGGCGGCGGCGGCGTCGGCCATGATGGTTGAGGGGTTTCAAAGTGCGATTGGGCTTCTCGGGGGAGGTATTGGGAGGAATTCGATGTGGAATTGGGTCAATTGGGAGCTGAATGGAGAGAAGGGAGTAGATGTCTGCTACCCCGCAAGGGTCCAACGGAAGCGCAGCAGCCCCGCACTGAGCGTCCTGACGTCCGACGACAAAGGGCTAGGGGAAGAAGAAGCAGATGATGCAGTCTCGCTCGTCTCTCGGGGCTAAGTGTTTGCAATACGCAGGTCCTGCACATGGAGCTATTTTTGGTGAGACGCTGTGCAACGGTAGATATTGATGGTACATTCTGGACCATTCCAGATCGCATGGCAGAGCCCGACGTTTCTGATCCTGATCCTGCAAAGGACGAATGATGAGATGAGATGCAAACTTGAGTAGTTAGTTGAGATGGAAGGTGCAAGAAAAGTCGTCGTGTCGCACAGGCGCACGTGCATGTTGCGTCATGGCCAGATTCCAAGATTTCCGTCTCGACTTATCCGTTGCGTCCATCGTCTTCTGTTCCTACATCTCTCCCCCCGACCGCTTACGACGTCTTTCTGCTTTTTCCTCAGCAATGACCTCCTCTACATCCACCACGCCATTGGAGCGGCTGGGCTAGCAGATGCACCCGCTTCCGCGCACACCACAGCGGCCAATGAGCTCCTCACCTAGCGCAGGCACTTGCAACCACTTTTCCGATGCAACTGGCATATGCCTGTCGAGTCTGGATCGCAGCCACCACCACCGATTACGTGAGAGTGACCTGTCTGTTCCGGATTGCCATCAGCCGTTCAGACAGCACCGGACGACACAGGTACTTTGATATGTCCGTCGGACCTCGGCCAGGCGTCAACGGCGCAGGAACCATGAGGCGATTCCCCGAGTCTCGATCCACTCTTCCGCGGAGACATGCATCACTTGGAGGCAAACAGCGAATTAAGATGACCAATGTGTCTTAAGATTGTCGCACCTGAAGTCTATCCCCGTTAAACACTGAGCCGATAAATGTTGCTCCAAAGCTTCCGCCCATCTGGAGAGAGTACAGTTATGCCACGAAACAATATACCACTCCAAATTCCCATCGTACAACTCCCGAGAACCACAACGCTGGATAAACAAATAGCCAAAACCCCGGAAACGTCCGACACCGTTCGACTCCATTAACCAATCCATCCCTACAATGATCAGCCGAGGATCGACGGGGGTCAGGGAAGCGACTTACCTTTGGGTTGCACATCTAGCTCCTGCCGACAATGATCGACCGCGTATCCACGATTTGGGTCGTCTCACCGTGGCCACCAGTGACTCTGATCAAGGCAATCCTGATCCTGTACATTCCCTCCTGCCTGATGGCAAGGTCCGGGAACGAGGCGTACCCAATGACATCCTCAGCCTCGCTCTCGTCGGCGGGATGGATCGAGTCGAACAGTCTGGGGCCGGCCAGAGCGTCGGGCCCAGCAGGGACGTCGGCGCCATCAGCGCCGCGAGCAACTAGGGTGGCGACGGCTAAGAGGCGCCCGTCCTCCAGGTCGCTGTCCGGGGCGGCACGGGAGCAGCGGAGGCGAATGGTGACGGTGGCCCTCAAGGGATGGCCGAGTCGGGCATTGCTGGGAGGTTGGGCGACGACTTCCATGACGTAGCCCGAGGCGTCGTAGGTGCCGGCGCGACCCACGGAGTTTTGGATGGTTTGTTCCCGGACACGCGAGTTCAGAGTACGCATTCCAGCATTCTCGCCGTCGATCCGGATCCGTCGAGAGCGCCCCACGTCTTCAACTACCCGGGCACCGAGATTGTCGTTCGTTTGCGTGCGGCGAGCAACGTAAGCCATTGTTCCGTCTATGTTGTTGGAGGAGGGGGAGTTGAGGTCTGAAGTGGAAGACCGTTCTGCGATGCGGCTGGACCGTCTTAAAAGGTTTCCGGGCGAGCTCTGAGAGTTGGTCCCCTGTCTGGACGATGATCTAGTCGATACTCTGGAAGAGGCGCTGGCGTCGCTGATATTTCTTCTGCGGTGTCTGCCTCTGGGCATCTGACGGCACAGTGCTTCTGGAAGGAATTAGCAAAGGCAAGAGATGGGCGGCCAATGGCGACTGCATGCTGCTGTTTGAGGAGAGACTGGAAGATGGTCCGCGCAAAAGGAAAGTCTATCGTCGGAAAAAGAAGAAAGGCCCAGCTTAGGCGCCGATGCGTCTCAGCCTAGACGATCTAAGCTGCGCCCGAGCCAGAAGATATAGCATCGGAGCGTCGACCGTGCCGCGATCCAGCGCCGCAAAAGGACCATCACCTCAGCCACGCAACGAGGCCGCCGGCGACGTCGAAAAAAAGGACATGTTCGTCCTTAATCTCACGACGAGCAGGGACCCCAATTGGAGCGACCCGAAGCGGGGTTCGACGACGTGAAGGTGCGAGTGCTCGCTCGTTGCGATCAACATTCCTGTGCCCATGCGGGTGCCAGGCTAGCTGCGGCCACGAGCGCGCCGTCAACGGCCCACGAAGCAAGATCTCGGGACAAGGCGAAGCGAGCAGTCTTGAAACGGCGTGCCGGATGAAGGGCCACAGCCCGACGCCAGGGGATGCGAGCGCGTGCATGCGTGGGCAGCCGCACGGCACTTTGGGTGCGCCGCATGCTCCCAAGACATGTCGCAATGGGCCAGGTGGGAGTCCAGGATGTGACAAGGGTATGACGCGTAGCGAAATTGGGTTGAGCTCACCTCTGCGTCGTCTCCCAGCTCACCAGCACAATCCCGGGATGTGCGGCAGCCTTGTCTCGCCAGTGGACCAATGCCAGTCCCTGTTGCTCGTGCGCCCGATGAAGATTTATCTGCCTGCCTCGTGTGGGCACTGTGCTTATCCGATCTGTACGACCACAGTCGCAAATGACGTCTCCGTCTTCACCCTCGACCGTCACACGTTGCACCGGGAGATTTGGGCCGTGGACCGCCGCGCTTCTTTTTTTTGTCGACACGGGCAGGGGCCCTGAGGGGTGGGAGACTGGAGTTCTGGAGTCTGGACGAACAAAAAAGAACATCAGCAAGTTGTCGGAGCCCGATAGTCCCCGCGCTGGGGCCGGAGACGAGCTTCCGAAGGGGCTAGCGCTGGAGGCGGAACGGCGGGACCAACCTTAAGGCGCGATAGCCGAAGCGGAGATGCGGATGCACGGTTGAAGTTGCAATGCGACTGGTCCAACGACGGACGAGAGGGAGACGTCTGGAGCGGGATCTCTGCTGCTGCTGCTGCCGCTCTTGCCCGCCCTCAACGCCAGCTTTATATACACTTTGGCCGTCGCCAAGGTGCTCTCGAGGCGGGCGCCCTTGCGCTATTGGACTCAGATGGTCTTGAGGCGATGGAACTTGGGAGGCGACACTTCTGCTCTGGTTGCCAGAATAGTCGAATGCATGGCACGGCACGCTGCCACGATTGCGCATTGCTGCAGCTGGGGCTCGCCACGAGGCGCGTGGCGGCGGAGCATGCAACCTCGATGCTGACCCCCTTCCGTGGCAGTGGGCCCGCCAGATCTTAGAGATCCGATGCGAGATGGGCAGTTCAAGAGGCTAGCGACGAGAGGGCCCGCCAGGTTGGGCGATCGTGGAGCGCCACAGGGCCGCGCCGATCACTCCGTGGCCTGGTGGCTGGGCCCAGCATGCCCGTCGTGCTGGAAACATGGGCGCCGGCCAGCTGGCTCCCTCGGTGATACGAGGCTTCGACCTGTGTCTCCAGTGCTTCCAGCTCCACTGCCGCACCTGCACCCCTCTGCTTCTGGAAGGCAAAAAAAGCCCTGCACGCCTCACCACCATCCCAACACCACCCTTGCGCGCCCACAAGCCTGTTCCTGGCCAGCCCACGCACCTCCATTCCTGCCCGTGAGACCTCGCTCCACAACGGCCAATCGAGCGACAGACTGCCTAACTCGGGCGCCTAGTGGTCTGGTCCCTCGTTACTCAAAGTATCCTCAATTGAAACTGTTTCATTGCATCTCCAGCTCCTCTGCCATGGATTCCAACGACCCTGGCCCGGCTGACTTCCCGCAGACCCCCAGCAAGCCGAGTGATTGGGCGCGCAGCAGCCATCGCAGAATCGACTCCAGCAACACGTAGATCGAGCCGCGCCGTCTTACCAACCGCGTCATCCATTGCCTGCATCTGCGCCCGCAAGCCATGGCACCGGCCTCCCAGCCTACAGGAACGCCTGCCGCTGCGGGACCGGTCGCCGGGTCCTCAGAGCTCACATCCGCGCCGCACACGATGCTGCATTCTAGACCACTTTGAGACATTGTACTAATATCCTCCTGTCAAACACACGTGACTATCGCTACTGCAAAACCCTCAGCTACCCTGGACACCATCGAAGAAGCAACGCGCTGTACTAGTGGGCGAGATGACAGTACCAAGAAAGAACTGATCCACCCCCACCGCTAACCATATCCTCCTGCCAAACAACTTGCAAAAAGTCATGGCTGCAGACACCATTATTGCCGTCACCGCCACGACCCTAAACACGCTAACCACGGCCCGCCCTCCCGTCGTGCAGCTACTCGGAGCCACCTAACGCATTGCAAGCATGAAGGATACAAGCGAGGCCTCGAGGCTTCCGCTATCAACCCAGTCCTGCGCTCCAGGCCGAGATAACCACGGACGGCATTATCCAGTCCCCCCTGTCGTCGACAGATGGTGGGATCGTATCCAAGCGGACGAGACTCATGGATGAAACGCAACCCGTCATTTGTCCGGGGAGACCGAAGAAAGCCTGATGGCGCATTCCCCTGCATCGAGAGCGTCGATTCCTGCGATCAGGAAGTTGACCCCTTCAGGCGACGCTGGGAGCAAATGGATGATGCAATCGAAGGACGCGCAGCCATTCATGGCATGGCTCTGGCCGAAAAAAAAAAGTGTCTAAGAAAAGCAGCACACGTTAGTCCATCGGTCCAGGTTAACGAGTGGTTGGGGCCAGGATATGCTTACTCGTACGGCTTTCCCCAGCCCTCTCATCATTCCTTGTTCACACGGAAAAGTAGCGCTGCTCAATCTCAGACTCCACCGCACCATCGCCCTCCTCGACGACGGTGAACAAATCGCGATCCGGCGCCCTCCACGAATGGCGATACTTCCTCCTCTTCTTCAACCTGCCCTCGACCAGGTCCTGGGCATGTCCGCGCGTCGGCTCCCGCACCACCGTCTTGTACGGTGCCGAAGGCGACACGACTGGCTCAGGGCCAGGCCGCTGCGGCTGCTGCTTTCGCACGTGCACTGGCGTGTCGGTGGCGGAGGAGTCCTCGCTCATGTAGCCCTCGTCGATGGCCATGGACGCGGCTCCCACCTCGGGCTTGGAGTGGTACTTTGCGACGTACTTGGCCCACCGCCTCGAGAGCTTCTTCTTCAGCCGGTTGTCACCCTTCCTCTCCATGCCAGCCTCGTCGTCGTCGTCGTCGTCGGTCTCGTCGGCGGCGGAGGCGATGATGATGCCGGCGCTGAAAGCGAGGTTGCTGTCCTCCCAAGGGTGGTCGTCCTCCTCGTTCATGGGGCTGAGGAAGTGGGAGAAAGGGTCGTCGTCGATTTCGTCGGACAGCGACGACCATGCCGCCGGTGGTGGGGCGGCGGCGGGATGCGGGGTGGCGGGTCGCTTTTTGGAAGAGGAAGAGGAGGGTTTGGGTTTGGGGTTGAGGTGGAAGTGGATGGGGGCGGCGGAGCGGAGGGAGAGGGAGCGGGTGGAGAATGGGGGCCAGGAGTGGCGGCGGCGGTGGCAGGGTGTTGAGGTAGGCATTCTTTTTTTGGGTTGTTGTTGTTGTTGTTGTTTGTTGTTGATCCGACAAAAGAAAGGGTAGGTGAAGCGACTGTTGTGTCCCTCTTCTTCTTTCCTCTTCTCTTTCTCTCTTTCTTTCTCTCTTGGTGTGGACTTGTTACCAGGCCGGCAGCAGAACAGTCCTTTCCAAGGGGCTGTTGGGCTGGGCGCTGGTTGGAGTGGCGATATCTTGATCCCTTCTCTCTCTCTCTCTCTCTCTCTCTTTCTCTCTCACACACAGGAAAGACCGACAGATGGCGGGCGTGAGTATATAACCGGCTAACCAAAGAAGGTAAGTGTCGTCGAGTATTCGAGGTACGTCGACGTCGTTGTTGTTGTCGTGTTGTTGATACAGCAAAAAGGAAACGGAGGGGGAAAGTGTGGGCCGGAGGGGCAGATGAGACTATATACAAGATGGGAGGTAGGCAGGTGAGTGGGGGAGAAGATGATGGATGACTGACATGCACCAGGCACACACACACACCGCAAAAGGCACACGGGCACTAACTACGCCCTGCGCGCGCACGCACACACACACAAGCTCCCACACCCATACACCAGCACACGCCCTTTTTTTTTAGCTTATTTTTTTCTGCCTTGGTTTCTATGACTCGTCAACCGGGTTCAGCGTGTGTGTGTGGGTGCGTGGGTGGGTGCGTGTGCATGGATTCGTCCGATCTCCCGTCCGGGCCCTGCGTCGTCGCCCTTTTCGCACACCCTCTTTCTTCACCACTACTGTTTTCTGCCTAGGTATCTGTTTGCCTCCCAGCCTCACAGCCACCACCAGCGACGAGAAATACGGGCGTCTCTAAGCCTGGCGGCAACCTAAGTACCCAGTGACCTTATTCGTCAGCACTTTTTTTTGTCGCTGCGCCGCTGTCGCATGCTCTCTGCGACTAAGTGCTACCTGCTACGCGGTATCATGCGGCTCTAGTTTTGCTTGCGGGCGCCAGCCAGCCACGCACTGTCCACATGCCAACACCACCCAAGTGGGGTATGTCTGGTTTGGGCGCGGTGATTGGGCTGGCGCGTGCTTTTCTTCCTTCTTAGGCTCGGCTCTGGCCGGGAGACCAACGGAGAGTTAAAGAGCGGATGGCGCAACAAGGGCGACGGTTCTAGTCTTGCAAGGCTGGATTCCTAGCGAGGTCGGGTTGGTTGGTGAATGGGTGATGGTGGAAACAAGGAAGTCAGGTGAATGGGCGGTAAAGGAACGACTAGTGGCGTTTTTTTACTCCTGCTCGCAGGAATGGGTTTACTACTCGAAGGGGCTTTTGGTGAAGGTTTATGCTATGGCTCACCTGAGGACTATCTATTGATTGCTAATGTTTTGTTTTTTTTCATTGGCAAAGGGGGGAGGAGAAGGGGCGTGGGTTGTGATGGTGGTGGTGGTGGTGGTGGTTGGCATGATGCATCATGTGAGGCTGCGGCAGCTTATTTCATCGACTAGCGCGGCAGCAGACTCGAGGGAAAGCGCGCGAGGGGCCGTGTCAGTAGTGGAGACAAGACGATGGTAAATCCGCATTGTTTTCTAAGCGATCGGAATGTTTCTCCACCCTTCTCTCGATTGTGCGTTTGCTCTCCGCATGGCCTTTCTCATTTTTTCCTTCCCATGCGATTTGAGTTCTTGGGGACGTTGGATGCGCGCTAAGGTGTGACTTTGATCCACAATGCAGGGCGCGACAGTGGCCTGTCACGATTGCGAAGCGCCCATGCGGGCCCGTTGTGCGCGTCCTGCGCGTAATGGGGCGGAGGCGTGCGGATGTAGGGTTGGGCGGCGTATGACTTTTGTCCACAGCTGCGGCAAAGAAGATGGTGTGGTGTGGTGTTGGATGAGAGGTCAGATGGGCAATACGGCGAGTCAGGGTGGCACATCCGATCGCCTGAAGATCGCGCCGATCCCTGGTCAACATCGCCATGATTGCAGACAAATGCGCATGCGATTCCTCCGCACATGCAGGTCCGTTTCCTGCGCCGGCTTGTTGTTTGCATCTTTCTGCTTTTTTCTCCCAGTCCGAGTACCATCTTCTGCATGATTCACGCAGCAAGAGGCGCCTCTACGCCAAACACGCCTTAATTTCTCTCCCCATCGATGATGCTTGCACACGGCGAAAGGAGAATATGAGGCGGAGCAGGACAGCCCCGGCTGATAACGAGGCGCCACCACGTACGCCGTCTCCCGGCAACTGCCTTTGCTTTCTCGGGCTCTACTCTCTAGCCCATCATCCACAGCCGCTCGCTTTCCTCGCTTAGCTCCCGGATACCCGCCGTCAGTGTCAGTGGCAGCCCAACTCTCTCTCTCTCTCTCTCTCGTGATCTATTCTGAGACACGTCAAGAGGGAGGCGCGTAAATCAGATGGCGGTGCTTTGCGTCATCGCTGTCCAGGCTTTCCCGCATCTTTACTCCACAGCTGACGATGCCCAGCGGAATGTGAGTAACTACCTGGTGACCTCCCTGGGGTACTTGTGCCCCCCAGCCATGCAAGCACCCGCGCCTTGTCCCCCCAACCCATGGTTACCTGACGTCGCACGTCCCACCTCTATATGTTGTTGTTCTCCTGCTTGCCACCTGGCTTTTTCTTTTTTTCCTACTGCACCTGGCTCTTGCTCTCTCTTTCGGTCGTGCTCGCCACCCTTCTTCGGCTTCCAGAAAGAGTCTCGGATTTTGCCACCGTTCATGCCATAGTCACAGCCCTTCGTATTTCCTGTCCGTCTGCCTTGTCGTCCATCATGCCCACTGCTCCGCCCCCCTCAACCATCCGAAACAGTTCCCAACCCTCACCGGCTGCCCTCGGTCACAGTCATCAAACAATTGCCACTACCTCCTCTTCCGCACAGGCAGCAACAAACCACCAATTTATCGAGTCATCTTCCTCGTCCTCAAATAAGGGTGTGTGTGTATGTAAGAGCGGCGGTGTGAGACTCTCCAACCATCCATCCATCTCGCTAAGCGCGGCTACACCCACCACTAAGCATCAACACCCCTCTTTGGGACACTCCGCTTCCAAAAGCAGAGAGTGAGGGTTGGTTGAGGCTGAGAAAGTGAGACGCCACAGTAGTGACTTTTCTCACGTAATTCGTCTATTGGATGATGGGTGGCCATGCCACGACCCCGTGTCCCTTTTGCGCACCGGTGTTCGAGGCCCCTTCGAAATACAAGGGAACCCCCACCCCCCACGTACCCTGCGCGCTTCTTTGTTGGAGACAACAGGGCCGCCCATGATCCCGGAACCTCTTTTTCCTTGGCAGCGGTCTCAGGGTCCTGCTCGATCGATGAAATCTTACGGGTATCAGGGAGGGGCCTTGCAGATCGAAGAGAAAAAACAAAAATAGATTCTTTTTATCTGGGAATGGCAATGCGGAGAGGGATTCCAGGCAGAAGGAGTGAGGCTGGTGACAAAAAGAGTTCATGTAGCGTAACGTACGGCCGCTGTGCCGGATGGCCAGAATCGTGGTTCCTGCATGTGTCGGACGTCATATGGCGTGAGACTGCAGCCTTACATGTCAGGAACCTTTCACTCTGCGTCTCTCTCTCTCTCTTTTTCTCTCTTTTTGCATCATTCCTTTTTTTTTCTCGTGCCTTTCCATGTTCCCGATGCCAGGTACCGCTGTTGTGGAAAAGAAGCGGCGATCTTGCCACTACTTTTGCTTTTTCCAGATCAAAAAGGAAAGACGATCGTGAAGCTTTGGGCGGAGAGAGAGATGGGAAAAAAAAAAAAAAAAAAAAGGAAACGCGTTCTTTGGTGTCGCAAGGCCAGCCCTTTACCCTCCCTAAAGAGAAGCTGCACCTACCGTATAAAAAAGATGAACCAAGAAGAAGAAAATGAAAGCCAAGGCTACACCACATCCGCCCCCGGAAAATAAGAAAGACAACATGCAAGGGGGAAAAGAGAGAGAAGTTTGGGATCATTGACGCCACGGTTCGTTCGTACCCAGTTTGGGCCCACCGCCACGCATGCATGCCACATTTTTCTTTGCTTCCACACACTTCCCCCAAGGGTAACCTGGGGAGGAAAGAATAGGTAAGACATACAGGGGAGCCTAAGATGCAAGAGGAAGAAGAAGAAGAAAGAAAGAAAAAAGCCACAGAACCAACCCCATGTTGTTCGAGGGAAAGAAAAAAAAAGGGTCGTGCCGCAGGCGCGGGAAAAGGAAAAATGTAGCTCACGAGAAGAGCAGGGCAAGACGTTTCTTCTTCCATCTATATCTGATACACCAGGTGCAGGATCGTCCCGTGTTAGGAAATCATTCTTTTCTTTTCTTTTAATAGGGCGAGCGTGTAGGGCGGCGGCGGCTTCCCTTTGATGTCATGGTGAAGGCCTTGAAGCTACTACCTACTCATCGCCCACGTCCGACATCACGAGAGATTTTACTCTTTTCTTTCCTTGGTCGCTCCTTGAGACGTATAGTAGATACGATACATGTTTGCTTTGTATTGCTTACGCCTAGGGTATTTACGACTTGCCAATTGCTCTCCGCTGTTCCGTATACTCGGTTTCGGTTTGCAATCCAATATCATGGCCATCCTTCCATCGTCGTGATCATCTACTTGTCGTCGTCACTGTGACAATCTGAAATGCGAACTACCCTTGAAAACGCCTCTGTTTCGCCTTCCTCCCAAAGAAATCCTGATCCCAAGAATAAAAAAGCATTCCCATCGCAGTCCATTATCAACCAAACGTATAGAAAATGAAGAAACCCTGTTCGCTCCCAGTTCGTGTATCAATCAACATCGCCAAAAAAAATCATCTCTCGTCAGCAAAGAAGCAAATGCCTAGTAGTCCGAATCACTCAAACTATCCCTCCGAGTCCGGCCCCCCCTCCTGTACCCATCCATAACATTCCGGCCCCTCCGGCCCGGCGCGCCCACCTGGCTAATGCTCTCCTCGGGGACGATCGTCGGCGGCGCAGGCGGGCCACGGCTGCCGCTGCCGGTGCTCAGGCCCGGGATGTGGCAGGGGTAGACCTTGGTGCCCGAGTCGCTCTCGGTGGCGCTGGCAACGTCGTTGCGAGAGCCGTGGCGCGAGTGGCGGTTGCGGCTCTGGTGGCGGCTCTGGCTCTGGTGGCGGGAGCGGCTCTGCTGGCGGTGCTGCGATTGCTGGCGATGCTGCGATTGCTGCTGCTTGCGCGGGCTGGCCGAGGACGAGCGACGCGTTTGCGAGTGGCTGCGGCGGGAGGGCTGGTGGCGGGGAGAGGAGGGCGAGTCGCCGTAGGAGCGGGCGGCGGGCGTAGGGCGGGCGATGTTGGCCTCGGCGTTGGGGCGGTAGGACGAGTAGTACGACGAGTCGTTGTTGGTGTAGACGTCGGAGTAGGAGAGTTCGGTTTCAGTGTAGGGCCCCGTGTAGCTGGTGCGCGTCGCGTCCGTGACTTCGGTCATCTCTTCGTCGGCGTAGCGGCGGTTGTGGGTGCTGCGGCGCTCGGGCGAGTCGGGGGCGGCGGGCGAGTAGGAGCGGTGGTCACTCTTGCCCTTGCCCTTCTTCATCTCCTTGGCCTTGGCCTTTTCGCGCTTCTTGTTCTCGGCCAGCTTTGCCTTTTGCACCTTGGCGGCCTCCTTCTGCTCCTTGCGGAGCTCCTTCTCGCGCGCTTCGGCTTCCTTCTTGGCCGTCTTCTTGTCCTTGACGAGCGGGCGCTGCGAGAGCTCGGAGCCGCCTTGCTCGGAGGGTTCGGTGTTGGAGTAGTCGAAGTGGGTGCCGTCGTGAGCGCGATTGAGGCCGCCGACGCGGGCGGCCTTCTCGTGACGGTAGTGGGAAAGCTCTGGATCCTTGCTGCGGCGCTTGTTGCGGTGGCCACCGCCGCCCCGGATGCCGTCGCCGGCCCTGCGTTGATCCTCCTTCTCCTCCATGACGGAGCTTGAGTCGGTATAGCCAACGCTGGTCGGGGCGCCGAAGCTGCCGCCGTGAACGACGCTGCCGCCGCCTAGGCGGGTGCTCTTGGTGGCGTTGCTGAGGGTGCGGCCGTCCGGGCCCTTGCGGCGTAGGACGGTGCTCTTGTAGTCGTCCCAGTCATCCTGACGCCATTTGAAGCCGCCGTTCTTAGCCCAGAAGAAGAACCAGATGGAGCCGAGCACCATGCCGGCGCCGATCAGAGCGAACAGGGCGAGGAAACCTTGGTTGTTGAAGGCGTTCGCGGGCTTAGCGCCCTTGCCGAATTCTGGGCTTTGCGTCGCTCGCTTGACCAGGTGGTGCACCGCGTTCTCCATTTCCGAGGCGGCGGTCGCGCTGTGCTGGGCGTCGGGCGAAGGTCCACGGCGGAGGATGTGCGGCAAGGCGCCGAGAAGTTGGGGTAGCGGCGCCATGGTGGAGGTGTGGGTGCGGGATTGAGCCGGGGCTCGAATGCGGTGTGTGTTGTTGTGTTCAGGACGGCGGACTCGAAGATTGGGTGTCAAAGCAATCGAAGAGTGGTCAGCGCCCGAATGTATGGAGACTAGTTGGAAGGAGGTGCGAAGGGTGCAGACAGAAGGGTGGCAGATAACTCGGCGGTGTATGTGATGACGAGGGTGGTGTGGTGGCTGGGCGGATTAATTTGGGGGGGCTGGGAATGGCTGGCGTTGGCTGATGACGTGCCGTGTTTACGCTCGTTTCCCCATCAACACTGCAGCCCGCTGGAATCTTGGAACCTCACGTTTCTGCACTCACTTTGCAATTGTGAACTATCGTCTGGGTCGCGCTGACTTTGCATATCATGTAGGTGTCATTGGTGTTGTTGTTATTGGAAAACCACGAGCTCAACCACTATCGAACGGCTTCACAACACCCATGGACGAATCCGGATGGACCTCGGACGAATCGTCTCGTTCCAAAACTACTGCCTTGACCAGTCCATAAGCATTTAGACTTAGCCGCCCGCGTTCCTGGCGCATCAACCCCGCTTCCCCATCAGGGTCCTCAATAGCACCTTTTCGCCCCACCCAATCTGGACAACCCCCTCCCAAACAAGACACAATCATGAGCCCCCAACACCCTCCACCTCCCCCCTCTCCCTCCCCCACCTCCGCCGCTGTCGCGGACGTCCTCTCCACGACCGAACTCCTCGAGCAAATCCTCCTCAGCCTCCCTCCCCGCACCCTCCTCCCCTGCACCCGCGTCTCCCGCCGCTGGGCCGCCACAATCGCCTCGTCGCACGCCCTGCAACGCGCCCTCTTCCTCACCCCCACGCCCTCGCGCGGCGCCCTCCTCCCGCTCAACCCGCCCGGCCAGCAGACGGCCAACCGCTGCTCGCCCGCCGACCTGCCGCGGGCCCTGCAGCCGCGCGTCAACGAGCTGCTGATCCAGCGCTTCCGACTCGGGCGGTTCGACGAGCCGGACGAGGACCACGATGGGGGGTACATGCCGATGGTGTCGATGCGGTGGTTCGAGGAGCTGAAGGTGGAGGCGGTCAAGGCGAAGGAGGAGGGTGGTGAAGGTGATGGGATGGTGGAACCGTCGTGGAGGCGGATGCTGATGGCGCAGCCGCCGCCGCGGAGGGTCGAGATTCAGGTGTACGGCACGTCCATGTGGCAGACGGTCAAGGCGTGGGTGGAGTGCGAGGGCGGCGTGACGCTGGGGTTGCTGCACGATGAGTGCCAGCGCCTCACGTCGGGGAGGGATTGGCGGAAGCGGAGTATGGGGTGGTTCTTTGAGCTGTGAACACACGCACAACCTCGGTCGGTTCGGAGTCAAAAGCAGCAAAGGGAACGGGTTTGGCAAGATTGTTTTGGTTAATGGGCAAGTGAACACGTTCACTTGGAGATTTTCTTTTCGTTTTAAACTTTTTTTTGTTTGAGCTGATTTATATTTAGCTTTGGCAGCTCTAAAGGCTCAAGGCCATGATCTTTGCACCCTCCGTATATGTGCCGTTGATCGGAGCGGCCAGACCACCACCGGTGGTGACGTAGAGAATGCTCGGGTTCGCGCCGAACTGTGCGGAAGTGGCACCGGCGAAGAGGGTGGAGTCGAGGGCGCCAGCGAAGATCTCGACGTCGCCGTCCGGGCTGATCTTGAGAATCTCGTTCTCGAAGCCGTTGGCGGCGTAGGCAACACCCTGCGCATCGAGCGCAAAGTCATCGGCATAGGCGTTCTCGGCAACGACCTCGTACGCACCGGTGGCCTCGCCAGTGGCGGCGTCAATGGGCACACGGCAGAAGAGCTTGCCGAAGAGGTTCTGGTAGTAGAGGTATCCGTTGCGGTACCTGATACCGTTGACGCCAATCTGGAGCGAGGCGTTGGCCGGGGCGTCCATGGTGTCGTCGTCAAGGACGATGTTGTAGGCTCCGGTTTGCGTGTCGACGCGGTAAACAACGCCGGCGGAGGAGTCGGAAACAAGCACTGCCGAGGAGCTCAGGGTGGTCATGCCGTTCAGGAAGACGCCTTCGGGGATATCCGTGATCTGCGAGGCCGTGGTGTTGGATCGGCCGCTAAGATCGACTTGCCAGACGCCAAACGACGCCGCCTCCGTAGCAAAGGTAGAAAGGGAGAAGTTGCCGGTGACAACGGCGAAAACATCCGAGGAAACCTCGCTGATGCCGAAGACGCTGGTGTAGCCGGCGAAGTTGTGGATCAGCTTGGGGGCGACGCCGCTGCTGGACGGGTCGATTTCGTAGACCTCGGGCTGGTCGACGCGGGTGACGAGGAGGTTTCCATTCGGCCTCAAGGCAAGGTTCTCAACCCAGGTGCCATCTTCAAACTGGTAGACGGCGCGAGCATTGGACGATGTCTCAGCAGCAACTGAGCCAGCCAGAAGCGAAGAGATGATAGCGAGGGGCGCGGAGGAAAACATGTTTAATATGAACAAAGAACTTGGCAAAAAACAAAAAAAGATGCGATGCTTGGCTTTCCAATGAGGTCTTTGGATAGGCCGGACTGCTTCTTTATTATAGCACCTTGTGCTTTTAATATCGAGTGAAGGGGGCTTCGGGCAGGTCGCAATTAGCGGCCGAGCCCCCTCTCCTCCGAGCCGGCATCCACGTCTGGACTCTCGTGAGCGCACGGGGGATTACCGCTTTTGCGTTCGCTACAGCCGGAAGGATGGATCGCAACATGCGAGCGAGCAAGTATCAGCGCCACCGGTTGGGCCAAGTGGAGACCACATCCACCCAGCACCTCAGCTACGGCGTGGAAGTTCGTCCACGGCAGGGAGCTGTTCGGGGCAGGCACCGGGACGGACGCAGATCACTGAGCAAGTGAGACAAGCCGATAAATGTGAAGCCAACAGCAGTAGAGAAGTTCTGCGACGAGTGTCGGAGGCTGAATAGGTGTTTGGTCCGAAGTGAAACAATATCGGAAATAGGTGTGGGGCACACCTAGGGAATTGGCTCTGCTATTAGCAAATCGCCCGCGGCACCGGGTAGGGCCCTAAGCTGCGACCACCCAAGTCCCAATGAAGTCGAGGATAGAGTGCCTTGTCCACGGAGCTGATAGGAGCGGATCAAGGAGGCGAATCCCGAGTGGTTCATCACGGCAGACGATATCCGCGCGTATAGCCGCAATTCGCGCCAGAACGAGGGGAACAGGAGGGAGTAGTTGACGACGGAGCAACCTCGGAAACATCAGATCAAGATCAAGATCAAGAGCTTCGTCACCCGGTGCCGCCGCCATGGAACGGCGACCCATCGGCCATCTGTTTTATGTAGCCCTGCAGTTCTTTTATCCGCCATATGCGCATCCCGGCATGATCGTCGGCGGTGCCTGATCGACAGCATTAGGCTCACGGCTTGTTGCCCAACTCGTCCGCCTGCCGAACTTTTAAAAGAGGACGACGCGTCTTCAGCAGGGAGAAACCCGACGGGAGGCATGCTGCTCGGCTGAACTGCGGCCTGGTCGTTGACCATGGCCTCATGTCACCGCATCATCATCCCCGACGGGAAGTACCTTGCCTTGGCTTAAGTACTTACACTCGCCAGAACAATTCAAAACAACGCCTGTCTCGTAGCTCCGAGTCTGTTGCACGCCACCGCCGTTTCCTGTCACTGCCAACGGTCGAGGCTCTGCAAGACAGCGCCGTAGATACTTAGCCTGGAGTCTGTCACGCGCCAACGCCGTTTCGCCCGTTCAACCTTGCTGATGGCCTGAGCTACCGATCAGGCCTCTACAAAAAACGACGGCTGCCCGTAGCCCGGAGCCAGTCGCACGCCACAACGTTCGTGGTTCAGCCCTGAAGACTGCTTGCTGCACCCCACGGCCTTGGACCTAACGTCTCGGCCCGATCTGAAGGAACTGGCTTGATGCTGCTAACCGTGACTGGCACAGGGTTTGGACAAGAAGCCTTCCTGGACACCGTCCCCACCTCACCGACTTTCAGCCTCATTCTTCTTGCTTCTGTGCTTGGGTGTGCTGTCTTCCGTTTTACTAACTACCGTTGCTGGCGTGGCAATGACGTCCGAAAAATGTCCTGAAACGCCGGCAGCAACGTCAAACCCTCCAGCGAATCCTACCGCATCAGGCACCCTCTTGCTAATCCGGAATCACTGCTTCCATCTGTCCAATCGCTGTCCATGCCGACTCTCCCGGGCCTCCGTGCGGTCGATCTCCCAGTGCTTCATCCCAACTCACGCTGCCATGGACCACCATGTTCCCTTTCCCCAGGAGCCCTCTGTTTACTATGGGAACAACTCACCAACGGTCTTGTCGAATTCTTGATCCCAGACACGCTAGAAAATATGCCTCGCACCGTGTTGATGTGGCGATGTGGGTGGCTAGCTGGTGTTGTTTGAAGCTATAAAGTTCTTGCACTTAACTCCAAGGTCGAGCACTTTGCAGAACCACGGAAACACAGACTCTCATCCATTCTACATTTGCGGCCTATCTCTCCGCCATCTGAAAGTCCGAAACGTCGACCGCTTTTCGCTCGGCCAACGAGCTAACAAGGGAGCCGAACCATCCTAAAGTCCTCTCACGCACCTTCGCCATGAATCCTTCTAAAGAAGGTCACATCTATGAGACCGGCCGCATTGGAAAGACCCGCGTCGATGCCTTGACTTTCCAGCCACCCACACCTTCAACCACTTCCGTAACGGCAACATCTGCATATGAGCGGCCACCACTCGGCATTCCCTCATCCTCCACCCAATCGAAAGCAACCACTCCTGGCTTGCAAAGCCGTGCCTCTTTCCAGGCGCCGTACGACCAGGAGAGAGATCCGTTCACCGAAAAGAGATCTCAGGACAACAAAGCCCCCCTTGTCGGGAGCAACAAGCGCCGCACCACCTGTCCACCAGCCAGCATAAGGGACTTTTCATATTCAGAATACGCCGGGGACGATTCCGAGAGGGATATTCAGGGCACTATATCTTCTATCGAGCGGCCCGCGCTACAGGGCAGCTTCGAGGGAGAAGTGGCTGGAAGAGCAAGGTCAAACTCGGCTTTGACCTCGCATCATCTGGAGGTGAACAGAGACGCCTGGCGGACTCTGACGCATGGCAGCACCTACGTCGAATCTTCTCCAGAGCCAAACCTATCGTCCTTTATCAACCAAAAGGGGAGGGCCTTGTCATTCTACGACATGAAAGAGCAGGCCAAGAGGGTAAGGGCAGAGAGCATTGCAAACAGCGGCAGGCCTACAGTCCAGCCCAGAAACTCCTGGAGGAGTACGGCTGATACGTACACATACGGTGACGTTGCGGAGGCGGGCAGGCAATACGGGGCTGGTGATTATGGCCAGAGGCCTCCTCCGAGGGACCGCGAAAGTGAGCTACTGGCGCTGAGGCTTCCTTGGACCATGTGGATGAACAGTGATATCAAGAATCACTTTGTTGGTAGGTGTAGCTTCCCCAATTCTGAAGGACCACTTACTGACACTGCGCAGCTGCTCTCGGTGAGTGGGTGGGAACCACCATGTTCCTCTTCTTCGCCTTTGCGGGCACTCAGGTGGCCAATGCAAAGAGCCTAACGCCATCCGACCGAACGACAACCAATGCGACCACCGGCTTCAATCCTGGAGTCATGCTATACATCGCGATTTGCTTCGGGTTCTCCCTCATGGTCAACGTCTGGGTCTTCTTCCGCATCTCTGGTGGTCTCTTCAATCCAGCCGTCACTCTGGCCTTGTTCGCAACACGCGCCATTGGTGCATGGCGTGCAATCATCTTGTTCCTTGCTCAGATTGCCGGCAGCATCACGGCTTCGGCTCTCGTCCTGGTCATCTTCCCCACGCCTCTCAACGTCCGCACCACGCTCAGCGACGGGACGTCGATCGCTCAAGGCCTTTTCATCGAAGCCTTCATGACAGCCGAGTTGGTCTTCACCATCCTGATGCTCGCCAAGGAAAAGCACAAGGCCACCTTCATCGCGCCCGTGGGCATTGGCCTCGCCCTCTTCGTTGCCGAGCTTTGCGGCGTCTACTACACGGGCGGCTCGCTCAACCCCGCGCGCAGCCTCGGCCCTTGCATCGTGACCAACACCTACGACAGCACGCACTGGATCTACTGGCTGGGTCCGGGAATCGGCAGCGCCATGGCGATCGGGTTCTACAAGTTCATCAAGATCCTCGAGTACGAGATGGCCAACCCGGGCCAGGACGGCGACGACGACAACGACCCGACCAAGAACCCCAACCACGAGGTGCGCGAGAAGCAGCGCGAGATGACGGCCAAGATCCTGTCGGCGCTCAACATCAACCACTACCACACCAGCCCGGGGTCGCAGCAGATGCAGATGCAGCACTCGCCGATGCAACAGGACGGCGAGCGCACGCCGCAGCTGGGCGACGATGGCTTCTACCTGCCCAACCAGGGCCGTGTCGTTGGTGGCCTGATGGCGAGCGGTGCGAACAGTGGCCGGGCGCCTGATTTGGAGATGGGGTACGGGTTCGTTGGCCCCAGGCCGGAGCTGTCGACGGTGGCGTCGGTATCGAGCGAGATGCATAGTCCGGGCAGGGTGGTGCAGCAGCAGCAGCAGCAGCAGCAGCAGCAACAGCAGATGCCGCCGCCCAGGGCATCGCCTCGGCAATCGCTGCAGGAGATTCGGGAACAGTCGTCATGAAGGCAATGAAACGGCAGGGGGGCAAGGGTTTGGCCCAGATTAATAAACCGCCAAGGCGGGGATGTGGCGTATCGGAAGCTGGGTGGGCCGGAGACCCGGATGGGTGATCAGCTCAAAACGCGTGGGAGATCTTACCGTCGACAGGGGAATGAGGGTGGGAGAATGGGGGTGATGAAGAAGAGGCGGTGGTTTATTGGTCATGTGTTACATGTATGCTTTGATGAATGATTAGATACGAAATACCTTTTTCCATGATGGCTCAATCCTCGAGCGCCCTACGCTTATTAGTTGCCAAACACGAGGGCTGGGTTCCACAGCGAAAGGTTGCAGCATGAGGGCCCACCACTTAAAGGTGATTGTCGGGCGGGGCATCGGTAGAGCTGCCCAGAGAAGGCGCGGGCCGATGCGCGCAAGGAAGGCGGAGGTGATTCGAGTGACGGGAGACGGCACGGCAACCAACAAAAAAAAGTGACAGCTGAAAGGAGATGGCGCGGCTGTAGTTCTAGTTGTGGAGGCGTCATGCAAAGTGTCCAAGTTCTCGTGTGCACTGCAGCAAAGACAATCATAATCCACTCACCTCACGCAACCACCAAAAACAACTGCCGCGCCGCATCTGCAGCTGCCTTTGGTTTGCTCCACCTTAGAACACCATAAAACCCTACCACGGCCGGCCGCGTACACAGCACTTGCAGACACCTGACAATCTTTTTCTCCCTCTACCGAAAAAGAAACAATACCTACGCACGCGCCTCACCCAGCGACCAGGACACATCCCTCTCATCACGCTTTTCCGTGGTTCCACAAAGGACAAACGCGCGCACGAACACCAGACGCCGCAACACCGAGCACCCGGAACCCGTCCGTTCGTTTCCCACACCCCTCCTCTCAGCCGCCTCCAGCCCCTCATCACCATCCTCCTCCCCCTCTTCTCTTTTTTCGCAATGGTCGCCTCCTCCCCGCGCTCCAACCTCTCCTCACCCGGCGCGCGCGTCCACACCCCCGGAGAAGTCGCGGCCGCCGCGGAGGAGGCCCGCACCCACATCGAAGCCGTCACCGACGACGACGGCAGCAGCAACAGCGACCTGGTCTCGGAGCCCGAGTCGGGCTACTCGTCCGACGACGGCGGCTCCTTCACCACGTCCGTGTCGTCGTCGGTGCGCGACTACAACTTTGAGAATGGGCGGCGGTATCACAAGTACTGTGAAGGGCGATATGTGGTAATTTGAATCCTTTTTTCCCCTCCAATCGCCGACGATTATTGTTTTTTTTTAACAATTTTACTAAGGCGGCTCTAGTTTCCAAACGACGATATGGAGCAGGACCGCGAGGATATGAAGCATGCGATGACGGTGGCGGTTTGCGGCGATAAGCTGCACTTTTGCCCGCTGGGGGAGCATCCGGGGAGGGTGTTGGATTTGGGAACTGGGACGGGGATCTGGGCGGTAGATATGGGGGATGCGTATCCGAGCGCGGAGGTTATTGGCGTGGATTTGAGCCCGATCCAGCCGACGTTCGTGCCGCCGAATGGTAAGAAAGTTTGCGCCCCGTCCATTTTGCTGGCGAAAAGAAAAGAGGCGGCGATGGGAGGGGGAGGACTGGAAGAAGCGAGCAATTGGAATGTACATTTGGCTGACGAAATGGGGTTCCCTCGTGCCGATTGAACAGTGCGGTTCGTAGTCGACGACATCGAGAGCGAATGGGTCTACTCGGCGCCCTTCGACCTCGTCCACCTGCGCGCCATGGCGCCGGCGATCCGCGACTGGGCGCGCGTGCTGGGCAGCGCGTTCGAGTGGCTGAAGCCCGGCGCGTTCGTCGAGCTGCAGGAGCTCGACTTCTTCCCCCAGAGCGACGACGGGTCCATGCCCCCCGACTGGGGCTACGCGGTATACACGACGGCGGTGCGCGACGGCCTGCGCAACTTCGGCAACGACTTCCACGTCGCCGGCAAGGTCGCCCAGAAGCTGCGCGACGCCGGCTTCGTCAACGTCGTGGAGCAGACGATAAAGGTGCCGTTGGGCTCGTGGGCCAAGAACCCGCTGCTGCGCACGGCGGGGCTGTACATGCAGGCGGCCGTCATTGACGCGTTCAATATGGCGTCCAATGGCCCGCTGCAGAAGGGCTTGGGCTGGAGCAGGGAGGAGGCTGAGGTCTTCATCGCCGGCGCGCGCAAGGCCGTGAGGAATCCGAGGGTGCACGCCTACTACACACTCTACATGGTGTACGGGCAGAAGCCGATATGATGATGAGCTGAGATATGTGTGGGTATCGCGGGGCGGTTCCTAGACTTTTCAGTGTGTATCCTCTCTTCTTGCTTTTGTTTTTTTTTATTCATCTTCCTCTTTTCTTCTCTGCTCCTTCTCATTGTTCCCTGCTCTTTCTCTTCCTTTTTTTTTTTTACTCTGCGCTCCCTTTTATACCTGCGGTTCGCGGATTCCCTAGCATGTCATTTATAGAGCCAGCGGAGCAAAACATAAAGGTAACGAATCCTCGCAAGATGAGGAGACCTAAATCGGTAATTTTTGGGGGCGTCAAAGTTTTCTCGGATCAGTTTGTTGTTCGTGTGTGGAAGAGGTCCACACTTCTTTTTACTACTTTCCGTTCTTCGCTCGAAGGTACAAAATACGGAGGAGACATGAGGGATGACGGGTGAGATTGCTTTTTTTTTCTTCTTCTTGACCACTCAATATGGGAGGATGGGTATATACTCTACACTTGTACTGAACGGAACATGCGAGAGGCGAAGGGGAAGAGGGCTGTAGTTAACGAGAAAACATCTAGGAAAAGATCAGCTTCAACGGATACTGGAGAAGGGCAAGAGTCGAAGGTTTGCGCTTCTTCACATCTTTCCGCCGAGGAAGTGGTGCCAGGCCGCCTGCCCTACGCCGATCTCAGGGCGCTAAGCATCTGCCGGTTGCCCCGATCAGCCCTGTCGTTCGACCGGGTGTCGTCGGCCGAGGGTGGTGATGGAGATTTTTTGTTTTCTTTCTCCAAAGCGTTACTGCGCAGCGAACGGGGCCGGCGGTGGCGCATGTTGAGACGTGCTTCGGGCTTGCGGTGTGTCTTGCAACTGCAAGCAAGGGGAGAGAAAGGGGATGGGTGCAGACGATTGAGGCCCTGGCCTTGAGTTGTGCGAAGACAACAGCAGTATAACCCGGTTGTGGGAGCGAGCGTGGCACATGGCAGTGAGATGGGTGCTGCAAAGGTGCAGTAGCGTGTGGGAAACCGCAATTTCATCGGAAGCGGGGCCAGCCCTGGAGGGCTGACAACGGCGATGAACGAAGGGGCGCAGCAAGGCGAAAGCTTATTGATTTTCAAGGAACGTGCGCTTTTTATTCTCTACTCATTCTTCGGCATGGCAAAACGGCTGGCCTGGTCAAGGGGTTTCGACGGGGTCGGCAAACGGTCCGCGACACCGTATTGGCAGCACTCGGCCCGGTTGAAGCTCTTTGGCACGGCAAACTGACTAAAAAAGAGCTAATAATAAAGGTCGCCTCTCCGCACTCATTTCCCCTAGTTTTCGCTGTTACGGGCAAAGTGCTCAGCCCTAGCCGCTCGTGGTCGACGACGCCGTCATTCTGTGGTCGCCCATACCCACGGCTTGTCTCTGAAAGGAGAATTTGGATCTGCCAATAGCACGCATGGCTAGGGAAGGTGGTGCAAAGCTTAAGGTAGTCCCAAGCCTATAATGGGGTTGCCGGTAAGGACGGGCTGGACTTGGCGCAGTCAGCGGGAATACGATGCTACACCACAGCTGATCCGCAGCTAGATGAACACACAGACACCCTACCATTCGTATCAGGTGGAACCCATGTTTCCCGCTGCTCTGCATCTTCTGACCGAGGAGCCGGCCAGCTTCTATATCAAAGCCGCGGCTCCCTGCAACCAAGATCGGCCTGCACACTTCCAGTCCAGCGACCTTGACAGCTTTAATCTTTTCTACTTTCATTTCTATTCCTCAAAGTCATTCGTTACGACTACCGGTCCTTCTCACCATGAGGTCGCAAACTACAGCCGTGGTTATCGGCTTCCTTTCCACTCTTTCGGTTGCCGCTCCCTTGCTCAACATCTCGGCCACGACTGGTGACTGGACAACGCAAGAATGGGATGCCATTGTTGTTGGTGCCGGCCCGGCCGGTATTATTGTTGCCGATCGATTGAGTGAGGCCGGCAAGAAGACGCTGCTTCTCGAGGACGGAGGAAAATCTTACGGCATTGTTGGCGGCACTGACCGGCCTGAGTGGTTGAGCGGCACCAACCTGAGCCGTGTTGACGTGCCTGGTCTTTGTAAGTTGTTCTGGAAAAACAGAAGTAAAAGTGGCCGACATGCTGACTGGAAGCAGACAAGAGCATCTTTGCGGATGGCGGAGACCTGACGTGCGGTGACCGCGTCAATGCTTTTGGTGGATGCACGATTGGCGGCTCCTCTGCTATCAACGCTGGCCTTTTCTTCCAGCCTCCGGCCGCCGACTGGAACGACTTCCACCCTGACGGTTGGAAGGACGCGGATGTGCAGGCTGCCACGCAGAGACTGTATGAGAGACAGCCCTCGGTCGAGCAGTACTCTCAGGACAGCAAGTACTACCTGCAGACCGGCTACGAGGCGGCTAAGGAGTGGATCGTCGATGGCGCCGGCTACTCCGATGTTGTCATCAACGACGAGGCGGACAACAAGTACGCAGTCTTCGGCCGTCCCTCGTATGACTACGCCAACGGCCAGCGCGGCGGCCCTGTCACCACCTATCTCCAAGCCGCGCTCAGCCGCTCCCACTTCCAGCTCCAGACCGGCGTGCGCGTGCAGCGCATCGCCCGCACCGGCGGCAAGGCCACTGGCGTCGTAGCCACCGTCGACGGCTCCGACCTCACCATCAAGCTCTCCAGCACCGGCCGCGTCGTCCTCAGCGCCGGCGCCATCCAGAGCCCGCAGATCCTCTTCAAGTCGGCCATTGGCGACCCAGCCACGCTCTCTCGCCTCGCCGCCGGCAACGCGCTCGGCGACGACAACGCCGCCCCCTCCTCCTGGATCAACAACACCGCCATCGGCGCCGGCCTCTTCGACAACCCCAACACCTTCATCGAACTCGAGAGCTCCGCCCTCACCTCGTTCACGCACAGCTACGACGCCCCCATGCAATCCGACGAAGAGCTCTACCTCAACTCCCGCTCCGGCCCGTACTCGTTCGCGTCCCAAACCTCCGTCTTCTGGACCTACATCAACCACACCGACGGCACGCCGCCCACGGGCGTCCAGGGCACCATCGACTCGGCCGGCTACACCGACTACACCAGCCCCCACACCATCACGCTCAACGTCTACGGCACGTCTGGCCTGCTCTCGGCGGGGCGCGTCATCCTGAACGACGACTTCGTGGCCGGCCCCAGCGACGACATGTACTACAGCGACGCGGGCAACCGCGACGCCACGGACATCGCGCAGTTCATCCGCGACATCTTCGACCACCTGCCCGCCGGGCTGGAGCCGCTGAACATTGAGCGCAACGCGACCATGGAGGACATCCGGACGTACATCACGACGGCGAGCGCGTACGCCCGCGGCCAGGTCAACCACTGGAGCAGCTCGTGCCGCATCGGCGAGTGCGTGGATGCGGACGCGAAGGTGGTGGGCACGGAGAATGTGCACGTGGTGGATGGCAGCATCGTGGCGCCGCTGACGGTGAACCCGCAGTTTGGCATCATGGTGGCGGCGGAGAGGGCGAGCGAGCTGATCAACAAGCTGTAAGTGATGCGTGGAGGGAATTTTTTTTTTGGGGGGGGGGGATTTCTTCTTCCCTTATTCTTGTAAATGATTTTTTTTTTTGGACGAGATACCTGTATATAGAGTGAGTGTTAGGAAAAGGTAATGACTGGGGGATGGTATAAAAGAGGGTTGATTTGAAGATAATTGACACGTTTCTCACTGGTTGGCTACAAACTTGTCTGATTGCGTAAGACAGTAACCTCTGTATATTATATGTTTGAAATTTATCCAGTTTGGAAAGCTCAGAGCCGGTCCGACAACTCGAGACGTATGTAAAAGGCATGGATAACGGCTTATTAAGCGTCTATATGTGACTATCTTTTGTATGTCTAGTTCATCTCATCCTGTGTTTGTGAGTTAGCGTCAGGTGTATGACTTAGTAGTGGCTAAAAAAACAAAACAAAGAAAACTAGCTAAGATGCCCGAAGTAGATAAGGCGTAGCGCTAGAATTCGAATCTTGTATCTATATTTCCTTTGGGCCTGCTCGCTCATAGGCCAAAATAGAGCAAGGGATGAAAAGTCCTGGGAGGCTGCGATCCATTGCTGTAACGCAATAATCTGACAGTCCCGTACTTACCGCCTCATCAATACATTTTGCGAATGGTTCCGAAATCCGGTCTTATGTAATGATAATCTTTTTTCATTCACTTGTTGCGACGGTCGAAGTTACGGGAGATTCGGAACGCTAAACCGCTTCAAATGTGCTGCATGGAAGTTGGACCAATCAGAATGCACCATCGCTCCTTCATTTCGTCGGTTTCGACTTGGGTTGAGCCGACGGCGTCTCGGGTATCGCCGCAAGTGTCAAAAGGCTTGTTCAAACCCGAGCCCCTTCTGGTAACCCCGGATCTGCGCCTCAGGAACCGTTTTGAGTGTTGCTCGATGCATGACGGCATGCAGCCCCATGAACAGCGGGGCGGCAATGGTTCAGGCCAGCCGCCCTCTGGTCACAGCATCGTCTGTGTCTCTGCTGCTCTGCCTGGATCCATCAACGCTAAACGCAACGAGGGAATAGAGCCGACATGCAGCTTTGTCACTTTTTGGGGGCCACGCCCTCGATATTGACGGTATTTCTCCTTTGGCCTTCCTTCATTGAGCCAGCCTCATCCACCCGCCATGTTGTCTCTGTTAAAACGCGGGGGCTTGCTTGCTGCAACCCTGCTGCAGGCTGTACACGCCCAGGAAGAAGCTCCATCCGTCGACGACTTCATCCGCCGGGACCAGCATGCATCCGTGGCCATTGGAGATTACGTCTACATTGACGGTGGCATGCTCTCGCAGAACATCAGCGGCGAACTCGACTCCATCGTTCCCCGCGTCAACAATGTCACTCTATCCATCGACATGCGCGAGTCTTGGACAAATGCCACTGTCCAGATGACCGAAATTGACCGCGGCGACACCCCCATCTTCAACTTCGCCAGCCTCTGGACCGACCCTGACGACGACGCCTTCTACCTGTGGTCCGGCACCACAGCCAATGGCCAATCCGTCCCCAACCTAGGCATGTGGAAGTTCACGGCCGACAACTCGGGCAGCGGCGCCTGGGCCAAAGTCGGCCAGCAAGACCTCACCACCTTCAACACCCTAACACGCACCTCTGGCGGCTACAGCACCTCGCTCAACGGCGTCGGCTACAGCGTCGGCGGCACCCACTCCTCCTCCACCGACCCCGCCGTCTCCGTCTCCGACGACATCCCCGTCCCCGGCATCGTCTCGTACAACTTCAGCTCCGGCGACTGGGCCAACAACTCGGCCGCCGGCTTCACCACCTACGGCCGCGAAATGTTCGGCACCGCCGCGGGCGTCCCCTTCAACGGCGGCGCGGGCCTGCTCGTCCTCTTCGGCGGCGAGAGCGGCAGCCCCACGACCATCGCCAACAACGCCGGCTTCCTCGACATGGACACCATCGCCGTCTACGACCCGCTCAACCAGACGTGGTACTCGCAGATCGCCTCGGGCGACGTGCCCGGCAACCGCGACGGCTTCTGCGTCGTCGGCGCCCAGGACGCCAGCGCTGCTGGCACCAACGGCTCGTACGAGCTGTTCCTGTACGGCGGCTGGAACGCCGGCACCGGCGAGACGTACAACGACACGTACGTGCTGTCGCTGCCAGCGTTCCGCTGGTTCAGAGGCCCCGACGCGACGAGCCCGCGCCTGGGTCAGACGTGCCAGGTGGTAGGCGGCGGGAAGAGGCAGATGCTGAGCGTCGGCGGGAGCAACAATAACATGCCGACTGAGGAGAGGTGGACGACGGCCGATGTGTGGAAGCAGGGGCTGGGCATCTTGGACCTGACGGAGCTGGCGTGGAGCGACGGGTACGATGCCGACGCGGCGGATTATGAGGCACCGCAGGTCGTGAAGGAGTGGTATCAGTCCGGGTAAGTGGTCGATTGTTTTCCGTGCAACACCAATTGGGGGTCGTGGGCCTGTGCTAACGCGAGAAACAGATCGGAAGCGTCGTGGAGTTCTGATACCGTGAAGGCACTTTTCTCGAATGGTGAGTCTAGCCCCTTTTTCTGCTCTTCTCTGTACCACGTCCTTTTTTCCCACACTGGGCGTTCTCGGATTCTTTCTGTCTTCAGATAGTCGAGGCTCTGAACCACCGAGTCCCCCCCAATTCCTTCTCCCCTCCTCTCAATCCCCACAAACCAACGCTAACGCCCCCCACAGCAACCACCGCCTCCAACACCACCTCCACCACTACCGGCGGCTCCTCCACCTCCACCGGCTCCTCCTCATCCTCATCCTCCTCCTCCCACACCGGCACCATCGTCGGCGCCGTCGTCGGCAGCGTCGGCGGCGTCCTCGCCCTCCTGGCCCTCCTGGCCTTCCTCCGTCGCCGCCGCCGCCGCCGTGACGCCGCCGCCAGAGGAACCGAGTCCCCCGAAGCCATGATGAGCGAGCACCATGCTGGTGATGGTGCTGCAGCAGCGGCCCACCACCAGCAACAGCAACCACCGGGCGAGCTGGGCGGGTGCGAAAGGCAGGAGTTGCCGGCGAGCGAGATTGCCGAGATGCCGGCGGATGGGCAGCAGTATGGGTGGTTTGGGACAAAGAATAAGAACGGGCAGGGGTTGGTGGAGGTGGAGAGCGGGGAGCCTGCGGTGGCGGAGTTGGGTGGTGGAGAGGGGAGGAAGGTTGATGGGGCTAGGACGCAGTGGGGGTGAGGGTGGTGTGTGGGTTTTAATATGTAGGACTTAAAAATTTTTTAGGATACCCCTTTTCGTAGATAAGTAGTTCGTTTTAATGAGTATTATCAAAAGAAATCTGGTGATTTTACACGTGGGATGGTTGGTGGACATGTTTGGTTTCTTTCTTTTTTGGTGGCTTTACTAGAAATAGGGTGGAGTGGTTAGTAATAATTGCGGTGGATATATTAAGTCTGGCTTGAAGGGAAGGATAATAGGCTGGATAATTATACTCGCTTTCCCCTGTGGCTTACTAGCAGCGAAGCACTGAGGGCCACACTCTTAGGTAGCTTATATTGTCTGTAGAGTGACTCCGGTCCTAACCCTCGCATACTATGAAGAGCAGCACATACAGGAGATTTCCCTCCAGCAGCCGAAGGTGTTGACGCAAGAACCTACCTCTCCGATTCCACCTCATAAAGTCATCCTAACGCCCCTTCGGTCCACACAAGATGCACGACCATTAACCCTCACGTACCTCCCCTCACCATAAACCAGAAAGCTGATACGATCATCAAAAGAATAGTGAGATCGCGGACCACCAACCTGCCTACCTTCCACTGTCCACTCCCTCACTCGCGGCTGCAATAGCTAGCAAGCATCCACGCTGGCCGACCGGCCCCTCTGTCCGTTTGCCGGGTACCGAACTACCATGATTTTTTTGCACCGGAAACAAAGAAAGCGGACACCCCTTCCATTCGTTTGAGTTTCCGTCGAGCTGGCCCCACCCCGGAGGTGGGTGAGCTATTAATAGCGCAGCGCTGTCTCAGCTCCACCAAAAAAAAAAAACGTTTCCGATAGAGCAACAGCTACGGAACGCACACGAATGCTAGTATAGGCTGTTGTGGGGCTAATAACGGGGCTTTTTGTTTCGGTATAGTGGATGGTTGCGTTCTGGGATAACGGCGGGGCCGGGGATGTGCAATGGTGGTGGTGGTTGTCGTCGTCGGTAACCGGCGCGAGAGG
>JAJMVL010000183.1:0-47167 GCA_023082095.1 Dothiorella sarmentorum | reverse complement strand
CTCTAATCGCAACAACATGCTCTAGCAGCTTGACTGCCTCCTTAACCTGTCCGTTTGCTTGGTATGCTCGGGCGAGCGCGTGCTGTGATAACAACCGATCTGCGTCTTCTTCGACGAGATTCCCATCCCTCCATTCGCAAGACTCCTGTAGCCAGAGAACAGCTTCATTCATCCTCCCATCGACGTACAAGCACCGCCCGACCTTTAGGCAGAGCTTGCTCTTTTCCTCCATACTATTGCATTGTTCGCTTTTCTTTATGCGTGCCACATGCGGCAGATAATCGCGCCAGATCTCGCGATTTCGGTAATCGTCGGATGGAAAGATTTCCGAGAGGTGTTTCAATGCGGCTACACTCGTCTCTACTGCCCGGCCGTTCTGACCAACCCATATCCCCGTCGCCAGATGGACCAGTCTATGCATATCAAATTTCTCGCCATCGTCTCGTCTCTCCAGAAACGAGTAGGCACAGAGCGTGCCGATGGCCTCCACTAGCCGGGCTTGGGGACGAGCTGCCGGTAGAATGGAGTACGGAATTGCTTTCCATTCGATGCAAGATATGAAGGCAAGCAGATCTGCCGCTAGTTTGTCGTGTTCCAGAATCTTGTTGAACGTAATCATCCATGTCTTTGTGACTGCGTTTGCTGAGTTCGGATATCGTGTCTTGTCGTCAATATTCCGGCTCAGAACGATGACAGCATCCTCATCTGTGTTCTTCAACAGCAGCAGATAGCAGGAGATTGGAATTTTGTTTGTGTTGATATAGGCTGCCGCCTGCGTGATAGCCAACGGAAGGTATTCCAGCTCACGGAGAAGATCTATCATGATCCGATCGTTGTCACGAGAGCTCTTTCGAAGTAGCGACTTTTTGAACAAGTCTACCGCTTCCTGTCTCGCCATCTTTCCTATCTCAACCACGTCGCTGCCAGCCAGACTTTGCGCTACCTCTCCATGGCGCGTTGTGAATATGGTCAAGCCATCTTCACTTTCTGGTAGGAAGGTTAGCAAACCTTCTGTTCGCTCAGAACCACGAAGCAAGTCCAGGTCATCGGCGTTGTCGATGATGAGCAACCATTTTCCCGCGTTCTTTCCACAAAACCACTGCTGTACTAGTTTCTTGACGTCATCATTGGTTTCCTGGCGCATTTTCAACGCTGTTGCTATCTCTATGCAACTGCGCTCAAAAGCTTCCATGCTCATCGCTTGGACCCAGAAAATGGAGAGTCCTGGATAGTCTTTCTTGACAGAGTATGCGAATTGCAGCGCAACTTGTGTCTTGCCGATACCACCAAGGCCGCTAATTGCCACCGTCTGGCAATCTTGATTCACAAGCAGCTTTTGTTTCAGCATCTCAAGCTCTGCGCTTCGGCCGACAAATTGACGATTTTGTAGGAAGGGGAGGCAGAAAACAGGCGTCCCTTCTAGGGCGTGTAAGTCAGATTTCTCTATGCAGAGCTCCACAAGCTAAACTAACCTCGTGTCACCTCATCGACTGTTTGTGCCTTCAACACGTCCATCGCCGGTATCACCCGCAGTAGCTCCTTCGCATATGCTGCTGCCGTTCCAGCCGCGTACGGCTGCCATCTCTTGTTCTTGTGTGAGTCGGCGTAGTCGCAGATCCCACGGATCACCAGGCACGGGAAACTGTTCATCAGGCCCGCCGCCTCCATCTCGAAGCACAGCACCTCTCCAAGTTCAGAGCTGATCTGGTCTCTTGTAGCCCCGTCCCTCATCACCTGGTTTGCCGATGCGATCGTCCCGTAGTGGATTTCAGGTGCATCGA
Source organism: Dothiorella sarmentorum (assembly GCA_023082095.1). NCBI lineage: Eukaryota > Fungi > Ascomycota > Dothideomycetes > Botryosphaeriales > Botryosphaeriaceae > Dothiorella > Dothiorella sarmentorum. Next base: position 45,386 of record JAJMVL010000183.1, on the reverse strand, counting down.
CTATCCGTGCCTCACGCTGCAGCTTCTGTGCGTTGTCGCAAAACACACAGCTACTCCCTCCGACATGATTGTAGCCTCCGTCGAACAGTATGTCGTCGCCAGCCTGGTCGCGGCTGAACTTGGGTAGCCTACCGAGCTTCACGATGTGTACCGAGAGATCGCTCTTCCCTCGGTCGTGGATCGCTCGTAGCTTCGAGAGGGTGGTAAGGAGGATTCGCGGAGGAGTATTGAGGAAGCTTGTTCGATTGAAACCATTTGGTGTTGTTGTTCCAAAGTCATATTGGATGACCCCGCCGTGGCCCTTGCCGGGCTGGCTGACAACAACATCCCCGAGTCGAATATCTGTTTCCGCGCTAGGAACTCCGCCGCCGATCCCAACCATGAGACCAAATCGAATAGCGGGGAAGGTGGACGTCATCTGCGTTGCAACCGCCGCGGCCGAGTTGGTGCCGGTCTGGCCTGCGGGCAGGCAGGCAATAACAACATTATGCTCCCCGATGCTTCCGAGAGTGTATGTGTTTGCATCGTGGCTGTCCTGAGGGAGGTCATCATGCTCTTTGTCGAGCATCTCCTGGGCCGCGGTGAGCTCGATGGGTAAAGCGCAGACCCACCCTACCGTGTAGTCTTCGCGGCCAAGGTGGTGCGTCATGTTGGTTGGGTGTCAGTCAGAATGTCCGAGGAGAAGTCCAAAGGTTCTTTCAAGCGAAAATGGATGAGAACTAGCACGAAAGGTGAGGACTGGCCTTTATCAGCTTTGCTACCCCGCTCAGCCTCGCTGCTTACACCACAGCTGTTTTCTCTCAGCCTTGCGCGTCCCATCCCACCTGGACGCTAATGCACATCTAATTGGCTGATAGTAAACCAGCAAGGCAATTCCAATGCGACACAGCCGCACGGGTAAGAACTCCGTCCGGAAATACGGGAATCGGGTGTAGCCTCCATATGTCCGCGTCAGCTCAGCTCTTGGCACGTAGGCTTTAGGCAGCAGGCTGGAAGTGGCTGTTTGCTGATATGCATTAGCGCCTTCGTATCAAGAGGGACGGTTGCGATTGGTAGGCAGGGCTGAGGGGGACCGTGCATGATATAGGTAACAGGATCCAGTCGTTCCAGGCCGTGCGCACGCCCAGCAAAGATGAGGAGGTAGTGTCATAGGTTCTCTAGGTTATTAAGTAACCCCGGCTGGCGGAGACAACGTGTTCTTCTTCTCGCCCACAGCCAGCAGCGCCGACGGCATGGACGATATCGGCAGCCACTGCAGCACCGCGAACGTCTTCACGTAAACTGCGGTCGCGGCGATGCAGTCCCCCGTCGAGGGCGGAGCGAGCTACTACTAAGAAGGCGAGTGGCGAGGTTGGATGCACGGCCAGGGTGCCGAGTCCGCTCGTGTCGGGCGGTACTAGTAGGGCGTTGTCGTCGTTCTAGATTGCTTCGTCGACGAGTGCGGCTCCGGCTCCGATGAGGAGTACTGCTAAATCGTTGTCGCTTCTGATACGGCCGCTCAGCCGGGCATCAATCGGAGTACTCTTATATATTATTGTAACTATAAATTAATCCAGTCGAAAATTTTAAAAAAATGACGAGTCCCTGTCCTTCGTTTAATGTAATAGTAATAGATTGCTCCAAGAAGGTATGAGGCGATGAAACGGAATGGCAATGGCGGCCAACCTTTACTGTGGACGGCGATCTATGTCTCCCTGAGTGTGTTGTGTTCGGCAAGCTGCGTGAGCCTGATGAACTTGTCCTCCATTGCGCTGTTTGTTCGTCTTTCGGTCCGGCCCTTCTACGCCAATAAATTCTCATATATCTGCCAAAGTGATGTGCTGGATTTGCTGGGCAAAGCGTCAGCTTCAAGCGCAATTGTTCCAAGTAGGGAAAACGGAGTTCTCGAACTGTCCTCGCTCCATACCAACCCGGAGAATCACCCCATCCAAAACGCCGCGCGCTCCATCTTCCCCGTGCTAGACGAGCTCTCCCGCGACGACCTTGCGTGAAATGTGTACCATTGAATGTTCAAGCTGGCCGGGCAGATCATCTGGCGCATTGTGGTGGGCCAGGACGTGCAGCACGTCGAGACGCTGGACACGCCCCCGACGATGGCCATCCGCCTGTTCGGATAGTGCCTGGCGCTGATGAAGAAGACGTGGCTACGGTCGCGCTGGTCAAGCACTGAGCAGCCATGAGCCCTTGCTACAGGAGATGGTGGAGCACGGGGCCGACGGGCGTCGGGCGTGGACGTACGAGCAGGTGCATGCTATGGGGTTCCTCGGACTGCTTCGCCCAGGAGACGCAGCGGATGCACAGCCACGGTTCCAAGACGGCGCGGAATGCGCAGCGGGACGTCGTGCTACCCGGCGTCTATCTGATCTCTAAGGGAGGCGTGGTCACACTTTCCTTCCCAGCCTGCACGAGAACCCGGCGCACTGGGAGAATCCGGCGCGTTTGAGCCAGACCGCTGGGCGGACGAGGAAGAAGTGCGTGTACACGCCTTTCACGGCTGGTGGCGGGGCCTGCGTTGGCTTCAACCTAGTTATAACGGAAATTGAGATGGTGCTGCTGGAACTTGTCCATTACATATGTTCAAGGACGTGCACAAGCTGCTGCCGGGCCACTGGTTGGAGGTGACCGAGGAGCGCGGCATCGAAACGCACTGCTACTGGGATGCAGAGTACGAGGACAAAGCAAGTGCATGGTTTCTCTATCGCAAACGGCGACGCTGACAGCAAGTGAAATGGTAGTCGGAGTGCGAGACTCTCATCTATGCCACCCACCGAAGACGAGGCCAATGTAGATGCAGTCGCTCACGGCCAAGTGGATCCTGCGCGAGGCGGTGCGGCCCTACAACACCGACGAGCTGTACCGCCGCAAGAAACACCCCTTCCTGGCGCCCGTCGCTGGACCCTCCCCTGACAGTGTTCCATGTGAATCAGTTCTTCGTCGCGACGGCCCTTCCTTGATCTTGTTTCATACCTGCGTGAGCCATTCTGCTGTCGAGCCCAACGCACCCTCCATAGACGCGTCCAACCTTTCATTCAACCATTTCACACCAAACAAACGCGGTCTGTCCCAGGCCTTGCTTTGACCCTGAACCGTCTCGTCCGCAAACCCTCATCCTCGTCGATCCACTTGCCCACTGTCTTGTCGTCCACCACTGTTGCCTTCTCCAGCAGTATCTCAGTCTCCGCCGCCTTGATTTGCGCTACGGCCTGCCAGGCGCAATTGATCCTGGAGTACTCCGTTGAGCAGATGAACCAGATGAAGGCGACGGCCACCAGCACGTAGTGCACTAGCAAGTTAAGCATGGCAATGCTGAAGCCGACATGGCGGATGGGCATCCTGCAGGAGACCATTTTTGTCGTGATTACGTTGTCAGTGGCGTCGAACATGGGTAACCAATCGTAGTATGCGGTCCGCATGACGAAGGTGGTGATCGCTTGCCATGCCAGAGCGGGGTTATCGGTGTCTATCAGTATTCTTTCTGCCATCTGGCCGAGGATGGGGTGGAGTTCGGCCTGGCCGGGTCCTCTGTTGTCGTCTATGCAGATGTCGCACTTGACGAGAATAGTGTAAGACCCATTGTCGGCTGTCCTAAGCGGTTGCCAGACGCCGGCATTGAGAAAGTCCATGGTTCTGTCCTGGTGAAGGCCCGGAGAGCTAGTTGACACATTGAAGAGATCGCTCGTCCATTGCGTCCCTGCTTACTTAGTCAACAGAAAGTTTGAATATGTCGGGTATCTAACCATCTCCAAACTTGTCTTCCTGGTCTTGTTTGCTCTCCCAGGATTCAAGGTCCGATGTGCTAGTATAGCTTTGTAGCACTTCTTCGGCATCCGTCGTGTCCAGTTTCATTACAGAACGATGTTCCAGGCTGTTGTAAACTCCATTAAGTTGAGCTTGTACTACACTCGTGTCAAAGACTCTGCTGGAATTGTTCCAGGTCAATCGCGGTTCGGATTGGTTGGCGATTTTCGTCGCTGTGATCGGGAAGTTCTGCAGGTGTTTCACTCTCTGGTCATACTGGGAATGGTATCTGAGCTCTCAGCCACCGCCGTTGGAGTAAGGGTAGGAAACAAAAAACTTACAGCGCATCGTAGCATGCGGTAACCCTTAGTTGAGCGTAGCTCCCGTTGCCTGCTGTCCTGAAGTCCTGCCACGGTCCCCTCTCTTCCAGGACGGGTTCTAGATTGGAGTGCCATCCGGGAGGAAACACATCTTCTACTGCGACGTACGTAGAGCTAGATCTGACGTTCAAAAAGAGTATGGCATGTCCCAATTCAATCGGCCAAGGGTTCCCGCTGCTGTTGAAATTCGCCCACCATCGAGGCGCACTATTGTTCCAAGAAGCATACGTATGTTTCGTGGTTCCGTTCTGCGTAGGGTCGAGGCTGTTAATAAGTCTTTTACAGCCGCGCACTGAGCAAAGCCGTGGCTGGTAAACTTTAAATATGACTGCGTAAAAACGACTGCTGTGACAGCGATGCTCGGCCTGATTGTTGCCTCCACCAACGGAAAACTACTATTGTATAATCTGAATTACTACTTATCTACAATTAAACAATCTCTAATAGGGAATAGCCAAATTAATTAGAAAAATGTCTACAGTGGATGCTTCCGTGAAGATGAGGCAGAATTTTTTTCGAAAGTAGTTGCCGGGGTCTGGTCACCATTTTGATCATCATTAGATCCAGAATCCATATCCTCGGTTCCCGATTCAGAGACATCATGATCAGGGATTTGTAGAGGATCCCCGTCATTTTGCGAACCGTAATCAGTAACAGACGCAGTTACTTCCCCGTCGAGAAGATTCTCCTGAGCTGGCTCGTCCGTGTCGCAATTGGCTTGATCCCCGTCATTTGGCGAACCGTCATCGTCGACAGGCGCAGTTACTTCCCCGTTGGCAAGATTCTCCCGAGCCGGCTCGTCCGCGTCGCAATTGGCTTCAGTACTCGATGGCGTCCCACTCAAGATCTCGTCGAATCTGGCCCTGGCGCCATCATCCAGGTTGAATGCTTTGGACGAACGGAAAAGAGACACGATGGCTCGACCGTGGTCAGGCTTCGACGTAACAACTGCATTGGCCACCTGCTCCGAGACTGGAATGGGGTGTTTGCCCGAAAAACACTCCTCCAGCGCGCCGATGGTGCTGATGGCATCGTTGCGCTGCAGCAACTTCTCCAGCAAAGCGGCGGTGACGAGCTCCGGCCTACTGGTCAAGTATTCTGTGATGACAGCCAGAGCGGAATCTCCAGGAAAAGCCTGGAAAAGGTCGAAGACGTTGTCAGGCTTCACCTCATAGTGTGGGTGAGAAAGAAGCATCTGCAGCGCGTTGCTCCTTATCGTCAAATTCTTCTTCAGCAGTGCCTGAAGACTTTCGATATAATCCCGAATCTCATCATTGTCCGGTCGCAACCAGTCCGTGTCCATGTCGGGGCGTTTCTGAAGCAAGAGGTTAAGCTTTTTCGGTTCACTTATGGAGGAGCCCAGAAGGCGGCTCATATCCGGGGTGTGCGGATTGTCGATCATGAGCCACTCGCAGACGCTGAAGCAGGCCTCTCGCAGCGTGGCGTCGGACTGTGGAGGTGCTTCATCCCGAGCGACCAGAAGCTTGAAGACGGCTAGGCTGAAGCTGGCCGCTTTGTTCATCACCTCTTCTGTTAGATCGAGTGGTGTGTGGCGCTCTAGAAGTATTTCCATCAAGTCGAACTTGGTCGCAGCTGCGATCAATACTGTCTCTGTGATTTCTGCATCGCGGTCACGTTCCAAAAGAATCGTCAGGCTGGCTCGATTGCCGTTCCTGACAGCGCTGAGGAGAACAGTCTCGGATGCGATGGCGGTGAGGTTGCGATTGAGTAGAAAACATAGCGAGCTTGCATGATTTGTAGCGTCTGCTAAAGCTGCTTCCGTGATGCGGGGCGGGGGCCGGCTGTCGTTGTCAAAGAGTAACTTGAGAGCGGCCGGGTATCTGACTGCGCTGCGGAGGATACGCTCTGTGATCCTGAGCCTTGGTGACCGGTGCAGTAAGATGTTGAGAGCATCCGGACATGAAACGGCCGCCAACAGAACCCGCTCACTGATGGTTAAGTTGGGACAGTCGTGTAGAATATGTTTGAGGCACTCTACGTTCGTGGACGCAGCTTCAAGGATAGCTGGGGGAACGCTTGCACGTGGATGACGATCCAGCATTTGTCTCAAGGCATAGGGGTTCTGTGCTGCGGCCGCGAGTAAGCCATCCTCGGCAGCAAGATGAGGGTTCCGGTCAAGGAGTAGGGAGAAACAAGTTGGTTGGTCAAAAGCCAGCCTCGCGACGGAAACCGTGACTGGCAGAGTTGGGCAGTGGCGGAGCAGAAGCTTGACAAACTCGAGGTTTTTGCTTTTGAGTGCGGTATCGAGAAGCTGCGGCGTGGCCTGTTGTTCGCCGGTGGTGATATACTTCTCTGCTAGGTGCAGGGCATAAGGCTTGTCAGCGGCGGCGGCAAGCCATTCCAGGCGACCGTGTTCGGCCAAGTTCGAGACCAGATGCTCCTCACTGGTCATGAAAATCCATTTTACCGTCTCGACTGGCAAGCACGGCGGCTTGGACGACCGGTTGATCAGTCGACAAACAGCAACAGATGCTAGCACATTCTTGTGCATGCTAGGCGGCGGCAGAATCTTCAGCTCATTGCTGCGGCTGATTAAAGCGTCGACTGTGTCTTTGTCGAGCCGCGCAAGTACGTCACTGCGTATTTCTCGGATCTGGATCCTGCTGGACTCGTGACGCAAGGCGACGGCCACCAGCGAGTCGGTAAAGTCGAGCATATCATCAGGTGGTCTCGTCAGCAGCCATTGAATGACCTCTCGTGCATAATCGGTGCCGCGGAGCAGTCGTTCGAGCAGGAGAGCACCTGAGCCCGGATTTTCGACGGCCCACTGTACCATTCGACGAGTTACCCGCGGTGGTTGATCCAGGATTCCGCCGTGCTCTAGCATGGCATGCCCGTAGCGGATATTTCCACAAGCAGCGACCCGTACTGAATCTGGTATCGGCTCGGGATTGCTCGCCTTGAGCAGGAGCTGCAAAACACCAGGACCACATCCAGCATTGAGTGCGGCTATCCCGAGCACATCGGCGTCGATAACACTCGGGCCAGATCTCTCCAACAACGTACTTGCAACCTCGACGCCATGGTTCCAATTTGACGCAGCTGCTTCCATCACCTCAGGCGTAACCAGAGCCGATGGCTTGGGCACCACAGCCAGCAACATCCGCACAAGCTGTGGCCCGTCTGCCATGTTGCCGGCTGCTGCGGCCAGTACAGGTGGCGTCACGCTCCGCGCTGCATCCGGGTGGACAAGCAGCCATTTCGTGATGGCAGCACCGCTCCGTGTATTGGTGGCCGCACACTTGAGCAAAAAGCTGTTCGGCCGGCTTGGCGGTAGAAGGCGAAGCAGCCTAGCCGACTGCTTCTTGTTTTGCACTGCAGCTTCTGCTACTGCATCCTTGCGCCAGGCGATAGGGCTGGAGCGGTACATGATCATGCAGCAAATGTCGGTTCCGATGGCAGGATTGGCGGCAGCCGCCGTCATCAGCTCGGTGATCAGGTGTCGTGTTCTCTGATCCCCGTTGGATAACTCGCCTGCTTTCTCGCAGTGGAACAGGATATAGTCGGCAAGCTCGTATCCGGTGCGATCATGGCGGATTGCCTTCACAGCCCGTTTTGCCAGAATAGACGGATTGATCTTGTAGTCGAGACGCGAAAGTAGGAGCCTCAGACACGTCTCGTCAATCCACGCCCTGTTCAACGCCGTGTCCATGACGGTAATTGGCACACTTCGGAACCTGTCATGCCTTAGCAACAATGGGAGGATGGCCCAGCCGCAATCGCTATTCCTAGCAGCTTTGAGGAGTGTTTCGTCAGTGACAAGCACCCCCTCCACACCGTGCTTTTCGGACCATTCCAGCACCAGAGATGTGACCTCAAAGCCATGCAGAGTGTTCTGCACGGCCTCTTCGAGCAGTCTCTGGGTTGGCATAGCACCATGGCTGAAGAAGGCTTTCAACATCCGCGCGTTGCTGTTGCGAGAGACATGTGTGGCCATTTCCTGCGCGGCCGGCCGCAGCTCCTCATGCTCCAACAGCCATTCGATAACGGCGCATCCGTCGCGCCACAACCATTCGCGCTCGACGCGAAGACGTGCTTCAGTCAAAGTTGTGTCGTCCTGCATGCGCCAGCGCATTTCCAGTTGCTTTTTGGCCGCCGTGGGCTTGGCTCCCTGTCGAAAGAGGGCAGCTCCGCTACCGCCTGCAACGAACGGTGGCTTGATTTGAACGGTGTGATTAAGCGTTTCCTGCACCAGCATATGCGGCGTCACCTGGATGTCCATGCCCCTGTTTAGTGGAACAACCACCGACATGGTGCCTTCTCGGGAGTTCATGGCCGCTGCCTTGAACACTTCCATGGAAAGCGCAGCCGCGTCTTTGGCTTTTACTAGCTCTTTGATTGCCTGGAGACCACCGCTGCCGTTCGCCGCTGCTGCTCTCAGAACGTCCTCTGTGATCATGGTGCTTGGCGTGACCCGAAAAAGACACTTCAGTAATGCTCTCGCGCATCCGATGTTTGCTGCTGCTGCGGCCAGCACTGCCGGTGTGATCTCATCAACCGCACCTTTCGCCTTCAGTAATGTGGTCATCACCTGGACACCGGTGAAGGGGTTGCTTGCGGCTGCCCGTAGGATGCTTTCGGTGACTATCCACGAGGCTTGCGCTTCCTTCTCAAGGACCTCGATGATCTGAGCCGCGCATTTCCAGTTGCTGACGATCGCCATCATGACCGCCTTTGGCACTTTGCGCGACTCGTTGAGTAACCCTGGCGCCCGCTTGAGGAGGAGTGTCACGTCGTCGGTGCCGTGGTCAAAGTTGCCTGCGGTTGCCTGGAGCAAGCTTTGGGAGGGCTTCAGATTGAAAGGTGCATCTAGCAGCGCTTCGAGTGTCTTCCGGTCAAGCCGCTTGGCTGCGTCAATGGCCTCCATTTCATCCACAGCAAGTTTCTGGCCGAAGGTCGCCAGTAGTGGAATGAGGCGCGTAGCACTACCCCAATTGCGTAATGCGGAAGTGACGGTCCTCTCCGTTATGAGAACAGACATATCGGCCTTTCCAAGCTTCTGGAGCAACTGGTCGACCAACGAGACTGCATGTGTGGGATGTGCCAAAGCAGTCTGTACCACCATCTCCGTCACTGAGCTGCTACTACAAAAGCTGAGCAGACTCTTCATCAGATCATCCGCACGATCGTTGTTTTTAGCTGCTGCGGCGAGTATGTATTCGTCGATGAAACCGTCCTCGCGCTTCAACGCTGCCGTTATCCTATTGACGTCGCAGGAAGAGTCCATGACGGCAGCCTTGAGGGCCCATGCCGGAACCTGCATCTCTCTGCCCAAGGCATCTGCCATTTTCTGGGCATCCAGATCCGCGAACCCGGGGACGCCGTCCCCAAAGCTCGTTGGGTCAAGCTTCTGTTGCTTGAGGATATGGTCCATCAAGGATGAAGAGTGTTCCTTGTTACACGTGACTGCTTGAAGCATGTCTGGCGTCCAATTGGCAGTGAATCCTCTCCGTTCCAATGCGCAGATCAGCCGCCGGGTGCATTCGTTGTCGCACTCGGTCACGTCGCACGACCTGTTTCTGGCGGCCTGTTCATAGAAGTGTCGAATATCACTTTTATCGAAACGCTCGTGCGGAAGCTTCTTGTCGAGAAACATTTCAACAGTGTCGACTTTGAAGTGGCGCAGTAACTCCGGAATGGCCGAAGGAGCGAAGCGGGTACGTGGCTCCTCGATGAGTGTCCTCATTGCATCGTCGCAGAGGGACCAGGTTGCCGCAACTTTCAACACCGTCGTGCTCGCGATAGGGATGGTGTCGAGCTTGATCCGGCGAATGAGGTGCTGGAAAAGTTTTGGAGCCCAGCGACTGTTCTCTGCGGCGTCATCCAGAAGTGCGAGCAGTTCATCTCCATCGCCACCTCCCCAGCAGCTCAGCAGGTAGTCGACCAGCTCAGCTCCCCATACCTGGTTCTGCATGGCTGCTTTCAGGACTGTGAGGTCGAACCTTGGCATCTCGTCGTAGAGATCCATCAAGAACTTTGTCATATCCAGGCCGTCAACATCATTGCTAGCGGACGCAACAAGCAACGCTCTACGTGGCATGGCAGAGATGCGTCGCTTCTGGAATTGCTCCAGGGTCTCGCGTTCAGAGCGCCGAGCGAGTTCCTTGATGATGAAGAACTGGTCCGCGCTGTCCAGGTCGATATCTGCCCTTCCCAGCAACCACTTGGTCATCCACGGGTACCTCCGCCTGCCCAGGCTAGCTGTAAGAAGCAGTGCCACATCTGTGTCCTTGGAATGTGCCAACAGCATGTCCATCAGGTCCACAGGCGTTCTTGAATCTTCCACGGCCGACATCAATGTCTTGTTGGATATCTCGCAGGGAGTCGACTCCAAAATTGTTTTCACATTCTCGACACGCCTCTTCGCCACTGCAATCTCCAGCGGCGTACCGGCTTTACCGCTGACGGTAGTATCAGCGCCTGCGTCTATGAGGGTCCGAACAACATCGGCACTGGAGCCAGAAGCGGCTCGCTGAAGGGGTGTCTGGCCGTATCTGTTGGTCTGTTCAAGCTGCGGAAGAGCACCACGGCGCAGAAGCAGCTGTACGACCCCCGCATTCATTGACGCGCATGCAAGATGCAACGTTTCTGAGCCGAAGTCAGCCAAGTTGGTTTTCTCGTCGGTGCTGCTCTGTCCTTCAGCGGAAAGGTCTCTGGCGTTCAGAAGAAGACGGACAACCCCTTCATGTCCTTTGGCGACAGCCCACTGAAACGCCGTCTTTCCATTTGCCCGTGCGGTCTGCTTCTGCTGAGCATGGTATTTCAGCAAGAGTTCAACGACGCTCTCGTGGCCAGACATGCACGCGAGGTGCAATGCAGGAACTTTGCGGCTGTTCTGGGCGTTGGGGTCCACACCGCAGGTAATCAGATACGACACCGTCTCTGCATGGCCCAATGACGCTGCAAGACAAAGACACTTTCCCAACTGCATCTGGTGTTCAACTGACACCAGCTTCGGTCCTTTGTCAAGAAGTTTGGAGAGTAGAGACAGCTGGCCGGCCTTCGCAGCGTACCTCACTGCCTCGTAGTAGAGGTCGTTTTCTTGCACGGCAACCGGACTGGCTTCGAGGATTGCATCCAACGTCTCTTCCCTACGTCTGATGTCATCGAGCTCGTGCGCGGCGGTGCTGGTGCTCGTATATATAGATCCCATTGTGACCATGCGGAGGCTGCTGCCCAGGAGCTTTGGTGCAATTCGCCATTCCCGACAGTGGTGGGCAAGGACGCGAACAATTTCGGGGAAACACGCCATCGAGGCCAGCTCCAGCGGGGAGTATCTGGGCCGTTCTTTCTTGTCTGGAATCTTCTCGTAAAAGCCAGCGGCCAGGCAGGCTCTCACAACACCAAGGTTGCCGCTGATAGCAGCATAATGGAGGGGCCCATACACTGCTGCTTCAACACGCCCACGGTTCTGACTGTCGCAGAGAAGCAGGTTGCAAAGGCCCTCGTTGTGTCCTGCTTCGTGAATGAACAAGTCCATGTTGCCCACTAGCCTTTGCTTCTTCAAAAAGCCCACTGCATCGGCGTGCCCACCAATGACTGCTTTGTCCATCAGAACTGAACGTTCCCTTGCGTTAAGGTTTTCCTCGATCCGCTCGTAGTGAAGTTGCAGTTCAGGAAGGTTGCCCGACATGGCGAAACTGCAGAGGGCGTCGAGCTTCGTCGGCAGTATGCACCACTGTTTCGGCAGAAGGCTGATGGAATGCTCCACCGTGGGGAACCGAAAGGTGCTTTCATCGCAACCGCTATGTTTGGTTCCATAACCGACGTACTGCTCTCGCTCGGAGTAATGGAGTCGCATCGCTCGATGGATGCTTTCCTGTATGCCCGATGCTAATTCAAACACACCGATCTGAGCGGCGAAGTACGCAGCCACAAGGACACCGCAGAGTTTCTTTGTCCGGACGTCGACGACAAAGGACCCCGAGTCTCCTGCCTCTGTAAGTGTATCGTTAGTGAGTGATTTTTAATGAAGTTGGTGTTCAACTTACGGATTCCTGGACCTTCAATCTTGAAGTAGCGCCTGATTGGGTGAGGCGCGCCAGAGATGATCTTCCCGCGCAACAAGCCACGTCCGGTCATGACGACCACCTCGTTGACGGTTTCGTCGCTGATAATCTTATCAATAATGACATTCGTGGTGCTTGTGGTGCCGAAATCACTGGGCAATTCAGCTATATTGACAAAATATCTCTCCATGGCGACCGCTGGAAGGGGAATCAAGTCGCCTGATTTGGGCTGCATGTGCGTGACCTTTGCAAGTGCCCAATCAGTTTTGTCGTCTGGTGCCCAGGCGAACGGCTCAATCTTCAGTTCCACACCAGAGCCACCAGTGGCCCGTATCTCCGATTGCATTCTGATGTCGTTCTCTGCTTTCGAGGTTTCTGTCCACATTAGGGACGAGGCCTCGGTCTCAGATAGACCTGCGCCTCGGACGTCAGCTGATGTCCCATCTGATACAGCTGGTGTGAGGTATCCAGTGGCTGACTGAGTAGCAACGTCTTGCTGTACCGGACCGTATGCATCTCGAGATCTGACTGTAGGCTTGTCTCGCTTCATCGTGGGTGGAGCGGATGTGGGATGAGATGGAGGGCTCATCGGTGGGGTTAGGGGAGTGACCCCAGCAGATGTGAAAGTCCAAGACCTTGAAAGGCCTCTTGTGTGCTCACGACTTGAATCTACGCGCTCGTCATTGATCTCTGAGTCGGTGAGGCTGCCTTGGCGGTCGTACGGCTTGCAAGTTCGTTGTTTCTGCTGGTACTGACTGCGGAGGCGCGGGTCGCTGGGCTCTCTCTTGTACCGCATCTCCTTTTCCAGCGTCGCCTGGGCTTGGCCCTGCTCGTGCAGCCGGGCTTCCTCATCGACTTTCGACTTCCGCTGCTGCTCTTCCCATTCCCGCCTCTGCTTCTCAACTTTGCGCCTCTTTGACTCACGCTGCGGGCGTGTCTCTCCATGCCATGAGATGTCATCTGAGAAATTGTCATCCGAGGAATCGTCCGAGGAATCGTCCGGGGAATCTTCGGAAGAATCACAGGAGCAATCGTTGGAGGAATCGTCGGAGGAAGCGTCTTCGTCATCCAAATCAGGCTCCAACGCATGCATCGCGACAAGCATGCTGAAACCATCAGCGAAAATGAGCCCCCCTACAGTGCCCATGCAACCCTTGTATCCGAAATGCAGTCCGAAGCTAGAGAATGGAGGATGGAGTCGTATGTAGGCCTCGCTCACTTCCATCGAAGTAGATATGATAATACCACATTTATCGGGTCGTTGGGCCTTGAAAGTGATTTTTTTTTGCCTTCTTCAATGTTTCCAAGTCAGCAGTTGCACCAGGTTTCTTATAGATCGAACTAACCAATTCTCGCTTATATGCTTGCACAGGTATCCCTCTCACCCTCTTCTCGCACATTTTCGCTACTTTGTAGCCCCCGGGACAAGAGATGCAGACAACATATTTTGTTTCAGTTGGACTTGTTGCGTACGCATCGAAGTAGCATGTGAGTTCGCATTCTCCTTTCTCCGAAATCGAAGCCCAAAATTTGGCCGTTTCTGTCGTCAGGGGCTTCAAGATAGGTTCCTCGTGTGGATACAGACGGTAAAGTTGTTGCTTTCCATCAACCGCAGAACGCCGAGTGGGCCCACTCTGTGCAGAACGCCTCTCAACCGATGGCAGGATTCCCGATGGCGGGTGTAACGGCACATTCTCACCATCGTCTCGTGCCTCGACAGCCTGGGCAGCGGCAGACTGTCCATCTAAGTCTGTCACGGTCGTTCCATCAGGCGGCGCTCCAGTGTCTCCAGGAATATCGTCTCTCGTCCTCACTGGAGAGTGCTGAAAATCAGCAGGTACAGTTTCTAAACAGAAAGCCACGCACAAGGTTAGCACCATATGCTTCTGCTTCTGGCGTTGAATCCCCATCTGGGGGCTCACCATCAGGCCTGATTCCTTGTGTGACGTCTCCTCCTACCTCTTTGGCCGACGATACCGAACTTGCTGTTGTGGGAGCTGTCTCGGGAGCTGTCTCGTGCCCGTTGGTTTGCCCAGTCGTCGTTGATCCCCTGTGGGTTTGGTGCGTGCTGCCACCCGAGACTGAGATGGGTCGCATTCCCTCTGAAATGACTGGATGTTGCAGAACATCACTGCTGCCAAGAGTAGCGGCTTCGCTTTGAATGGTATCTGGATTTTTATTCACAACTGGATCTTGCTTATTGGAACGACTGAAACTTTCGATAACCTCGGACCGCGATCGTTGGATGTCTGAAGCATCGGCGTCTCCAGACAAAGCTGGGTTCGTCGCAAGGTCATGAAGGCGATGATGGCCGTCCATGATGCGGAGTCGCGCGTTTGACCTAGGCCGCTATGAGTGTTAGCAAACAGCCTCGACAGGCTAGTGTGTTGTTTATCTCACAAGGCAAGTGAAATCAGGGGCCGTCTTTGCGATAGAAGCCCTCAGATCAGTCTCATCATCAGCTAGATGACTGAGGTCAAATTGGCTCTTAATGGAAGAGGCTGCGGAGAGGAGTACGTAGGATGGGGCTGGCAAAGCACGCCCAGCACAGCCCCGGGTTGTTGCGGACTATGCACGCTTACCTTTTTTCCTAGTGCTGCGCTAATCACGTCGGATTACGTGTCTCCGGTGTCTCGTGAGCTTCTGCTCGACCAGTACTGTGATTGATGCTCCATAGCCTTCCCTTGGCAAAACCAGGGAATAAACGGTGCAGGCTCCGCCTTGTGATGTGAGATAGATTGAAAGCCACACTGCCTTGCAAGGCACTCTTCTTGCCACTCAGCGCGAACAAGGGCACCACACTGCCCTTGCAAGGCGCTCTTCTTGCCACTCAGCGCGAACAAGGCACCACGGCCTGCTGCGGTTCAGAATACACGATCCTTGCCCTGTGGTCCTCGAGTTCTCCTATAAAGGAGCATAGAATACTTCAATTTTCCGTTTTACTTTCTGATTCACTTTCTAAGAAGATAGCTTTTGAGACCATGAGCCAGCCTCAGTCTTCTCCTGCCATTTCCCTGCAAGACCCTTCACAAGAACCTCAAGAAGTGGTAACCAATCTTTGGGGTTGCGATCTTCCTGAACATGTTGTCGACTTCTCGATCACACCTTTCTATGAGTATGATGCTAACATACACCTTTCTGACGATCAATTATTAACTTGCGGTTTTAATAGCGCCTACCTTTTTAACCTCCGTCATCAGCAACCCGGCGTGGCCTTCGCGGAGATCAAAAAAGCCATCGTCTATATTCATGCGCAATCAGACAACACATTACCCCGTCTAGTGTCAGAATTCCCACGCGACATCTTACCATCCCAGGTAGACGATGAGAAGATGATCGAGGATTTCATCAGATTTTGCATTCGCATTTGGCTGCGGGTTGATTTCGAAGCTCAATTTTCCCCCAACAAAGTCGGTCTAGTTGGAAAGAAATACTGGCCAAAAGATCGGACACTGAAAGACGCCATTGCGCACCTATTTCCGAAGACTTCTTTGTTCGCCCATGCAGCTTACGCTGCGGCGTGCCTCGAAGAATCGGGACTCGCTACGGGCCCGCTTCAAGCCCAATTTCCGATCATCCCATTTGTCCCAATATGTTCGACTGCTGACTGGGAGGATGCCCGTTGGAAACCCGGTAATACAATCCCACGATTCGTATCCTGGGGCTATTTCGCGGTGAACTGGACAAGCCGTCTTCAAGACCACCTGCTTGTCGAAGAACATAAAGAACCACCCCTAATCCACTTCTTTGCTTTCGCCTCATTCTTGGAAAATTCCAAGGCAGCCAGAGAACTCTTTCCCGAGGGGCTCATACTGGAGACACTGTGTTCGATGGAACTACTCTTGCCTCGTAAAGGCCCAGCCGAGAAATGGTTTGAGAAGGAGGTACCGCGTAGTAAGCATCACCGCTCCCTTACAACTGTTGACAGTGGCATGGATAAATAACTAAGTAGTGGCAACAGAGCGATATCCGGTACCGACCTTGGATGGGCGTGTTGTCTTCCAACTGGACAACGACTTGGGGCTTGATCTGACCAAATACAAGTACTGGGGACCCCGGTTAAGAAGGATCAACCAACTGTTTCGGGAATCAAAACCCAGATCGCCGGTACAGTTTTGGAAAGATAACAGGGATGGTCCAAGGACATGGACTCTTGCTGTCGCGGTCAATGCACTCATATTGACGACAATCTTTAGTTTGGCGCAGACTATTCGATAGCCTGCAACACTAACAGTTTTTCTCATATATTATATTTCACGCGTACTCTAGTTCTCGTTTCATTAATCCTGTCCGCTTCATGTGCCAAATACTCTTGACCGATGAGTGATAAGCCCTAGACCTGTAGTAGCAATCTGCCCTCGTTAGGTAAGACATATGACTCCATGCCTAAATTCGATGGATCGCCTCTCGGCAAGGTATTTTCCATTGGTAGGTGGCGTGTTCTACTCCAATCACAGCCTCTGAGAGATTGGAAATCCAAACGAATCAGTCACATGTTACAGAGTTGACCGGCGGCTTAATCTCAGCTTATCATGTACTTCGCCATCGTAACCCTGCCGAAGGCTTAAAACCTCTTGAATGATCCCTGCGTAAATTACTTACTGGAAGGGGCACGAGGCAGAAAAACAGCCATTGATACCACATTTTACGCAAGTGCTAGCTGCCTGACTTCAACGTCACGACTTTGGCTGCCCTTGTATATTCGCGCTGCCGTGGTTCAAATGCTTGTACGTACTAGTAGAAGTTGCATGCTTCGCTTTGCATCGGCTTTTTGCTTAAAGAGTGTCCTATAAGGTGGCGGCCGAAACGTTTCAGGTAAGTGCAGATGAAGGTATATTCGGCAGTACTGGAGAGCGCGAGGAGGAGACAGTTCTGGCGCCAAAACGCCAGCCACACCTAGCTGCAGGCGCGGTTAACGTAGCTTTCATGCATGCGAAGGCTACGTTGCCGCCTTGGCTGCAGCAAACAATACTAGGGCTACAGTTTAAGGGGAGGGAAGAGGCGCTGCGCATGCGCCATTATTTGCACCTGCCGGGTGCACTGCCCGTGCTTATGATGCGTCGAGGATTTGGGTTCCTCGTGTTCGGTCTGGACCGCTTCTTTCCACCTCGAAAGGTTGCGCTAATCCATAGTCCGGACGCCTGCAACGTGATGCATACGACATACGTATTCGACCTACAGCCTGAGACTTACTACTGGCTGCAGCTTTATCGTAGGCTCTCTTACGATGCCCCGTTAGTCGCAGCTTGCGTGTATCCCTGCTCGACGCTAGTTCAGCCTCATGCAAATCCAACGCCACTGCCATCACTGCTACTGCGGATGCGTTTGAGGTGGTGGTCTGTCCGTTGACGTATGCATCGCCAGGCGTGGCAGCCACGTTTTGACGCGCGACCGCTACTTTTCAATGGGGTTTTGCTCGTACGAGTACGATAGGGCATTCCATCCAGACATCAGCCAGGCCGTCGTAATCTGTGACACCACGTCGAACTCGTGTCTAATATCTTTGAAATCATTATCGTTTGTTATTCCAAACTGATCCGGCTTCTTCGATTTCTTATACCCAGTCAACACTCCGAGAAGGGGCTTCCTTATACAGCGTGGGCACAAAGCCACCCTTGCACCGGCAGTCGCCAGCCGTGGCATGATTTTTAAGCTAGGCTTGACACTGAAGCGGCCTCGCAAATCGACAAATCGAGCATGTATACCAACAGGTGTCCTCCTATGGTTGGCAAGGAACTCATGCATTGCTTTATTTAAAACTGTCATTCGAATAGACCACGGCCGATTATCGCTTGTTGACTGCAGAGTGCTAATGGCTTGCATATGCATGCTTATTGTGGCGGTGGCTAGCTGAATGTCAGCGCTGGCAGCCTATCAGATTTGGTAGCAAGGCACGCCGGTGGGGGCCTTCCAACGTCCGCTCCTATTCGTCGGAAGCAATCGAACTTGAGGAAACACCTCTTATTTCAGCGACCAATACAACTCCGATATACACAATTAGTAGGTCAGAAAATATAAAGCACGTAGCTCTATAACTTTCGCACAGAGTAATTTCTTATTGCCATGCCTGTTGCGGATTCATCACGTTTGCGCAGGTCCTCCAACCAAAACCAGTCATTTCTACCCCAGCGTCCTACCGCACTAAACGCCCAGGCCTTCCGGAAAAGCCGCCTTGCATACACCCCAACCACATCACCGGCGTGGTAACGTCACGCGTAGCGTTCGCGGATGCCCCCGCGTAGAGGAAGGAGCACGGGAATTATCGCCGCGCCGCGATCAAAACCGCCACGTCGTCGACGCCGGCTTTGGCTGTCCTGCCACACGCGGCGGTCAGCAGTTAACCTGAAGACATCCTGACTCCTGTTCGCGACGACGAGACGTAAGAGGCTCGACGGCGCCGCTTATTCGTCGCGCAATCCCGCACCAGCGTGGCGTCTGCGCCGCACTCGAGCAGCAGCACCCTCGCGACATCCCCGTGCCCGCCTACCACGGCGGCTCGGAGGGCGGTGCGGCGCTAGCCTTGCGAGACGTTTGGGTCGACGCCGTAGGATAGGAGGCGGCGCATGGTAGATAGGAGGCCGAAGCGTGCGGTGGCTTGCAGGGCGGTGACGTAGTAGAAGCCCGCGGCATTGGGGTTGTCGCCGCTGGAGCCGAGGAGGTGAATAGGCGGTTCATCAGCGCGGGAAACAGCCATTTGGGGGAAGAGGCCGAAGCGGGGGGCAGAAGAAGAGGGGGTGGTGGAGAGGGTGAGGGCGGTGTGGACTAAGGCGCTGAAGCCCGTGGTGAGAACGGATTATCTCGGTGCGGATGGTGGGGAAGGTTTCGAGTGCTTGTTGGGCGTCGGCGCCGTGCGATATTAGTAGCTGGACCATGGCGACTGGGCAGTTGCGAACGGCTGCGCGGATTGGCAGGGTATTTCGGCGGCCCTTTGCGTTGGCGCCGGCACTGTGGTTTGGTGCAAAGTAATTAGCTCGGTATATTCTTCTACGTGGAACTTGCAGGCAGTTGTTTATACACGCCTGCAGAAAATGGCCTTCGCGGCTTCCTCCTTCAGAAAACCTCCCTTTGAGTCCTCTGTTTCGACTTCCACGACTGGAATGGGGCCTGCCTCCGACAAAACATCACTTGACACGCGCTTCTTGGTGCAAGACAAAATTGGACCACGTCGGTGTGACCGTTACGCGCGATGTTCAGGGAGTGTGTAATGGCCGGTGTACGCGTCACTTCCTATTTGACGTTCTCGACGAGTGGCTGCGTAGTACGGAGATGGCCGTTGCAAGCGGCGAGAAACGAGCACTTCATGGCAGTTTTATCCGCTTCCTGAAGCTCTGCATGGGCAAGAAGGGATCTCACAGGAAGATCTCGCGGTATCTTAGTACATCTCTGCCAGCCGGCTTCTCGGAGTCAGCGTTGCAAGGCTGTGTGGCCGAGTATCATGCCAGATTTACTGTTGACAAGAGCCTTGGCGGTAGCGGTCCGTCTTAGGGATCATGCCGAGCCGAAAGCTCAAACGATGGCTTCTTATTCAATAGAGGCACTACGCTGTAGAATGGTGCCGATGGCGTTAAAACTGCCGAATATCGCTGCGGGAGCCAAAATTTCCGACATGGTTTGGTGGTTGTTAGCTACTTCGATCCGCTTCTACTAATGCTACCCCTCCGCACAAGTGCAAACGCCCGAGCCGCGCAATTCGCTTTAGACCGCAAACATCAGTTACTTAGCTAAAATACACCCTGACCTCTTCTACACTTTGACGGACACACCAGCTTGACCCGTCTGCTCGTGCTCATACGAAAGTTTTCTATCTCCTACACTGCCCCACACACACTACGAATCTCTTCTCGAGAGCTGCAACATCTACTTCCATGAAGACGACGTCGGCCCCGCTCCCATCGTAATGGATTGCGACCAACTCTATTACGATTTTCCGTACGTTCTCCTTGTTGAACGACGTGCTCTGCGGCGTAGCGAGCCCGCCGCAGAACTTTACTGCAGCTCTCGGCAGCCGCGCTTGCCAGCGAGGATTAGCAAACAGTAAAGGAGGCCTTGGGCGGCAAAAAATAAAGCGGTTTAGCCCGGGCCAGGGGCCCGGGCCCAAGCCAGGTGATGATAGACCGACAACCCACGATCCGACAGCCCACGATCCGACAGCCCACGATCCGATAGCCCACAAGCCAACACCCACATCATCACCTGACTTGGGCATTACAACACTCAGTGAACTGAGCCGGACAACCCTGCTCCCCAGTAACCTAGTGGTCGACTGGGGCCCTCAATAAGCATCCTGGAGTAAACCAGCAGTAGGCAAGATACCATCCTGTGCCTCACCCACAGAGAACCGTTGGGTGAGACAGATACTGTCAGCCAGATTTTCAACTGCACCACGCAGCCAAATTATGAAATAAAGTTCGCTGAGTTAACTTATATGTGGCTAAAAATCTGCAAGATCTAAGTTCGATTCGCGGGTTTGCCCAAAAACCAGAAAGAAAAAAAAAAAGCTGGAACGAGGGTAGCGACGGTCGGGGGGGGACGGATTACTGGGCGAGAAAAAAAAATTGCTGGTAGCGATGTTCGACCCTTTTTCGAGGCTAGTAATGAAAAGGGATAGGCCCTGGATTTTAATGATGAAAGTGAGGGTCCGTTCCACTTTCGACTGGGATATCTAGATCCGGAAGCCGCGATGCCCAGCCGGACCAGAGTTCCAGCCAGACAGAAGTATATAGGGACAGCCATTCCCCCACTCCAAAATCTAACAACCCAATACGACCACGAGTTGGGGATGAGTGTGAGAGTAATAGAAAGGAGAGATAAGAAGAGAGAGAGATACCTAGAATAAGAGCTCAGAAGGAAAGTAAAGGTACGACAATAAGACGAATTCTAAAGGGCTAAGGAGAGCTTGCTAGGGGAAAGGTAAGTAAGAAAATCTTAACCCGCTCTCTGAGAAACAAGAGCCCAGGAGAAACTATAAAGCCCTATAACACTATGACCGTTA
Organism: Dothiorella sarmentorum; assembly: GCA_023082095.1. Taxonomy (NCBI): domain Eukaryota; kingdom Fungi; phylum Ascomycota; class Dothideomycetes; order Botryosphaeriales; family Botryosphaeriaceae; genus Dothiorella; species Dothiorella sarmentorum. The sequence goes on along the minus strand of JAJMVL010000183.1, from coordinate 24,246 downwards.
CTGATTTGAATATAGTTGTTGCGGCCCTTGGGGCCAGGGCAGAGGCTCGCTTAGTTTGCCTCATTAGGTAGCGCAGGTTGCCTCATATCGGCGCCTGCACCTCATCCTCCACTCAATATCATCACCTTCTTTTCGTTCGGTTCATCAATAGTCTTTGACATGTCGCTTACCGGGATGCTTTCGATCCCGCCCTTGTCCCAGCCCGTCTTCGACCTCATACAGGAGAGATACGCGGTGGATCCCTTCATGCTTCTGATTGCGGTTATACTACATAACAAGACAGTCGGTAGGAGAGCCATTCTAACCTTCGAAGGTTTCATCTCAAACTACCCTACGCCCGCTGCTATCAAAGCCCTCGGAGAGGGGGGGAGTAAGGGATTGGATCAAGTCTCTGGGTTCCTCGAGCTGACGATCCAAGACGATCGTCAAACTCGCCCATAAATGGCTCGCCGGAACACCCACGGCTGGTACGGGTTATGACGTCGAGGCGAAAGACTGTCGGGGGCTTAAACGGCTAGAGGTTGCGCACTACGAGGGCCTGGGCAGGTATGCTTTTGACAGCTGGCGCATCGTACTTAATCATAAAGAACTCTGCCCGTTCCTCATCTGGATGTGGAGAAGGATGAATATAACTTCGACTATGACCCTGTGGCAGATGCTCTGGTGCCCGCGCTTAGTAGATACCTTATATGATGGGAGGCTTTGGGCGGGGAGGAGCTGGAAGAGCAGCCGGACTACGTTAGGGAGCTTGTTCAGGCTGATACCACTGGATAGACCCCTGTGTGGTTTCAACTATCGGGTCCCTTCCCCCGTCTTGAACCACGGTTGGCCTCTAGTACACCACGTTCATACTGCGAAGGGAGTTGAGTGTTAGCGCTTCATCGGGGATCAATCCCTTACGCGAACTGCCCAAGTTTAGCTATTCACTACAACTGCAGGTCGGCTTTGCTTTCCAAAGAGGTCAAGGATAAACAACATCAATTTTTGCATTTCGCGCCGGTCCTCTTATTATCTTCTTTGAAAGCTCAGCAAAATTACTGCCACGCACTCCATACTTGTCGCTCTGAAGCTTTACATCTATCTAAGCAAAGTGAAAGAGGGAGCGCTCGGCAAGTTCTTTTTTGTTGTAATACCCTGGAGTTGGGCGGAGCAAGCGCAGTACGTCTCAAAATGGTCATAACACTTCCTGACCTTCAATGAATTACATCATGCATCCCGTCATGCACGTAGCTTACAAACGCCGTCGCAAAAGCCTTGCAGATCTTCGTCTTCGGCTCCGGAAGAAGGTTGTGAGAGAAATAATGAGCGTTGTACCACCTCGTAACCTCGTTCACGAAGAAGAAAGTTTGGCCACGGTCCTGGGCGACGCCAACATCCATGCGAGCTCCCACCTCGAGGGATTCATAGCACGGGCTGTTTTGACCACGGAGCTTTTCGAAGATGTAAAGGCAGAAGCCCTCAAGGTCTGTCTGGCAAAGTGGTCCGCACTTTGAGTTTGCGGAACCGCCGAAGTCGTTTTCATCGACGGCGGTGACGGCGAGTTCTCTCGTGGCAGGGTTCGACGAAGTCCACGAAGTCCACGCCGAGGCAACTACGTACCCGCTTCGACCACGGATGCCGCTCTTATCAGGTTTGGTGGCGATAATGACTCGGAACTCACCGCGGGACAGGAGGGGAACAAACTCTTGATGGAACCAATATGGTCGAATAACGCGAGTTCGTTGCCTTCTGCCTTGCTCTGGCTGTTCTGATGCGTAAGTGAGCGCACTGCAAATGCCTTTCCCGAGCACTTTCACATGCCGCCCTCCTTCGCTGTGTAGCCGTTTGTGAACGGTTTTTTCGCAATGCTGGAGCCGGCAGGGGTCCTGGCCAAAGCAGGTTTGGGGGCGGTAGGAATATTCCGGCTGGTCAGTGGATTGAGCTATCCTATCCAGTGCTCGGATGTCTCCTATCTTCCTCTGGTCGTAACTCCATTCCGTCTCACTGGGGTACGGACGAACCTGCACGTCGTAAATTTCCCTCAATTCACGAAGGTATTCAAACACCTCGGACATATTGGATGGCTGTTCAGTTGTCGCGTGGATGAACATGATTGCGTTCCGGGGCTGGCCGTTGCTGTCTGAGAAAGTCGACAGGCGATTATTTCCATGGAGTTGATCCGTCAGCCAGGTCCAATCGTGGAATCGAATAGGGAAGGAGGGGCGGAGTGCTCTTGCGGCAAGCATTGTTGCAAGTCCTTGGTGCACGTAAATGCCGCCGTCGTCGGCCTTGACTGCCACGTCACCCAAGCCTGTTTCATTGGCTTCAACAAGCCAAGGATCTTTCCCTAGTACAAGACAGTCTTCTGGGAAACATTGGATGGCAAGCGTATTTGATTTGTGGAACGGGTAGTTGTCGCGAAATGTGACCCAGATGACGGTGTCCCACGACGGCCGAAGCTCCGAAGCAAAAGGCGTATTGGTGTTGTGTTGCCCCACTTGATCAGCGGGTTGAGTTTCTTCACTTTTTGCTTTTTGTACGAAGCTGCAGCCCCTCTTCGTATAAGTGCAATTCAAGCACTGCAGCTGCGATTTAAGTACACCGTCTTTGTACTGACGGCAATCCTTGCCTCTCTCCGAACACTGTTGGCACGCTTGCGGCGCGCGCCTCCCGTAAGTCTCGGACGCGATGCGGTAGACGTGCCAAAGGCGCCGTTTCTCATCTCCGCTCTTTCTCACCCAGTCGTACTCATTAACTTCTGCTGGTCGCGTGATGCCCCGGAAGCTAACACCTTTCCGCTGCGACTCTGCTTTTGGTGGCGGCGGGTCGGGATCCTTGAAGGGGATTTGCGGTGTAGCAGGGCGCGAGTCCGGGACGTCCAAGAAAGATGCCACTCTGCGGGTTTGTGTTGGTGCTTTTCCAGGCTGGTGTTGTTGGGCACCTGCATCGTTACGGATTTCACCGTCGTCGTTGTCGAAAACAACAGTGGCGGGATCGATCGACACGGTCGGCCTAGACACTTGTTAGCTGATTGGAACAAGCTTTGACTGCAGTCATTCACTTGCAATGTACTTCGAGAACGGTGTTCGCGTAGAAGATTGCCGAGACCCTTGGTGAGACTGGTCCTTTCCATTGGGAAGATTTTTGGGCAGGCTGAAACGGCGACTTTCTCCTCGGAAATCCTGCGGCGCTTGTTCCTCGAAGTGTTGGACTTTGTCGAAGAAGTGAAACTCTCTAGAACAGTGGTTGGCTCCTCACCAATCTCTCCAGGCCTTGGGGTAGATCTCAACCAGTCGCTCGTGGGTTCGGTAATCTGTACACTCCGCTTGTTGTTGGATAAGTTTAAGGTTGGCTGACTCTCCTCTTCAGAACCGGGCTGTGGGACCTGAGATGCGGACGAGAGTCTGGCAGTAACGTTTTTGGCTAGGTCGCGCATGTAACAGCAGCCACTGTTATTCTTGTCGCCAAAGCCCTGGAGGTGGATGACGCGTTCCCGGGGCCCCAAGAGGAGAACTATGCTCATGGACACTTGCTCCATGGGAATTATATGGCCTCTTAATGTGGACTTGTGGACGATATCCGCATGGGTTGATAACGCCAACTTGCATCCAGGCGCGACCTTCCCTTCAAGAATCCTCTTTTTCTCTTGCACGCCATAGAGCCAAACAACCAACACATATGGATCCCGACATTCGGTGATGGCTGCTGCCTCCAGCCGCACTCTGGACAGTCCGTCGCTGACTTTGACATTTACTGCGTCCCCAACATGGTATTTGGTGTTGTTGCGTATAACGTAATTGGACTGCTGGATGCTGTTCCACTCTCGACACTGGCGGTATTGACTGAGCTTGATCTTGGTGACAGATAGAGCAAAGGAAGTGCTCCGCTTCTCATGTGTGATATTGACGGTCCACGGAACTTCGAAAGGCGGTGTCAGCCAGGACTCAGGGGAAAGGGAACCAGAAAAGAGAGACTAGGCGTACTAGTATCCTCGCTCAACTCGGTCGGAGTGGCGCCCCTTTGCGGAGGCATAGTTAAAAGTAGCGGGGGGTATCGTAGCGGATGGTGGAACGGATGCGATGCTTTGTTGTGTGTGTGTGTGGTGGCAGCCGCAGGGGTGCGTGATTTTGCCGCAGGTGTGCGCGCTTTGGCCGCAGGGGTGCCCTCGCTCTTGGCTTCTCCATGAGTCATCCACGCTACCGAACGAGCCCGAGCGTCAAGCCCCACCACCTAGAGTACGGCAAGCACAAGCAGAAACAGCGTAGTTCATTGCCGGAGCTTTTATACATGGATAGCTGAGAACAGCTGCGCATATCCCTCGGTCGGAGGTCCCGTAGTCCCTTTAGTGCCAGACCTGCCTAAACTCGCCGGTTCCGCGACCCTCCGGCATGGGCGCACAAGCCGGAGATCCGCATTGAGGACACCCCCGTCAAGATTTATGTTGCCCAGACGACCATGCCTAAGAACGAAATAGGTGATGCAGTGTCCACGCCACTCCCCCTTCCCCGCGCTTGATGTCGACCCGGTTGGCTTTGACCCTTGCTCTTCTGCCATGACGTCTTCCTAGAGGCGAAACGTGGGTACGCGCAGCGCCTGATTTAACACCCGCTGGTGCACCTGCACCTGCATCCCATCAACTTATTCCCAACCGTTAATCTAGTGCTTTTTCTCAGTCTCGGAAAACCGAGACGGGTCATCTGCACCGTCGAATGTGGGGTGAGCGAGTGGTCGAAAATTGTTGGGCACCTGCAGCGGAACAACCATCCTCCCCTGCCGCCCATGCGCGTTTCCCCGCCAATTATCCTTCCCGCGCAACCGTTTCCTCTTGCTTAAAGTTTCCAGGGTGATCGCTGCTGCAATACTTTGCCACCTTCGCCCACAGTCCAGAGCTGATATTCTCTCTTCGACGCGAGCACGGCTTGATCGATCCCCCAAGTCTGCGATCCAACATTCCACCAGGCGCTGCTACGTCATTATGCCTCCCAAGAGGAAAGCCACCAACCCCTCAAAGCGTTCCTCTGCGAAACGCAAGAAGAGCAACGACGGACCAAGTGCCAAGATCCAGGAGGAATCAGACGTCCCGGGTGGTATGCTGTATTTTCTTTCCTCACCATTTCTCCTCACTTCCTCTCCTTTGGCTAACTTCCTTTCCCCAGCACCCGTGGCGAACCGCATCGACCGTCGTAGGAATGGCTCTTTCGTCAGAAAAGTCATTCCCAAAGCGTTTTCACAGGCCAAGTGGCGCCGCATCACCTCCGTCGATCGCATCACATATGGCAACAAACAATATCACGTGGGTGACATGGTCATGGCCGATGTGGTTGACGACGAGTTGGGAACGCGCCAAGAGCCCGCGGTGATTGCCGAACTCCGGGAGCCGTACGTTTTCCTTGTCTGGCTGTTTGAAACGGCCGATACGGAGAAGATGAGGAAGATTGTTGGCGAGGAAGTCGCGTCCACGTACGAGCTCATCTTGTCCACTTGGTCGGATGTTGCCCCGGTCTCCGCCCTAGCCAGCCTCATGTCTCCATACACGAGAGACCAAGTGTGCATCGACTGGGTTTATGACTCGCAATCAGCCCGGGCCGTCTGCGTCATCGAGCCCCGCAACGGCTGCTTCATTCGCCGTTTGGTCGAGAAGATTCAAGCCAGGAAGCCAAGTGAAGCGTCGGCTGCTCCTAGCAAATCGCTCGACAGCACACCAATGAGTATCAGCTCTTCAACCGTATCAGAGCACGACGAGGACGGAGAGCAGGAAGATGACACAGAGCAGGAAGATGACACAGAGCAGGAAGATGACACAGAGCAGGAAGAGGATACAGAGCAGGAAGATGACGTACAGCAGGAAGAGGGCGCAGATCAGGAAGAGGACGCACAGCAAAAAGAGGACGCACAGCAGGAAGAGGGCGCAGAGCAGGAAGAGGGCGCAGAGCAGGAAGAGGATGCAGAGCCGGCGGGCCTGCCAAATCAGCCCACACTGTTGACCACATCAGTAGAGCAGCGCGTCAGCACACTACTAGATACCAGTTCTCTATCTGTACCAGAGCAGAAAGAGGACGGAGAGCAGGAAGAGGACGCAGAGCCGGCGGGACTTCCAAATCAGCCCACAGCATCAGCTCCAGCTTCAGATCCCGGTACATACATCCCAACCACCATCGGGTACGAGGACCAGGATTGCGACATTTCCGTCCGTCCAAGCCACACGAGTCAACCGCTATTGGAATTGCAGCCAGTACCATCGTCTGATGAAGATGGTAGTGTGGACGGCAACGTGCTCGCAGAGGGTTCAAAGAATGGCGATAATGGTCAAGAAAAGCAAATGGGCGGCTCCGCTCCATCGCTCTACGACAGCCCTGTCCAGAGTGAGTATCATATCCCCTGTTTCCAGAGACAGGCATGAATAGTTGATGCCTCTAGTAGACTCCCCCACACCCAGAGCAGCCGACTTGCACGATGACTCGCCACCAGTAAAGACAATAGACGAGGGTACTCAGAGGGAAGACCAACAGCACCAACTGCCGTCCATGCCACACCTCCTGAAGCAGAGATACGACCAGGCTACTGAGTCTGTTGTATCCGGATTGCAGGAGTTACAGCGAACTGCCCAAACTGAGGCGCAGCAATTGCCTCAGGATATGAAGGATGGGCTGATCACATTTCTTGGATCGTTTGGTCACTCCGTGCCTGCTTTCGATCCGGAGTACCTCTGGGAATCTAGTCGAGTGGAGAGTTTCTCAATGCCAAAGGGAAAGCACCTCTTGGTCACTACGTTGCTGATATTCCAGCAATTACTACTCCGCGACAATCACGAGATGCCGAAGTACGTTCTGATCAAGGATTTGCAACCCAGCCCCGCGACAGAGGCCCATTGGAGGAAGTACATGCTTGGGTTTCTCCGCGAGCATCCAAACACCGACTTTGAGATCCAAGACGTTACGGATGGCGAGGAAGTCACCTTCCACAGAAACGGTTCAGAAGTCTACAGCAGACTGTCCAATGAGACCCCCCCCGATACGCTTCTGCGGCAAGGCTGCAACTCGCAGGATAGGATTCCCTGGAACCTATTGAACATCCACGGACGATACATGCACACGGACGGCTTACCGGCCATTCAGGGCATCTGGCAATTCCGTTGCCTTTCTAGCTTGTGCGAACAGATCGAACAGCCGGAATTGCCGTCCGTAGGAAAGAACCGGCCGCTAGTCAGCGCCGGTTTCTCAGGTTGTTTGAACTTCGCTCTAATCGGGGAACGAGGGTGCTATTCGAATATTCACGTTGACCTTCTTGGATCGACTGGGATCGAAATCCTCTTCGGGAAGAAAGCATGGTTTCTCCTAGACGGAGACTTGACTGATGAGGAAAAACTTGACTTCGCCGAACAAGGCCAGGAATGGCAACCGTCTCCGGAGCGGGTGAAGATGGTCCCGTTGGGAGCAGGCGACACACTCCTCATGATGCCTGGTCATCTTTCACCTCACTCAGTTATCACCATTGAGACTTGTCTGAGCAGGGGAGGCATGTTCTGGGATGAATCCAAGCTGCTGCGTACTTTGGAACACCTGCGCTGGATCTTTGAGCATCCCTCCGCTACCAACGAGATTGTTGACCTGCACATAACCAAACTGATCGATGCCATAGAGAAAAGGGGAGGTCCTGTCGCAGACGAAGCTAGAGAGCTGAAGAGTTGGATGATGCTGAAATTCAGCTGCAAGTGCAAGAAACCTTGCGGCAGTAGATGCCTTTGCCTTCGAGAAAACGATCTGAAGAGTGCAGGCTGTTCGAGTTGGTGTGCATGTGGTTGTGAGAAAGTCGGCATGGAAGAAGAGGAACTGTAGTAGTGAGGCAGGTGATTCCTGCGGTGGCGGACAGCTGCGGTTCATAACTCTTGGCCTGTGGCTTGAGTCTGTTCAATCATCATTTGCATGTCTTCATGTTTTCTATAGCATTGCTTGCAGCAAGCACAGCAACTTTTGCCCATCCATCATAGTGGAGCCGCTAGTCATGACACAATCAGTCTCTCAGTCACGTTCAGTGTTCCTGCAGTACAGGCTGCCCAAATGAAAGCAGTTTTGGTGGTCCTCGGTCAACGCCGCAGCTGTTCTTGGCTACGTAACACTTCCTATCGCACTTCCATTTGGTAATGACTCCGTGACCAAACCGCCATAGTCACAACCATCGATCTCCTTGTCACCTACCGGCAACACTGGCCAGTTGCTTCAACACTGCAGCGGTAGAAACAGCACCGCACAACCTCCAACGAGGCACTGAGCTGCAAGGGCAGTATTTAGCCTGCTAAACCCATCATAAGGGTGGCCAGGTAGATGGAGATCCCGAGTAGCTTCATTCTGCTAGTTGATGTAAGGCCTGTCGGAGGGAGTTGCGTGTGAAAGTTATGGTGGGATCAAAGGGTGGTTCACGGTAGTTTATATTCTGCCGGCGAGCTTAGCCTTGGTTAAGGCAATAGTCCCAACGTCGCGGTTGAGAATCAGGGTCCCAACTTCGCCACGGGAACGGAAGAATTTTCCTTCGCTTAAGGCTCGACCAGAACCGCAGTACCCACTCGCACTGTTGGGAAGCATTATAAGTTAACCGGAGCAAACCGGGTTGTTGGTTTTGCCTGAAGTCGGCCCCCTTGAGCCGGTTGGTACAGGTGCGCAATCCTTTCGTTATGACCAGAGCCACCCTCTCTCCCTCTGCGCTAGGGTGTGTGTGCATTGGTATGGCATGCCTTCTCACTCAGATCATCACGGTGGTTACGTTGGTTGGCGGAACAGCCGCAATCGTGTACTGAGTGGGCAATCGAAACCAACGGATTACGAGGAAACCATGGTTGCGTGGAATCTCCTTCCCCAGAAGAGTAACGGCGTTTGGTAGTCCGTATCGCACGGGAGGAGAGAGTGCGCATTATTCCATGATACCGTTGGCGTTGCGCATTGCAAGTCTAAGCACTGTGATATGCACCACATCATTCCATGCAGCCTCCGAGTGCACAGAGCCATTATGACGAGCCGATTCGCGATGCAAGTCAAGAATATCAAGGAAGTTGCGTGCCAGGTGGAGCTCGGAACAAGGCTCCTGGAAGCATAATTACGTTTGCGAAAGCGTTCCCGGGCCCGTCGCGGTAAAGCTTGACTATTTGGCTACGACCGCCCAGCTCAACGTCGCCTGCCGCGCCTACAGAGATGTACCGGAAGCCGTCCTTGAACGTCAAGTCGGAAATGCCCTTCATGGGGCTAATAGAGCGCTTCAGCCTCGCGGATGAGCCACCGACGGACGGGCTCTCGCGCGACTGGGCCTACGATTGTGGTGTTGTTCTAGGCGTGACGCTAGAGTCGAGGCGTAAACCGTCTGTGCGATGGGGGTGCGGAAGAAGTCGAGCGACAACGATGGAGGTGCAGGCACAGGACTGGTACTGCGGACGGCCTTGCGCGGCGACCGGCGGGTTGCGCGCGGTGTCTAGTCGATGTCAGTATAGAGCTTAGTAGGCGAGGGCGATCGTGGCATTGCACCGGTGGTGTTAGCCGCAGACGGTTGCAGTGGGCGACGGTATTTCGCTGGCGGGCCTAATGTACGGGAGAGTGGCTGCGTCGTCGTGGGTTAGGGGAGTTGAAAGCGGGAGAGGCGAGGACGACGTTGTGGAGCCAGGCCTCAATAACGGTGGCGCGCGACATGGCAAGACAGGCGGCTGGAATGGTGTTGGCGCGATACGACGTGTTCGCGGCTGGAGTTGTCGGACGAGGCTACGACTTGCGACATTATCCCTACCGTTCACTCATGACTCAACAAGTCCCGCTGAACACCTCCACCTACGCAGTAAATCCGCGGGTATGCAAGGACCCGTGTTTTGGTATAGTCCAAATATAGTCTAGCTTCGGATAGGCCCACGGAAGCAAACCGAAGGTCGTGTCTAGCGCTAAACTTGAACCGGCAATGTGGTAAGCAGCCTGTATAAAACATTTAAATTGCGAACTCTAACTTCAACATTCCTCCCGAGCATTTAACACGGCACCACGCCGCAGTTAGATGTGACATAAGAACGATCACTCTACATTCTACACGTTCTCTATCTCTAAACTGGTTCTTTACTTATATAGCAGGTGTTGCTGCTGCCTTAACATCGCGATCTTTGTTTTTACATGTATCTAAACTTCTATAGGCTCCCGTAGTATTGTAGTATTTTAAGAGTTTTATCACGCCGCCGGAATCCACGCCTTCTCAGCGAAGGCGTCAGCCCTGCATCTAGGTACATGCCTGCAGAAAACCTTACTTCCATACTCGGTGGGTCAAAGCGATACTTACGCTAGCGCAAAATCTTACGCGCGTGCAGCTGCCGCAAAATCAATCGCGCGGAGTGGGCAAAGACCGATACGATAAGGCAGTGGTCCTATACTCCAGCTCATTCACGCGGCCGAGGTGTGGGATAAGCGCTGCGCTAACACCAGATCAGGATTGGCCGCCGCGCTTTGTGATGAGAAGAGCGAGCGCGACGACGATGAAATCAAACCCCAATGATAAGGAAAATGAAGATTTCAGCACGGAGACGTGCGCGAAAGCCCTCACGGTCGCCAGCCGCGAGCATGATCAAGCTGACAAAACTGAGTAGTGCATTTACCTCTCGGGCTACCTCAACGCAATCACCGGCATCGCCGCGACCGAAGGTCGTGTCCTCGCCATAACAACCATCCACCCAGGAAGCTTGACGGCGTGCTGATCCGCCCCAGTCGCATTAAAATGTAGGTCGAAATCAGCCTTATATGACCAGTTACGCGACATCCTTGTGCGCATGTACTCGCCCGACAACATCAACACCAGCCAAGCATCCGTCACTGTCGTAGGCCCGCACCATCTTGAATGGTGCGCCAAAGTCCCCCGCGAAGGCAGCTTCTCTACCGAGAAAGCAGCGTCCCTTTGCGACAGCGATGAAGACGCTCCCGCTGCTCGAGATGGAGGAGCTTGTCGTGAAAAGCTCAAGCCAGCGGCGCTGTTTTACCTCACCATTGGATCAGGAACGCACGACAGACAACTTCGCCATTATCAACGGTAAGCCCGTATGTGTCATCGGCAGCGATGGTCCTCTACTCTCGTGCTGGGTGCCACCGTTACAGCTGGCTGTGTAGGCGGCTGCACGTGCGGAGCGGTTGGCAAGGTCACGGGACGTGGCGGATTCGGAGGCGAAGGGGAGAAGAAAGAAGAAGAAGAGGGAGGGACCTCTGCTGCTAGCGCTAGGAGGGCAGTGGGACCTATATCTTTTGCGCAGGGCCGAGGGCGGCGAGGTAGTAATCCTGGGCCGGGTGAAGCTAGGGGAGAGTGGGGGGTTGTTGGATGTGTATAGGCTGATGGAGGGAATACGGGCGGTAGCGGGTAGGCGAAAGAGTGAGTGGGGAGGGTGGTTGGAGGAGTTGTAGCGGTGCCTATCTTTTTCTTCTTCTCTGGAATTGGGATGCGTGGGCCCGTTTACTGGGTACGTAGTGAGCGGCTACAACACGTGCTAAACCGAATGAGGCGAATGCCCTGCTCCTCCACCATCCGTTACTTTCTTTAACTGAGAGTAACGTTTCATTATATTCCCTATGGATTTACCTTTAGAGTTGATTATTTATATGCTTAGCAGTGCCTTTAAGTTCTGTATTAGCACTGTCGGTACCTAAGTTGGTGTGTTGCGCCGTTCTATGCCCTTAGGCGCCGTTAAGCTCACGGTTTACGTTTAACTTTGAAATGGGCTGAGCTTCTTACTAGTGGTAAAGTTTAACTTCCGGTCAATCTTATAGCCCAACTCGTTAATTTTACGATCTCATGCTCTTTATTCTATTCTTTAGTCGTGTGTTTCAGCTTATCCTTAACAGAATCCGCCTGCCTTAATACACTTGGGGCCGAAAGCGACGAGAGTGACTAGTGGGAGGCAGGCGAGGCATGATTTAGCTACCAACGACTAATCAAGAAGCTACCGGAGAATATTCAAACAGATGAATCCGTCATCGAGGACTAGTAGTACAAAATATAGACTAAGAGCAACCTACAGTCTAACCTCCCTGGTAGAACTCAGTCTAGTGTTGTTCCATCACCTTTCGCCAGGGAACCGGAGAGCGCTTTTTTTACCAGTTATTTAGGTCTCTGAGTAGATCTGCCTGATTATCTACGTTAAGATAGAGAGGCCCTCATGCGGGATGGCAGACTAAAAGTCTAGATCTACAGTTGACTATAATAACCTCGGTCTAAATACGTCAGCCTGAGTAAGAAATTGTATATATATTTGCAATTGCCTAGCCTTTTACTTACCTATTATCCAGCATTACAAATATCGTTCTTATTTACCTTTATTCCTTTATGTTGACCAGTTGCGAAAATTGGGGTGCAAGCTGATGGCATATGAAAAGAGTGTGGTGGCCCAGATTATATACATGATTCCAAGATGATGTGCACTAGGACGATGGACCTGATCGCGCGATCATGGTGTGCTAGCAGGGGGGAAATAAGAGGCGTGTTTGAGGTAAGAAGTTTAGTGTAAAATGAGAAAATGACTGGAAAACACCAAGTAGAAAATCGACTTTTATCACCTCAGGCTGACAGTTTACTATTGAGGGAAGAACCATTTGCGAATCAAGTGTGTCCTTGAATAATTGTGAAGGATCTAAACTCTTATTGAGAACAAAACCGCCGATCCGATAGTCTAGACACTGCCCCAATTTCGCATTTGCGGTGGACGCTAATAGAAGGTGGTCTGTGGCAGGAGCGTCGTCGCATTGGTTCAGGGCGCCAGCGACGGATGGTGAGACCAAAGAAAGGTTAGCACAAGTAGAGCTCTGCAAGAGTTATACAGGTAGTGTTAAGCGTGTACTCGTGGCTTGACGCAACGTCGCTTTTCCTCTTAGCACGACAATTAGTCTATTGATGCTAACTGGATTGGGGAGGATTCGAGCCAGCACTACGGAAGGCTGACGCTGGTGGGAAGGTAAATTACCTGCCGTAGCGTGGTCATGGCCTAGTGCAACCCGCTTCCCCAAGACCGCCGCCGATTTTTATAACTTATAGGGCTTGTGTACCTTTATACATTACCTGTCAAGTGTGGTGCTGCGGGGACGGTGGAGGGGATGTCTCTAATTTTTAGGGCGGCATCGATTAAAATAGCCCTAGAAAATAAGTAGCAGCTAAAGGAGTCTTTATGGATTCACTATATAATAAATACAAGACTTTGGTCAGGCAAATATCAAGAAACGTCTAAGCTAAAGCCAGCATCACGATACCCATCTTCCTCTAACGTGCTTACAGGCGAAGTCGGAGCCAGGGTGTTCGAGGTGCGAATCCGGGCTGTAAGCAACGGGGCTGCTAAGAATTATGTGGATTTTACAGTGGCTCGTTACGCTCCATACCTTTCCGCAGTTCCACCCTTCTGGTATCCTGATTGTTGCATGGCCTGGAACGATGCGGACTAGAGATGGTAAGCCAGCTTACCGCTTACACGCAAGCCGCCACCGGGCAGGCGGCCACGACGAATAAGGGCACGATGGGATTTATTTTAGGAGTGTGCGTTCCGCGAACAGAGTCTGAGATGGGGCCAGGTTTCGGGGGTGTTGAGGGTATGAGGAAAAGCGCGAGGTGGAGGAGCAGGGCACCGAGAAGGGAGAGAATTCCGGTAGTGGAAGCGGCACGGAAAGGGGAACATGGCGGCATTGGAGACGTTGTGGGAGAGGAGGGGAAGGGGTTAGTTTCTGAGTTGTGACGAGCAGGGCAACGCCTAAGCAACATTACGCCTACGGACGAGCAACACAGCATCAAGAATATAAATAGGAAAAACAACATATTATGGCTTGGGTATGGTGTTGGGGAAGGTAGAAACAGCCAGTGCTCTTTCTTCTCTTTTGGTATCCTAGATGGCTATTATGCTGCAGCCACTCTATGTTGCGCTCTAGCCCAGCTCGCGTCGTTGTCCCTCTCGTAATTTTACGGCCGCAGCCTCTTACGCTACGATGGTTGTAATGTCAGAGAGTTTACCGGCGGTGATGCCGGCGAGGCTGCTGACAAGGGTAGCACAAGGGTGTCGAGGCAGATGGTCTTGAGCTCAATGGGCTTGGACCGTAGTGAGAGGGTTTCGAGGAGGTTCTGAACCTAGGCGGCGTGCTCGGTGCGGGTGCGCTTGGTTGCGAGGCTTCAGATGGCGAATTCTGTTTGAGGTGGTAGGATTAGCGTGGAGTGCGTTGTAGCATGGGAAGACGAGGCGGGATATCAAGGACGGTGAGGTTGCTACGAATGCTAAGAGAGGTGGCGTGGTATGCTCCAGTGGTGATTGAAGAGGAGGTCAATGTTGCAGTGAAGAGTGTTTGGTTCAGATGTTGGGGAGGGCCCGGAAGAAACTGGTGGAGACTGATCGGATTTGTTCTATCATCTTGTGCATTGGGATCTATGCTTGTAACGGAGTCACGCAAGGGAAGAAACGGGTGAAGCGCATGTACAGGAGAGTATCTAGAATTCTGCTGTAGCACTTACCTATGAGGGAACTCGCTTCATCTAATAACGAAGCCTGGGCCCTGGCTGGATTCTCTCATTCTACTACGGCCGTTGCACACACATTTGGTGACACAATTCTATCTTTATCTAGCAGAGCCCGCCGCTGTCGCATCACACCGTCAGCCATCAACAAACGAGTTGCAAACCTCAAAAAATCACAGCTGCATCAAACAGATACCATGAAATGGTCCACGGCCGTGCAACTGACGTGCCAGGAGCAGTTCATTAGCTCCCGTCTTGTCCACCGACTATTTCTCTCACGTCTCCCTCCCCGTCGACCACCTCCGCCAAAATCCCCATCTCTCCACTACATCATCGAATCGGCCATTGCCCCAGTACATCTTTCCCACACTTGCTGCATTCCGTCATGCCACGCAGGGTTGGGGCAACGTTCACAAACCCAGAGGAGGTCGAGTGGGCGGCGCGCTCGATCCTTGCGAAGACCAAAACAAGTTCTGAATCGAATGGGAGCCGCACCCCAACCTAGCATTTTTAGGTATGCGGAGCACCGTGTGGAGAAAACACTCACGACTCTTAGCTGATCAACTGCAGTTTTTCAATACATATATAGATTTTTAATAGAGCGCATAAAGAAGGTGTTGTATTGCCTATAAAGGTGTACCTGCCGAAGAGGTGCAGATATATGGACTATGAACCGCGCTATACCTAATTAGGCAAATGCTCTGCTCCCATCAATTCTCTAACCTTTTACTATTCAACAGTAGTAGTTAGAGCCGGTATACCCTAATGCTATAGCCCACCAGCATTAGTAAGCGAGAGAAGCTCAGAACTCGGGCTTAAGCCAGGGAAAAATGTCGTAGGAACAGCAGGGATGGTGAATGAGGTAGTGGAAGGGAAAGCCGTAGAGTGATCGTTTGACATGGTTCCAGTAAGGGAGTAGTCACTAGATCAAGTCAGTAAGATAAAAAAGATGCTGTTGCAGACATTCTACTTACGGGGTGGCCGTAATGGTTTGCGTAGTTGAGTAGCTTGAGAGGTTCTCAACGTCGTCGTCGCCAGCATCCTGAAGACAAACTCCCTCTCCGTAAGCACTCTGGCAAAACCAAGTCACCTGGTCGCCATCTTCAGTCCAGAGCTGAACATCGTCCACAGTGATATCATAGCAAGGAACATCGTTGTCGCATTCCAGGCGAATGGCGGGGCGACTGTTATCGCTGTTGTAGCCTCGCCAGTTCTGTGGGAAACAAACGGTCAGTCAAAACTCTGATTCTCCTTCCAAGCGACGATACATACCTTAAAGGTCAGATTGCTGATCTGAACTCCAGCCCCTTCAGCCTCATCGCGGGATGTCCAGTCCTCGTTGATGGCCAGGATATACGAACCTCCATGAACAAGCACAGTGTCCCAGACAATGCTGTCCACCGTCCCTGATCCGCCGTTAGACTTGAGATAGCAAGCATCGGCTTGGTTCATGTACAGGTTCTGGTAGTAGACATTCGAGATGCTTGTGTTTGCGCCAAGAGAGCCAATGGCTGTGCCACCGCTGATGTTGCAGTGGATGCTCTCGATCAGGATGTTCTTGGCCGGGCTCTTGACCGTGACGCACTCATCGCCGTTTGTCACCTCAACATCATGAACCCAAATGTTGTCGCCCCAAATGTCAATACCGTCAGTAGCACCAATCGTGATGCCACGGATGATGATATTGTAGATCTCGCCGTTGGTGCAACTGTCGAA
Source organism: Dothiorella sarmentorum (assembly GCA_023082095.1). Taxonomy (NCBI): domain Eukaryota; kingdom Fungi; phylum Ascomycota; class Dothideomycetes; order Botryosphaeriales; family Botryosphaeriaceae; genus Dothiorella; species Dothiorella sarmentorum. The sequence goes on along the minus strand of JAJMVL010000183.1, from coordinate 8,067 downwards.
GACCGTGTAGTACGACGCCGAGTCAACAAGTGCGATTCCATGGATAGAAAAGTCTGACATGTCCGTCATGCGGAGGAAACGTGCGCCATACTCTCCGTTCTGGATCACCTTGTAGCCGTACCCCTGAAGGGCGCCCTCGGAGTTCCCAGAGAAGAACTCAAAGTCAGAGCAGTGTTTAATGGCGATCATGTTGCCGCCGTCGTCCCCATCGCGGAAGATTGTGCCGTCAAGCTGAATGGCGGACGCATTGCCGCCGCTCAAGGAAACCCAGGTCTGCAGGGAATATGTGCCTGGTGGCACATAGACTAGACCGCCGTCTTTGCAGTCATCCCAAGCATCTGTAAGAGGCGTACTGATGTCGGTTTCGCTGTCGGCGACGGCGCCATAGTCGGTAACGTCGCAGACTTTAGTTGCAGCTTTGTCGGCAAAGCTTGTAAGGGGGCCAACCGAGCCAGAGAGCTGGGCAAGGGCGGGCGTGGAGAGCAAGAAAAGAAGTGCTGAGGGAATAGAAACCAACATCCTGGTGATACGTGGATAGTTAAGAAATGTGGATTGAAATATAAAAGAACTGTTAGAACCCTGAACGGGCTTATATAGAACTCGCTGGCGCGGCCCATCGGCCCCACATGGTATAACCGGCACACGTAATACCTCTTCCATCTCCTCCCTTTAGACCGAATATATTAGCCTAATCCAATTGAGTTCTCTTCAGCCGCGATTTTAGAATTTGCGTAGGACAGATTGGTGGAACAGTTGGTGGGGTTACAAGGGTGTTGTCAATCAACATTTCATTCCGTCCGTGCTTCGGCATGAAGATAAACCGACAATTACCCGGAATGCTTGTTAAATATTGAACAAATTGATGATATTTGAAGGTGAGTAGTTGGTATGAGAAGCGAAGAGGGAGGGGGTATGTAGGGGGTTTTGTATTAACGTCTGTCTATGCTGACTAGCGGCCTCCTAAGGGGCATTTAGACGGGTGGAGTAGCCACCTTTTCGCTGAACAAATGAAATCCTTCGCTCCCTTCCTTTCTACTACCTTCCGCTTCTTCCCAAAATTGCTTGCTGGGCTGAGCGAAGAGGGAGGTTTACTAGTGGGCGCGTATATTAACCTCTTGTTGACTAAGGTACTTTCTATTTAACACGTGATCTAACATTAACTCTTAGAGAAACACGACTATAAAGCCTGAGAATGTGTATATAGTTTTTACAAAAGGCATCAGGACTCTACGCTGTCTGCTTACTCCAGGAACTTCGTTATTCAGTAATAATATAATCCTCAGCTCTCTTTTACCTTCTTGTGCTTTCAGTACTGGCGACACTTTTGCCTACCAGTACCACTCAGGAAACGGTCGCACTTTAAGCCCCTTCAGCTCCGCCGGACGGCCATAATGTTGTCGACGCATCTTTAATGTCGTACTTAATCAAGTTTAACTGCATGTTAGACTACGCTGGCAGTAACACATAAGTTTTGTCCGGCTGCAAGAAAATATTGTTAAAGCTCACATACAAGGTACCTAAATAAATACTCCATCCAGATATTGGAAAACCTCGGGGACATTACCGAAGCCTACCCCTACAGGTTAAACTTCTATAACGGTAAGTAGGGCCTTAACAATACTATCTTGCAGGCTACACCTGCCTATCTTACCATAGGAGATAGTCTATACGCATACGAGATTAGGAACGAGGTCAATAGTAAGTTTCACATAGTTGTTTTCCTCTAACATGGTGCTGATCACCTTAACAGGCTAGGCAGGGACTTCGTGCCGGCCTAAAAACTAGACCATCTACGACTATATCGATAAGTGGACGCAATACTCGGAGGCGATCTGGGACGACATCTGAAAGCAGCCCAGGCACAAGGAATACACACCCTACTTCCAGAGCTGTGCATATATAGCGCTGCGCGCCTCTCATCTTGTAAACAGCAAAACATGGAACGTGGCGAACACAGTGCGCCTCGGTATGGCCGAGTCGGACATGCTTAGATCGGTTACAGACTACGACGTGTGTTTCCTCAACCTACTTCCAAACGTGAAGGTTTAGAAGATTCTAACGGATGAACACGCATAGTACATGAGCGCACACTGCGAGGGCGCACCCGTGCTGACGCTCAAGGATAACCTGCTCGACCACCACCACATAACCTCACTCTTATACTGGCACTCTATCCTGGACGAACAGCTCGCCGAACTAGACGTGCCAGACGTGCTCGGCGAAACAAACTCCATCTCCGTACGCACCCTTTGCCCTACCCCTCAGCCACGCTGCCCGGACTGACAACCAGATAACACTATGAAAGTGTTAACGCACGGCCAACGTCTCCGACGTCTTTGGCGCCGCGCTCTGGTCTGTTGGCTACGCCCTTTATGCCGTGACGCTACGCCTCTCGCGGCTTTATTTCCACTCCGGGTCTGTGTACCGGTACGTACCATGGCAGCCGATAACGATCAACGAGATGGCGCCGTACGCGAAGCCGCTGTACTACGGAAACCTATTGTTGGATCTGACGATGGATCGGATGAAAGAGTTGAATTGGCATGAGGAGCAGGAGGGCGGTCCACCCGGGCTCGGGTGTATATCCTCCTGCTTACTAAGAGCTACTTAACACGTGATATCCAACACACCCCCTTCATGTGGTGTTGAGTGGATACGAAAACAGCACATGATTCCTTCGCAATGTCCGAAAAGGGAAACATGAGACGAAAGATGACAAAAGGAGCGTTGAGTGCTGAAAACAAGTAAAACGAAGGATCGAACAGGAGTCCTTGCAGAATAACCAAAAAAGCGGAACAGTGATCTCGGTGGACTGGCAGATGAGCCAGTCAGGAGTATCTTGTTCCTCCGGTGAATCCTCAGGTAAGGAGGGTAGATTGGCTGAACAGTGAAGTATATAAGCCAAAAAACGCGATGAACATATGAGACGTTGCCTCGTCATTGACGATGGCGACTAGGCGACATGGTGACGTCCCGATTAGGCGGGCAAAGGAGCGAGCCCTAATTGGCGGACGAAGATTATGTGCTTCTGCTTTGGAAGGCTCTTCGTTAAGCCGTCAGCGATCATATCGGCAGTAGGCGTCCAACGGAAGTAGACGTTGCCGGCCAGAGCCTCCTGGCGGAGCCAATGGTGGTGTATATCGACATGACGAAGCTTCGTGGCGAGCTTGCCAACGTTGGCTTGCATTAGCCGAAGCGTCTGCGTGTTGTCACATTGCACCTCTACACGGTGCCCCGGGTCGAACTGGATGCCTTGGAAGAAGCGCTTCCACCAGTACGCCTGCTTGGCGGTATCCGATAGAGCTAGCAGCTCCGCTTCTGTGGTGGAAGTAGTTACTGTTGGTTGCTTAGAGGACTTCCAATCCACGGCAGCACCGAAGAGGGTGACCAAGGAGCCCTGGTGGCTCCGGCGGGTCTCCTCGTCATTGGCGAACGAAGCGTCGCTCGCGATGTTGAATATCCGGTGGTCCTCAATAAGGCGGCCGTCGAAGAAGAGCGCAAGCTTCTTCGTATTGCCCAAGTAGGCCAGTAGGCGCTGGGCAAGGTCAAGGTGACGAGGTGACGGATTCGTGAGGAACGAGGAAAGGGCGGAGCAAGGGTAGGCAATATCAGCGCGGATGCTGATGGCCGAGAATTGAGCAGACCCAACCCTGCTCTGGTACGTATGAACGTCCTGGGCGGTTGCATGAGGGCCTTCGTTGGCAACGAGGTTTTCGTCCGAAGGCAGAGGAGTCGAAACAGACGAAGGCTTAACGTTGTACTTCGTCATGAGACTGTTGATGTACGACTCCTGCGAAAGCCACAGGCGTCGGCGCTGGCGATCGCGGATGATCCTAAGTGCCAAGAACCACTGGGCCTCGCCGACAAAGCGCATGTCATAACGCTTGAAGAGGTCATCCTGGAAGGTGTCGGCGTAGGACTCATATTTTCGGTGGTAAGCCACGATCACGTCGTCAACGAAGAAGAAGACGAAGAGGTGTTCGTTGGCGTAGAGGCAAGGTGCGTCCGGGACTTGCGTCAGTCCGCATTCGGTGAGGGTATTGCAGAAGTGCTTCTGCCAAAGAGCAGGTGACTCTTTCAAACCGTAGAGGGCTCGCAGGAGGAGTAGGGTCTTGCCTTCCATGCCATCCATGCCCTCGGGCGGCTTGCAGTATACCTTCGTGTCCAATGGGACGTGTGGGAAAGCATTGACCACGTCATATTGTCTCATCTCGAGGTCGAAGGCGCAGATGATTGCTATAATCGTGCGGAAGATACGGTAGGCTAGAGTCGCCGCGTAGGTGTCCTGCTGCGTACTCTGCATATCGCCACGAACGCAGATTCGCGCCTTGACCTTATCCAGATAACCGTTCTCATCGAGCTTGTACTTGAATACCCATATAAGAGGTATAACCTCTTTGCCTTCAGGCGAGGCGCCCTCGGGTACAACGGTCCACACCCCCTTAGCTTCAAGCTCTTGCAACTCGCGGTGGAGCGCTTGGAGCATCTGGTCGCGCATGGGATGAGTAAGCATTTCCTTAAATGAGTGCGGTTCAGGCGGAAGGCCATTGCGGTGAAGCTTCTGGATATTAACAGCAGCAGTGAAGGCCTGCCGAAAGGCGTTCTGGTTATGCTGGTTGACGAAGATTTGGGCGAAATACGCCTCTCTGCGGCGGCGGCGAGAGCGCGACCCGTCAATGATGAGATTCGGGTTAATATTCGCGTTGATTTCACCCCCTCGGGTTGCGCGGTTGCCTGCCGCGGCGCCTGGATCGGGGTCGGTGTCATATTGGGCGGGTAAGAGGCGGCCTAGGCGACGAGGCGGCTCCTCGTCGTACACTTCCTCCTCTTCGTCACCCCCTAAGGGAAGGGTCGGTGGCGACGAAAGCCCTGATGATGAATCGTCTGCCGGGAGCACCTGCGTAGGGCTCCTCGTGGTTGGCGACGGTGTGGGCGGCGCGCCCGGCGTCGGTGGCTCGGGCGCTTCGGCGGCGAATTGCCGCGATGAGTGGGGCAATGGCCTGGGCAATTGGTCGGGTGATTGGTCGATTACCCGATTGGGCGGCTGCCACGGAGTAGTTGCTGGCAGAGGCTCCTCTTCGTCGGACTCAACGTCTTCGGCAAGACGTCTTCCAATCCGTGGCTGGATTTCTTGAGGTGGCTCTTCGAGCTCCTTGACGTCATAGCACTTCTCGGCGTCGTCGGGCGAGTACTTGCTGGACTCGTCAAAGGTAACATCGCGAGTCCTGATGACTCGATCGCTGGGTGGCATCCAGATGCGGTAGATGTTTGTGGAGTCGTAGCCAACGAGGTAGCCAATGAGCGCTCGTTCCTGGAGCTTATAGCTGCGGACAATCTGCTTATTAAGGACGTAGGCCTTGCAGCCGTAGACTCGCAGATGATCGATCCGCGGGCGCTTGTTGTACACGAGCTCGAAGGGCGTCTTCCATTGCTTGCGGCGAATCGGCGTCCGATTGTGAATGTAAGTAGCTGCCTTGACCGCTTCGGGCCAGAGGCTCTCAGGCAAGTTGGCGCTGATTCGGAGCGAACGAGCCTTGATGATGATCGATTACCCTGAACGCTCTGAATGGCCGTTCTGGGCAGCGGTGTAAGGTGATGATACCTCCCAGGTGATGCCTCGTTGGATGAGTTCTTGCCTGAATGCTGCGTTTAATGATCGCTCGCCGTCGGAGCGGAAGATGGCAATTAAGCGGTTGAAACGAGTGGCCAGCTGGTCCAACATCTGGATGAGGATATCGTTGCAATCGCCTTTATGTTGGTGGGTTTCAGACAGCACGAACTTGGTGTTGGTGCATTCTAGATGAGTGACCCACTCATGGCGATTGGACGCAGTTGACAGTTGGATTATGTCAAACGATACTCGGTAGAAGGGTTCAGGTGAATCATCCTCATGGCCGGGTCGTCTTGACACCTGCTCATGAGCCTTGGACTTGGCGCAAACATCACAGTGGTGCTCGAGGTCCTCCTCGTCAATGACGGAGGCGCCTTCGGCGGCGGTTGGCAAGGCGCGGATGACAGCGGAGCTTGCATGAGCGAAGATTTCATGCCACTGGCTGGCAGGCCTAATAGCGAAAGCGGATGTTGCCGCGGTCATTGCCACCGAAGTGGCCGTTTCATTGAGTTCCACGAACATGTGGTTCTGAGTGAAGGTCAGCTTGCAGAACAGCTTCTTCTTGGTGAAGAGGATCATCTGTTCGGTGTTCAGATGAACACCCTTCTTCATGCCCTTCTGAACCGAAAGAACATTCGCCATGAACGAGGGTATGTACGCGACTTCGCGTAGGGTAATGACTCTGGGGCCATTATCGTCATGTACGTTGACAGCAACGTTGCCATATGCGCGGATTGGTATCCTGACGTTGCCACTAAGGACGAAGTCCTTCGGAGTGGCGTCATGGGTTTTCACGAATCGCGTCTTCATGAATCGATTGCAGATGTGGTCAGTGGACCCGGTGTCAGCGATCCATGACTGCTCCAAGGTGGTTGGAGCAACCTCCTGCTTGGCAGCGAAAGAGGCCACGTCTCGATTGACTGTCGCTGCGAACGAGGAGACGGATCGACGATCGTCATCTTCGTTGTGGTCGCTATTGCCATTGCCCTGGCTAGACGGCTTGGGCTTCTTGTTCTTGTTGTTGCCTTCACGCTTATGACGCTCCAAGGCTTCCTCAACCCTTTTCTTGTTATCGCTGATGGCGAGGCGCTTCTGAACCTTCGCCTGGACCTCCTTGTTCGGGGTCCATTTGGCAGGACGAGCCTCGGTGTTGAGGTAAGGACATTGAAACCAACGATGCTTGCTGCCGCAGTGGCAAGGAGGCGCCCAGCCGCGGCTGGGGCGCTCCTCGTTGCCCTGTTGTTCTTGTTGGGCTTCGCCTTGGCCTTCGCCACGAAGGGTGGCAGCCAGGGAGGTTCGTGGATGACGAGGATCGAGGGCACGTTTCTGACGATAGTACTCTCGGTAATCAGCGATGAGCTCAAAGATGTCGGGTATGGAGTCACCCCTGCGCATGTCGCGCAAGACGGGGCTGGCAAACTCCGGATCGATCTGGAGGATCGGCTTGATGAAGGTGTTAGCGCCTCGGGCGCCCTGGACGTCGGGCAGATTAAGAGCGTCTGCCTTGAAAGCACACTCCTCCCATTGAGCAAGCCACTTCTCGACGTTCTGAGTAGTAGGAGGCTTCTCGAGTAGGCGGAGTTGAGTTAAGACGAACTCCTGCTGCGTACTGAACGAAGGTTGCAGTCTTGCCTGCAGGACTCGTAGTTGACCGTGAGGATGAGCGTCAGGAAGCTTGCGGAGTAGCGGCAGCAATGGCTGGCTAACCGAATCCGTGATGATGGCTGCGAGATCCTTGATCTCTTGCTTCCTTCGCTCATACCGTCTGAAGTCTTGTTTGTAATCCTCTCGTTGCCAACGGTACCCTTCTAGCACTGCTGGCGTCGTCCCTTCGGCGGGAAGTTCCGGACGAGTAGGCTCCTCTGGCTGCAGAGGGCGCTCCTTCTGCGAAGGATCGATGTAATCGAAGATTTCAGCGGACTTAGCCCTTGACTGGATGACGAAGAACCAGTCATCCCAATCCTGAGCCGTCCGAAGCACAACGAGAGGCTTCGAAGACATATTGTCGGTGTTATAGCAAGAGCCTAACTCGTTGCTATTGTTGGCGCCGGTCGCGCGTTTCGGACCGAGCGTATTAGGCAGGCGAACCACTAGGAATGCCTGCCGAACGGGTGTGGCGTTGTGTAGCGTTGCACTAAACGATAAGTGCTAGCTAAAACGGGATATCGTGATGAAACGATAGATGAATGAGGCCAGCAAGGCGTCGAAGACGTTGCTGACGATGACTTGGTGATGAATCTGACGATTATCGACCGTTCGTGCGAAGATTCGCTAATGAGAGTCGTCTGCGATGCCTCAGAACGACTAAACGGGTGCACAATGAGGTGCGAATGAAGGTCTAAGCAGCAGATGATGCCTTAGACGCTTCCGGGCTCATAACTGTTGGATCTGACGATGGATCGGATGAAAGAGTTGAATTGGCATGAGGAGCAGGAGGGCGGTCCACCCGGGCTCGG